>CM044446.1:46085189-46114179 GCA_024363595.1 Xenopus borealis | reverse complement strand
GAAATGTGGCACCACAATCTCATGCTTGACCTATATAAGGAGTTAAGTAACCAAGTTAACCAAAGCTAAAGTGAAAGTTTGTAAAAGAAATGGAAACTGCGGCTAAATTTTAAATTTTAGAATAACATTTTTTTTTGTTCTAATAGAATTGATAATACCCATCCAATCTTTAGTTCCATTCATTTAGTTGTGAATTATGCTGAGTAACTGCCAATATCTCAAGCCCCATGGCTTCTCAGGTTCATTTTAACTTAATAATGCACATTACTATGCTACCAGAGGTTCTTAATAGGCATTCAGCTTGAAAATGTTGGTGTATATAGAGATGTATAGTGGTGTATTGTGGCCTATGGCTACTAAAAACTGTAAAAAAAAAACACAGGTTGTGATAAAAGATACACCTTACATTTAAAAACAGCCAGATGCTCTTTGGGGTAATTTATTTTCTCGGACACAACACAAAATTTGTTGACAGATGCATTACTAATTGAAGCGACTTTTCAGGTTGTGATTATGGAGTACCAAGGAGATCTGATATGCTGCCAATCCTATTATGTCTTTTTTAAGGCCAAGGCATTTTAGGCTTAGAATAGCCTATAATGGGTTGATGTTCTGCATCACTCTTGGACTGTGGATCTGATTATTTTGTGTACACCATTTGAAGATGTGAATAATATTTACTTAGAAAGACCATGCATTTAATGCCAATATTGACATGCAGCATTGACCGTCTGTAGTAAACATGTATTGTAATTAGATTGTAGATCGATTGCTCTGTTACCTTTTTCCACTGGCCATCAATGTTGACACTGAAAGATGTACTGTATGCTGGGAAATGAATTTCTAGTCCTATCATAAAGTTTCCCTTTTATCTTAGGGGAAAGCCTTACATTTATTTTGGTTTGATTGCTGTTTGGCTTCAAAGGTTTCTCTCTGAACAAAAATTATTTTACAATACTGCCAGGCAAATGAATTTGCCAGAATAAATCACAGCATTTGCGACTCATCACCCAATAATTGAAAATGAAATTGTAAAAAAATATATAGAAAAAATTTCAAATACCGCAGCTGAAATTTCCTAGGAATTTTTGGATTTTAGTTTTTTACCCAGAGTTTGACTGCTATTAAAGTATCAGTTGTAGACTATATTGGAATAATGCCAGTGATCGGCTAGCCTAAGATAGGTTTCTGTTGTTGGCCACTCTTTGATTAGAAAATCAGAAATAATGAAAAAACACATTTGTTACGATAGAAATATGGCTTGTGCTAACATACTTTTGCCTATTCTGTTTTTCTACTCTTTGTCTTTTTGCCAATCAAATATCTGTGGTTTAAATCTATTTCTTGCACTAAATGGCAAAATATAAAACTGAATATCTATAATGAGCCAGCTCTTTGCCGAATATACTAATGTTGAAATGTTTTCCCTTTTTGTATTGGAGCTCAATAGTCTGTTTCTCTGTGCCACGTTGTTATAACCAATCTTCTCATTTGGTTTTGCAGCTAATTGCATTATTTGTTTTTTAGGTGACAATGGAAAACTGCGTTGAGATTGGTCGAATAGCAAACGCGTACAATCTTACAGAGGTTGATAAATATGTAAATAACTTTATCTTAAAGAATTTTCCATCATTATTAACAACGGGGGAATTTGTGAAACTCCCATTTGATCGTCTTGCCTTTGTGCTTTCCAGTAATAGCCTTAAGCACTGTACTGAACTGGATCTCTTCAAGGCTGCCTGTCGTTGGCTACGGTATGAGGACAGCCGAATGGAATATGCTGCAAAAATAATGAAGAACATTCGGTTCCCACTAATGACACCACAAGACCTTATAAACCATGTCCAGACTGTTGATTTCATGAGAACTGACAATACTTGTGTAAATTTACTTTTGGAAGCTAGCAATTACCAAATGATGCCATACATGCAACCTGTTATGCAGTCAGAAAGGACTGCCATTCGCTCTGACAACACCCACTTGGTAACACTGGGGGGAGTTTTAAGGCAACAACTTGTTGTTAGCAAAGAGTTACGGATGTATGATGAGAAGGGACATGAGTGGAAATCCTTGGCTCCCATGGATGCACCGAGATACCAGCATGGAATAGCAGTAATTGGAAATTTCCTATATGTGGTTGGTGGACAAAGCAATTATGACACAAAAGGAAAAACGGCTGTTGATACAGTTTTCCGATTTGACCCTCGTTATAATAAATGGATGCAAGTGGCATCTCTGAATGAAAAGCGTACCTTTTTCCACCTAAGTGCCCTCATAGGTCATCTTTATGCAGTTGGTGGTCGGAATGCTGCAGGTGAACTTGGTAAGTTTATCTTTTAATTGGCTGTTTTCTATAGAAAATGATGTGTTCACTTTTTTTTTTTGTTTTGCTTTTGATTGAGTAAATACAGTAAATATGCAGTTTTACTTAATTTTTTATGTAATTTTTTCCTTCCATGAAGGTTTAGTGTCACAGCTCAAACTAATGGAATTCGCTGTTCCTCTCTGTGGCGCATTGGTGGTTTGGATAGCATTTCTGCTTTGCGTTTCTAAGGTCCTTGGTCCTAGGTTCAGAACTAACCAGAGCACCAACTGCAAGAAATTTGTATTTTCTCCCCAATTCTGAAATCTTCCAGATATTATTATAGTTTCTTCCCACAGTGCGTAACTGTACTGGAATGCTAACTGGCTCCTAATAAACAAGAGTGTGTGCATGTGATGGATGCCTTATTGTACGTTCCTTTGGGCAGAGAAAATCACTTTCGTTGGCTGTGCCAATATGTATGCATCCCTCCAGTGAGTGTCTAATTTTTTTTTTTACCATAGACAGGTGTTGTTTATAGGGTGATAAATGTGCTGATCTGGGGATCTGTCTAACCAAATGCACATCATCATCATACCATTATTCACAATACTCTCCTGCAATGAGCAAGACTTGCTCATTTGCTGTATAGGAAGATTGGAATATAAAATGTAGTGCATTGGCATTAGTTTAGAGTTCTGGCTAGGAATTCTTTATGAAATACAGGTAAGCCGGTGGCACTTCACTTAGCTAGAATGGTCTCCATGATATTGGTTTTTTTTCTCTAAATAGGTGGAAACAGTTAGTAATTTTAATTTAGTGGTGGGGGGGTCTAACATATTAAACACTCCATGAATTAAACTTGGGGTTTGTTGGATAATGGATCTTTCCGTAATTTGTATCTTCTAGAAAATTATATTAAATAACCCCAATAGACTGGCTTTGCTTCCAATAAGGATTAATTATGTCTTAGTTTGGATCAAGTACAAGCTACTGTTTTATTATTACCGAGAAAAAGGAAATACATTTAAAAAAAATTGGACTATTTCATTATAGAGGATTTTATGGGAGACAGCCACTCCGTAATTCAGAGCTTTCTGGATAATGGGTTTACGGATAAGGGATCCCATACCTGTACAACTGTCAAAAATGTTTTATAGCACTAGCAATCATATTGATTTTAATGGAAGATAAGTTTCCTTATCGTAATAAAAAATTTTTAAATCAAAATTAATTAATTATTTTCCCCCACAACAAAGTATTGAGTTATAAAAGTAAACCATTTTTTGTTTTGTATTTTTTCCATTTGCTTCAGTTACTTTGATAAGAATGTGTGTGCATATAAGAGTTCCTTTGGATTTTCCGCTGAAGACGAGTGAAATACATTTTTTGGTTTTAAAATCAAATCTGCATCAAGAAACAATGATCTGTAAAATGATCTGTAAAATTGTGTTCAGTCATTTGCTCAGAGTTTTGCAAGGACAACAAAACATGTTGATGGTAGTTTAATTCTAGGATGCCACTGACATACTCCATAGCAGTTAATGAGTAAACGATTGTAATTAAAAGGGTTCTGTCTTGATTTTTATGATGTAGTTGTTATTTCTAAATTACACTGTTTACACTGCAAAAAAAACACTCTACAATATCAAATATAATTCCTGAACCAGCAAGTGTATATGTTCTTTTTAGTTGTAATATTGGTGTGTGCTTTCAGAAAGAGTCAGCAGGATGGAACTGCTTTCTGGCAGGCTGTTGTTTCTCTTACTCAGTGTAACTGAATGTGGCACAGTGGGACCTGGATTTTACTATTGAGTGTTTTTCTTAGATCTACCAGGCAGATGTTATCTTGCTTTAGGGAGCTGCTATCTCGTTACCTTCCCATTGTTCTGTTGTTAGGCTGCAGGGGGGGTGATATCACTCCAACTTGCAGTACAGCAGTAAAGAGTGATTGAAGTTTATCAGAGCACAATTCATATGATTTGGGGCAGCTGGGAAACTGACAATATGTCTATCCCCATATCCGATTTCCAAATGAAACCGAAAAATTGGATTTCAGTGCAGAATTCTGCTGAAGCAGCACTATTAACTGATTTTGAAAAAAAGACATTTCCATGACCGTATCCCTTTAAGGGCAGGGCCAGACGGGGAGATTTGGGGGAGATCTGCCTCGCCAGGCAATTTTGAACGACTTTTAAAATCGCGCCGCTGCGTGTGAACAAGCGCAGGCGACTTTACGCCTAGCGAGTGCACAGCGCTGACTAGCTATTCGGGGAGATTCGGGGGAGATTAGTCGCGGCGAGAAGTCGCCAGGCGACAGATCTCCCCCGAATCTCCCCATCTGGCCTTGCCCTTAAGGACAAGGAAAGTAAGAAGTAGCTAGAAATTTTGTACATTGTTTTGTGCTTCTGTACCAGGTGTATCCATTAAAATTGATCATTACTACATGGCAGTACAGAAACCAGTGCAACTAGCATCAGAATTTAAAGGGATACTGTCATGGGAAAAAAATTTTTTTTCAAAATGCAGTTAATCAGTTAATAGTGCTGCTCCAGTAGAATTCTGCATTGAAATCCCGTTCTCAAAAGAGCAAACAGATTTTTTTTAATATTTAATTTTGAAATCTGTCACGGGCTAGACATATTGTCAATTTCCCAGCTGCCCCAAGTTATGTGACTTATGCTCTGATAAACTTCATTCACTCTTTACTGCTGTACTGCAAGTTGGAGTGATATCACCCCCCCAGCAGCCTAAAGCTGGCCATAGACCTAAAGATTTTTGAAAGATCCAATGGTTATCGTGAGACCACGATTGTCTCAAAACGATCGTTTAAATGTCCGATGTGTCCATCAACTAAAAAGACCAGTTCAGGCGATATTGTGTGCAAAACTGAAGGGTTGCTGCCTGCTTGTCCCTGAAAACATAGATACATTGCATGGGGACCGATAAAGATTTTCTAACCTGGCCAATCAATCTTCAGACCGATGTCGGACGAAAAATCGTAAGATGTACAGTCGTTGGTATCCCACTAACTGCACCGTAATTTGGCAGATTGGTCGGACTTCGCTAAAATCGGTCGTTCGGCAGAGAAAGATCGTTGTGTCTACGGGGACCTTAACAGAACAATGGGAAGGTAACCAGATAACTGCTCCCTAACACAAGATAACAGCTGCCTGGTAGATCTAAGAACAGCACTCAATAGTAGAAAACCATGTCCCACTGCTTTCCATTCAGTTACATTGAGAAGGAAAAACAGCCTGCCAGAAAGCAGTTCCCTCCCTCCTAAAGTGCTAGCAAAAGTCACATGACCAAAGGCATGTGGTAAATTTACAAAATGTCTTGCCCCATGTCCAATTTCAAAACTGTATATAAAAAAAAAATCTTTTTGCTCTTTTGAGAAATGGATTTCAGTGCAGAAGTCTACTGGAGTAGCATTAACTGAGGCGTTTTGAACAAAAACGTTTTCCCATGACAGTATGCCTTTAATAATGGGCCCTGTAGCATCAGCTTTTATTACAGGCCAACCTCATTTTCTGCTTTATAATTTATGACGACCCCTAAGCTTAGCTTAGCTGTGTTGCAGACCATTTCCAAGATGGTGACCCCTGTGACAAGTCCTGGATCATTGCTGCTATTGACAAGCTGAAACTTGAAATAAGTTTGTATATAAAACATGCCATTTTTAGCCCTATTCATTTTTAGGGTTTAGTTGTCCTTTAAGGGTACATAAGCAACACATCCCAGAGTTTACTTATTTTTTTGGAGGAAAATGGGAAACAATTTCTGTGATATAAAGGCATACTTTATCCACAAAAGGCAGTTGGAGAAATAGTTTGTGATGTGTAAAGGTTTGTGTATTTTAACCATGGCTTACCTAAATATAATTTTATCAAGAGCAGATAAATAAGAATATTATGGTGCAAATCAGAGACTATGACATTATCCACAGTTTATATCACCAGAATTGTATAGATCACATTTGCCCCACCCTTTAAAAAAGATTAAAATTTTTGAATGATCACCATAAGAGTATTATTGAGATAATTTTGTAGTGATCTTAAAAATAAAAATGTTCTGTTTTTAGGTTTTTAATGCATCACAGATTTGTTTCATTTGCTATTGACTATTTTCAAAATAAAATGTCGATTAGCATTGGGGGAAAAAAAAAAAGTGAAAGTGTGATTAACTGACCAATATACTGAATTTGGTTAGTATGTCTTCGGAGTTCTCAAGCTTGTAAAATGACATTGGTTCAATCATGCAAATGGAATGGTGTCTGTACTATTTAGGGATATCATGTCCATACAGGAAATTCAATCATGATCCGTCTGAGGGACGTAAGCCTGGGATGGGAAAAATTGGCTTTCCCATTATTATAGAAGTGAAGAGATTAAGCTTTCATGTACCAAATACCTTTTTAGCTCTGTGTATGTATAAACCTTTGCTCTGAAACGGCTGGACCAATATTAGCAAAATTTGTATGACGCAATAGCTTTCCAGATACTGAAGTTTTAGATTGAATCCGAGCACTGAAATATTCTGTGGATTATTTCATTATTGCAATTAGGGATGCACCGAATCCACTCTTGGGGAAAAACATTTTTCCCACCTTTTCCTTTCCCGCCCCTAATTTTCATATGCAAATTAGGGTTTTGGTTTGGTATTCAGCCGAATCTTTGACAAAGGGGCAGGAAAGGAAAAGGTGGGGAAAATGTTTTTTACTTCCTTGTTTTGTGACAAAAGTCACGTGATTTCCTTTCCCACACCTAATTTACATATGCAAATTAAGATTCTGATTTGGCTGAATCCAAATCCCGAAACAAATCCTGGATTCTTTGCATCCCTAGTTGCGATTCTTGAGTAATATCTTAATGTACGGTCATTCAAAGAGACAATGAATTAATTCAGGTTTTGCCTTGCTTAGATTCCATATAGGGTTCGTATTGCCATATAATTGGCTTCCTCTGCTCCGTATAAATGGAGTTCTCCACCATAGCCGAGACCTAGACCTTGTGTTTCTGCAAATTAAAGTTAGGGTTGTATCCCTGTATAATTATAACATTGCTTCTACTTAGAAGTAAAAAAACAAATGTGGTTTTTTATCTTAGAAAAAGTAATCTGGGCTAATCATTCGTTTTTTTTTTCAATATAAAAACCATAGCCTTTAGTAGTGATGGGCGAATTTATTCGCCAGGCGAGAATTCACGTCGAGTTCCCGCGATTCGCCGCCGGCGAATAAATTTGCGAAACACCAGCAAAAATTTGCCTGCACGAATTTTCGGCGAAGCGAAACGGGATAGATTCGCCCATCACTAGCCTTTAGTTGATTTTCCCACAGTATGTAGATTTTACTGCCTACTGATCCTCAAAAGTTTACACCAAAGTCAAGTCTGTAATTCCCATTCAATACCACCATATGAAGGTTAATGTTAGTTGATGGTGCAGTGCCTACTGTCTCTGGTGTCTTCATGGGAATATAATAAAAGTCAGTATCGGGAAAAAATATTCTCAATGCAAACAGCTTTGCAACTTCAGAAATCGAAGCACCACAACTGAGTTAGCGCAGGCGGTGTCTAATTGAAGCACACGGAAGGCCGGAAGAAGGCAGTTCAGGGAGACTGTCGCCGGACAGAAGAGGCGACTAAATCTCCCCAAATCTGCTTGTGTTTTTCAAAATGCACCAATTAATAGTGCTGCTCCAGCAGAATTCTGTGCTGAAATCCATTTTTCAAAAGAGCAAACAGATTTTTTATATTACATTTTGAAATCTGACATGGGCCAAGGTGTAAGCTGGGGGGCACCCGGCATTGACCTCCTCTGTCGCCTACCCCCACTCCTGTCCCCTCTCTGGCCAACTCTCTCTGCCCTTTTCTTCTAGAAAATCATATAAGCATTAAATAATCCAAGTAGGCTGTTTTTTTTTTCAATAAGGATTAATTATTTCTTAGTTTGGATCAAGTACAAGATACTGTTTTACTTTTCTAAAGAATATATATTTTAAAAAATTTGGATTATTCAATTCTTCTGCAGTGGAAATCCACTGCCCCCCCCCACTCTTGCCTTCTGGCGAGTGCTGATAAATGACTCTCCCAAACCAAAAACTGACATACATCGCCCATGGGTGTCCATAGAAATTTGAGATGGTTTGGGCATTGTGGTTGGAAATGGAAGATGCCAGTACAGAAATTAATGTATTATGATGTAGATGTCGATTTAAGTATGAGGGTTTACAGCACAGCTGATGATGTCACAATAACTGAAAAGAGACAGATGCCATGTAAAATTTATTATTTGGCTCCACTGGCAAAAAAAGGGTTGTTGTATATTTCTTCTTTCCTTCTTTCTTAAAAATTTTTTTTTGGATTATTTGGATAAAAAAACTGATTTGTCATCTGTCTGACTAACAAATGAGACTGGATCACTGGCTGGCAGGAGAATACTACCTACCTTAAGGGGCAATGCTAAAAAAAGCATTACCCACATTAACATCAATAAAATCACCTCCTCTGTCCATAGTGGAATGATCATTTAAATACCAGCAAAATGCATTTTCCCAACATGTTATATTATTTTGAGTCACAGTAACACCATAATGGCAATGCATTTGAGGTATGAAGATGTTTTATAGAGCCCTCATCTTTTATTCAAACAGCCTCTCTTTCTTATAGTGTAATGGCATAGAGACATGGGCCAGCTTTGTGTGCTAAACTTTCATCACTAGCAGTACTTTCCACATCTGTCTGTCCCTAATAATTTATTAATAATAATAATAATAATATTAACTAGAATAACCAGAAACCTGCCTGTCTTAAAGAGATTCTGACACCTGAAGTCAAACTCTTTTTTACCTCTATTATAATAACTGGCTTTGAAAGCTACTTCTAACTTTGCCATAAGGTATTTGCATGATGCTTTTACATTACCTGTCTGATCCCCCATGTTCCTGTATGAGGAGGCTGCCATATTTGTGCAGCAGGCATCTGTTATCATTAAAAACTGTAAATAACAGACTGAGATGGGACTGTTAGGTTGGCAAAGTCAGAGTGTCAGGGTGTCAGAGAGTCAGGCTTAGAAATTTCAGCTAACAGTTATATACAAAAACAAACCTCTCAGCAAAAACTGATCAACATGACCTATAGGTAATAATTAATGTACATTCATATGTTAAATTTCATTTTTTAGTGTCCGTATCACTTTAACATCTCGTTTCAAAAGTTTATCGCCCGCTGCTGTAACAGTCTCTACTCTTCTGGGAACGCTTTCCACTACATATAGGAGCATCTGTTTGGATGTTGCTTGTCCATTGGGTCATTGCGTCAAGAAGTTTTATTGGCGAAAAATAATGCTATATTTGCTTTCAGTGGAACCAGGTGCCCTAGATCAGATTATGAAAAACAGATACAACCCATTTTTTCCTCCATAAAACGTTTGACAGAGTAACATGTACAAGATCTTGGGGCAGATTTACTAAATTCACATGAATGATTCGAAATTCGATTGAATTTTGATCGAATTATAAAAATTTGATCAAATGGTTAAAATCGTTTGAATCGATCGATTCGAACGATATTATCATTCGATCGAATTTTTCTAAAATCAAACCTCCTTATAATTTTTTTCGTTCGACCAGTCGAATTGCAGTAAAATCCTTCGAATTGGAAGGATTTTAATTCTCTAAATATTCCCATGGTCAAATTTAGAATTTTTTTCAATTTGAAATTCAACCAATAGTAAATCTGCCCCCTAGTGGCATATGGCAAACCTGGAAACTTTCAATAGAGAAGGTCTATACGTTACTTCAGAGAAAACAACTCTGCTTTCTGCTGTCCTTTACATCAGTCACAACCTGGCATGGTGGTAGCTGCTTACCAGTAAACAAACAAACATCCAATGAATAGTTATTGTTCCTTCCAGAAACAGTTTAGATCTCTACAGTGAGTGTTTTAGCAGTGCATGCAATTTTAGAAAGTATATGTGATACATTTGCCCACGTTTTATCAGAAAATCCAAGGTGTACCTCTTAACTGAACCCTTCTAATGCATCCAGGCATTTCTGCCGTTTCTAATTAATGCTGCAGAAAAATCTTGTGTATTTGACATAGAGTAACTAAACAGAATATGGCATCTGACCTTCGTTGCTATCAACTGGAAATGGTTTTCTTATTTGAGTTTGGTTGTGCTCGAGAGTTATGTCATTATGTAATGGAATTTTAAAGGAAAACAAGGGGTCTGCTTGCCTATTGGCTTGCCTTCATCAGGCCAGGTGTATATATTTGTACAGTTTATTTATATGCATGTTTTGCACTTTTCTTTTCTTATTTTCACGTCATTGTCTAATTTCTTTTTGCCTTCCTATATTGTAAATTATAAAAGCAGACCAGGTCAATTCAAAAACCCATTAAGCTGCAAGTGTAGCTTTATTTGAATAACTGATAGACTTTAGATTTTCTTCTGCCCCCATTTTGCACGATCTCTCCTTTACTCCTTGTGTCTCTGTATTTGGTAGAATGTGTAATAGATTTCGTTTTTGGTTAGCAGCTAATTGGCATCATGTGATTTCTGCTAATTGTGTCTGCTAAGTAAAAATCAAAAGGGAAAGAAAAATCATCTCTCCCAGTAGACTGCTTGCTGTCCTATAGATTTTGTAGCCCATAGCCTAGACCTATTCTTCAAATTAAAATATGCCAGGTTGTATACCAAAATTGCAATCTTGCATGACTGAAGCATAAGGCAGATAGAAATGCAGACAAGCTAGGAATCTATGTTCATATAACAAGACCTGATGTTTGATGAATTTTCATAGGCCTTAAAAAATGCTACTACTGTGAAACTTAAGTTTTTGTAATTGATTCTGTTCTTCAACAGCTACTGTGGAATGTTACAATCCAAGGACAAATGAATGGAGTTATGTTGCAAAAATGAATGAGCCTCACTATGGTCATGCTGGCACTGTATTTGGGGGATTGATGTATATTTCAGGTAAGATAAATTAAAATAAATTCTACCAAAGCTGCTTACCTATTTTAAACACACAATTAAAACACAATCCATTTGCTGTGGTGGTCCACCGACTTGTAAAATTATTCTTTCACTTATTTGTCTTTACCTCTGTGTTAACGAATGTTTTCATATCAGTTCAATAGCGCTTAATTGTAAATGGTAAGATTACAATGAATGCAGTTACCTCTGATTAAATAAATAGCAACTCCAACAGTAGTCAAGATGTAGTAACTTTGGAGAAGCTATTGAGTAGATGATGGGTAGATGAAAATGTTCCAAAAAGGGATTTGATGGTACAGGTGTGTTATGTTATCAAGACCAGGGGTTTTCTGTAATTTGCATCTTCTTACTTTGTTTGCTAACCCATAATGTTAGCATTGATTAAACCCAATAGGATTGTTTTGCCTCTAATAAGGATTTACTACATCTTAGTTGGGATCAAGTACAGGGTATTGTCTTATTGTTACATTACATTATATAAAATCTGAATTATTTGATTATAATGCAGTCTTTTGCATGTGGATCCCATAACACTATGGAGCAATGTCATACAAACTTCCCTATCCCAAATACCCTTCCAGAATAGGATGCTAAGCACCCGACTGGTTTGATTATATCTGAGGTCTACAAGGAGCTTTCACACTAAGCACATTTGTCTTTGTAGTCTGTGTAAGCCAGCTGGATGGACTGAAACCATTGTTTCTGAAATTGACAAATACTCAACCAATATTTAGCCTGAATACCAAACTATATCTGAACTTTTAGTTTGTGTATTAAATTTCAGCACAATTATAAAACAGAATGTGTTGGGAATCAGATCTTAATACAAATTTTGTTTTTCCCTTATGCAAACAATAAATACACTTTTTCACTAGAATAAACACATTGAATGAGATAACAAGAACAGAATAATCATATTGACTCTTCTCAAGTCTAGTTTGTTTATGCTTCGACTGTACTGCAAACCTTTTAAAGGAGAAGGAAAGTCAAAAATCAACTTAAACTGTAAGGGGCAAATTAAAAAAATTCACGTGAAGGATTCGAAGTTCGATCGAATGTGATCGAATACCGATCATACGATTTTTTTCGGTTATTCGAATATGCAAATTTGGCCTCTTCGATCATCGAATACTGAATTATCGAATAGATCGGATATTCGATAATTTGATTGAAGGATTTAAAATGTTAAAATCCTTCGAATGCCTACTTTGCCAGATTGAACCTACCAAATACCAATAGAAGCCTATGGGAGCCCCCATAGGCTTCTTTTGCCAAGTCCTGCTTGAATACCATTCGTACGATTGAACGTCTCGATCATTCGAATCGTACAAATTTTTCGGAGGCTCGAAGATCGCGCAAAAAGATAGCCTAAAACTATTCGATAAGCATTCAATAGTTGAATGCTTATCGAATTTCAAATAGATTCGTATGATTTTTGGGTGAATTTTAGTAAATTTGCCCCTAAGGGTTGATCATGAAAAGCATATACCTTTACCACCAAGCATTCCCTCAAATTACTAATCTTTGTGCTGCAATCGGTTTTTAAAAAAAGTTGAAACATATATAAAAGCATTACCCATGCTGCAGTCCAAAAATCCGTCTCAATAGCGCTCACGCATGCGCGATAGTTCTCCGCAGTGCCATGCGCACAAGTATCTTGTGGGTTCCCTGTGAAGCGATGACGTTGCAATCACATGATGCAGCCGTTCATCACTGACCTCTCTGCCCCCCGCCTCATTGTATCAAGCTCCAATCGCTATCCTGCTTCCCAATTGCTTGGAAACAAAGGGAAGCATTGAAGCTCCTGCACTCGCTCTGGTTTTAATTTACAGTTTGTCAGCGAGCACAGAAGCTAAGGAGTAGAGCTAAAAAATAAATCGAGCAAGCCAGCGTTCGGGTCTGTCTGACTGAGGTCTGTAGTAATGCCTTATTAATAAAGGAAAAGACGCATGCCTTTATTTTAAATAGATACTTAGTCCTGGTTTTTTTTCCAACCTCTTCATCTGCCTAACCGGGAAGTGATGCACTTATTTAAAAAAGGCGGCACCAAACAGCGGCGAAGCTTTGAGATGCTAGTGCGCAAAAGCTTTTATGAAACTACCGTTTTTAATGCAGCGTTTTAGGAAGGGGTCCTGCTGGC
Organism: Xenopus borealis; assembly: GCA_024363595.1. NCBI lineage: Eukaryota > Metazoa > Chordata > Amphibia > Anura > Pipidae > Xenopus > Xenopus borealis. The sequence continues at coordinate 46,100,737 of CM044446.1, read as the reverse complement.
ACACATAATGAAGTAGGTTTTTTTGTTTCCTTCTCCTTAAACGTATATATGCTCCCATTTGGTGATTAACATAAAACTTGCTTTACTGGTTTAATGTTCATTTTTAGTATTCTGTGTTGTGTTCATGAGCCACTAAGCATTTCATTTTTTAATTTAGCATTTTTTAATCACAATTGTGCAAGTAAAAAGCTTGTGCTTTTGGGTGAACAGGCCATCATGTTCAGGCTTGTGGCATCAGTACAGGGATCACATGCAGCTAATTGCTCTTTGATTATCTGCCTGCTGTGGGAAAGGGTTTTATGCATTTTTTTTATAGGTTCGCTTACCTACAATATATTAGCTTAGACCTGTGTTTTTCTTTTAGTATGTATTTCAATTATTACAGCCTAATCTGGCTGGAAAAGTTGAGACACTGTGTGTAGAATGTAAAGAAAATAGAATGAATTGCAGAGAGTAAAACCACAATATAAATGAAACAGAGAAATGTTATTATTTTCAGAAAGTATATGCTTTGATAACAGCAACCTATATTATAAAAGTTGGGACAGGCTCAGGTTTCCCACCATGTTGCATCACCTCTTTAACCATTTGGGAACTGTGGAGACTAGGGATGCACTGAATCCACTATTTTGGATTCGGCCGAAGACCTGAATCTGTTGCAAAAGATCCAGCTGAATACCAAACCTGAATCCGAACCCTAATTTGCATATGCAAATTAATGATGGGGAGGGTAAAAGAGAAATGTTTTTTTACTTCCTTGTTTTTTGATAAAAAGTGACATGATTTTAAGGATTTGGTTCGGCCAGGCACAAGGATTTGGACAAATCCTGCAGAAAATGGCCGAATACTGGGCGGATACCGACCTGAATCCTGGATTTGGTGCATCCCTAGTGGAGACCAATGTGGCATTTTGAAAGTGAAATGTTGTTCCATTCTTTCCTGATCTAAAATTCCAGCTGCTCAATATTTTGGGGTCCCCATTGTCATATGTATATTTTTTAATGCATGAAATGTTTTTAGTGGGTGATAGGGTGAGGTCACGTGGGGATGTTTATGTGGTGTTTTTAAAAACGCACAGTTGATCGTAAGTACACAAATAAAAGTAGTTTTCTATTTCCAATGTTGACTCTCAAATATTTAAGAAAAACCTTGCAGTAGTGTTCATGGGTAAGAATCATTGCTGACATTTAATTGGTGCAGTTACTGGTAGGGTGGTGAAAGCAATTTCATCGATTACCTGCAAATTTATTTTGCCCTTGGGCCACCCCAACCTCCTTCCCCTTTCTGAAAAGGCAGTTCTCGATGATATGGGGCAATTCTATAAAATGAAAAGGTATAATAGAATATCTTTCACTAAAACAATCCACTTTTGAAAGATAAGCTTCATGGCTTTCAGATTTACATTTAAAAAAAATTGCAAGTGGCCCTTATTTTTGTCAAGCTGGAGTGCGCATCACAGGAAGAATGTTCATGTCACAATGAGAAAGTGAATAGAGCACATCTGCAGCTGTAGTGCTTGCTTTAGTGGCATTATCACCGGGAGATGGATGTCCTTCCTGTGCTGAGCATTCCCTTCCTGAAGAAGCCTGAACAGGATTTCTGTTCTGCATTACGTATGTTGCAGATATTCTTATGTTAATTGTTATGTCCCTCCTAAACAGAAGACTCCTTTCATTTGGCTGTAGATAACCATAATAAGGGTCTTTGCACAGATCTTTACAGCAAAGTCCTCTGTTTTTAACTGCATATGTTCATTGATTTAATTTACATGTCCATAATTGATATTTGTCTACTGGCGCACTGAGCATGCTGTACTCCCTCTACATATTTTGTTCTGTATTTTTGTCCAAGTCTGTTTAAAACATTTCCAGCATTCATTTTTTTGTCCTACTCCTTTTGTCACATATTATGAAAATGAGAAGTACAGTTCAGATTGATCCCATTTAGGTATTCCAGTGAGCTTTTGTAGGAGAGGAAAGAATCGATTTCCATTTTACAGTGATCAAACATTGTGCAGTAGTAAGCACATGATTTATAAGCCATTGTTCTTATCCTTGGGAAGGAGAGACCAAGGACCCGAGTTGTAAAGGCCCTGCAAACAGTCAGTCCGTTCTTGGGAAGCTTAGGAAGGAATGCCAAAAGCAAGGGGCAACCACAGTGAATACTAATGAGCGATACTCATTCTTCAATTAAAATTTCTTTCATTAAAAGATAAAATGAAATAGTAACGTCTATACAGATAATACTATATAAATAAACATTTGTTTATACACGGCCGTGACACACTGGTGTTTGCATACCAATATTCAAGACAATTGAGTGCCATTGCCGCAAATTGTCAGCAGCCTTTAGCTTCCAGAAAGAGACTGTTTAAAAGGAATGGAAAAATATGATACTGGGCAATATATATTGCTGGAGCATCTATGCAGTCTTGCAGTTAAATGGTCAATCACATGTTTGTTGGTCTGATCAATAGATTTGCTATGCACATCTGAAAACCAGTTTCTGGTAGGTCTAGGTTTAGTGGTTCCCCCTATCCATGATAAAACTGGCACTACCTGTAGCAAACCTTATGTAAAAGCTATAGAGTGGGTCATGTCAAACCAGTGACTTTAGTGGGGTCATCATACTAATGGCAAATGGAAACAAGATATTATGTCAACATACACTTACATCCTGATAAATGATCAGAAAGCAAAGTCATTTTAAAATTAATTTGTCGTTTAGAATGGTGTTGCCATTCTGAAATATATAACAAATTATTGTTTTAACATACTTCTGATCTTTTTTTTCATGTTTACTTGAACAGGAGGAATTACTCATGATACCTTCCAGAAAGAATTGATGTGCTTTGATCCAGACACTGATAAATGGACTCAGAAAGCACCAATGACAACAGTTCGAGGGCTACACTGCATGTGCACAGTTGGAGATAAACTTTATGTCATAGGTGGAAATCACTTTAGAGGAACTAGTGATTATGACGATGTTCTCAGCTGCGAATACTACTCTGCATCATTAGATCAATGGACTCCAATAGCTGCCATGTTACGAGGACAAAGTGACGTTGGGGTGGCTGTCTTCGAAAACAAAATTTACGTGGTTGGAGGCTATTCCTGGAACAATAGATGTATGGTTGAAATAGTCCAGAAATATGACCCTGAGAAGGATGAGTGGCATAAAGTATTTGATCTGCCAGAATCCCTTGGAGGTATTAGAGCTTGTACTATTACTGTTTTTCCACCAGAGGATGACAGTTGTTCACCTTCTCGAGAATCTCCTCTTTCTGCACCTTGAAGAGGAAAGACCGTTTTGGGTTTCTTCATTTTTCTTCAATAGCATCAAACAAGCTATGCCAGCCGGAATTGGCAAGCCTGCTTCAACAACAACAACAACAAAAAAAGACTATCCGATTATTTGTACTATTCATTTGGCTTAGGTTATTTATAAGAAGTATTTAAAATTGCCAAATGTTTAGTGAGGAAACCACAAAAAGTGATCAAATATTTCAAATAGGTACTTATTTAATACTGTTCAATAGGTTTATAAACCTATAACTTATGAATCAAAGGTTGCAGACTTATCTGTCAAAAACTGCCATCTATTAGAATTTGTTTTCTAATGGCCCCACATAATTAATAAATTGAGGAGGAAGGCAAAAACAGTACCATCAGGTATTGGCTTATCTTTTTCTTTAAAGGAGAAGGAAACCCCCAGGTTCTAACTCAAACCCCCCACCCCCCCAGTAGGCCCCCCTCCCTCTTACCCCCTGGCCTACCTCTCCCCCCCCCCTTTTTGGGCTATTGCCCCTAAGTCCCTACTTACCCCTTCATTCAGGTCCCCTCCAGCGATGTTCACAGGGGCCATCTTCCCTTCTAACGGATTCTTCCTCGATCTGACGGCGATTGCTGCAGTAGGACGCTGGTACTACTGCGCATGCAGCAAACGTTCACAGAGTTCATTGATTGAACTTCATGAACTTTCAGCGCATGCGCTGTAGTACTAGCGTCCTACTGTGCATGCGCAGCCAACGGAGCAGGATCCACGAAGAAGAGAAGGCCCCATGAATTATCTGTTCGAAGAGATGGCCCCTGTGAACATCGCTGGAGGGGACCTGCTTAAAGGGGTAAGTAGGGACTTTGGGGCAATAGCCTGGTGGGAGAGGTATGCGGGGGGGGAGGAGGGAGGGGGGCCTGTGGGGGGTTGAGGGTTTCATTCCCCTTTAAGCACTTATGAAGTGTATCCTTTTTAAGGTAATTAAAAAATATTTAATTTTTTTTTTATTAACATTTGATGAAATTTAAAACATTGAACTTTATTACCCTACCCTCCTAAATCAATTGTACATATTGAATTTGGCTTTTAAATTGTAATACTTTCCACTCTTAATTAGAAGCCAAACTACATATAAAAACTGAGCTTGCAGCTTCCTATGGTCCCTTTCACTAATTAAATTAGATAAGGGCTAGACAAATTAATGCAGTAAAAAAATGATTTGTCGTGAACAATAACTTTCCTTTTCATCCTGGAATAACTTGCATCTCCTTTGGTCAATGTACATTCTACTTTACGGTTATTTAGCACAAACTGCAGCTACAGTGGGAGTAGCTACTTTTGCTCAGTGAATGGACTCCAATGTTTTATCTTCCTTTGTTCAATAAAACACTTTTAACTGCAATTATTTAGCGTTAAATGCCTTATTAAAGTATCTTTATATTATGTAGATCTATATTCCTCTTCCTTGCTGTTGCCTGGAAACCTCTGTGCCTGTATGTTTGTGGGTTAGCTGGCTTTATTTGCTAGGAAACCAATGCACAAATGGGTAGAATGACCTACATTTCACATCTTTCCCACCCCCCTCCTTTCTCACTGTTTCAGAAACACTGCAGTATGTAAAAGCAGCCACTGCTATAACTGCAATAACAAATACTGGATATTTTAGCCAGGTAAAAACATCAAAATGTTAAAGGGTAACATTCTGAACTGAAAATTAAGGAAAGTGAATGTGTAGGTGATAACTTAAATAAGATGATAGCCATAGAAAGCTTTCAGAATATTCCAGTTCCTTTGTCAAGCTGATGGATGGAGCGGGAGTAGCTTTACATCGCCTTTGTTATATTTCATGTGAAGGTGTAACTTTTTACCTTGTAACATATCTTTTTGCCAAACAGATACAAATGGCAGTATTTGCCGTGTGTTTTGCATAAAAAGATTTTTGTGTAGTTATAAAAGATGCAGATGAATACCCACTCGCTGATCATCATTTGCCTTATTATTTAAATATAATTTAGTTTTTGTGGCATATTTAAATATATATATATTTTTTTTCTATTAAACCAGTTAACCAGCTAACACGCAGACTGCTCAAAACTGATTGAAATCAATAAGGAGGTTTAAAATTACATAACACACACTGGTTACAGTGGCAGGTGCTTGTTTAAAAAGTGTGAAGTTGTGAAGAGAGAATAATGGGGGGTTGCAAAGTGTGAAGAGCTAAATAAAGCTGCTCTAGAAGGCAAACCACTTTACCTACTGATCCAAAGCCACAACACATTCCAGTGTACGTACCCTGGCTGATACAGTGTAGCTAATTTTGGCAACCAATCAAATACTTGCATTCAATGTTTAACCAGCAGCTGGGCATTACCGGTTTCTTTAAAAAGTATGAACAAATGCCATTTTCTATGCTGAAATCTACGGTGCTCTTTCTGCATCATTTGAAATCTTGGCAGGGAAGAAGGGACTAAACACTGATCTTACAAATTGCAACAACTTCTCCACAGCTTACAAGACAGTATGCAGGAACTAGATAACCCACAATGCATTGCATTGTGATGTTCCATTCTTTATTGAAATTACGTGTGCAGGGTATTGTGGGGTTTGGAGAATGCAGGCTGAGGACAGATGGATGCTGATACAAAGTAACAGTAATCAGCCAGCTCAGCAAAGTAGTCAGACAGCAGCAGTAGAGCAGGGGGCTCAATTTAGGGAACTGTTCCAGATCATTGGACCCTTACACACGGGCGTTTTTACCTGCGCTCCCCTGCGTTCCGTTTTGCTGCGTTCAGCCGCAGGGGAGCACAGGTATAGACGCACTCCATTATTTTCAATGGGGCTGTACTCACACGAACGCACGTAGGTGCCAAACGCAGGTTCAGACGCAACATGCTGCATTTTTCCTGCGTTTGGCGCCTACATGCGTTCGTGTGAGTACAGCCACATTGAAAATAATTGAGTGGAGTTGTCTATTCAATGAATATTGCCACTATAGCTTATTTTTTTATGTTATGAAAGAATACATGAAGGATAAACCCTGCTGTTCCAGGCACCAAATATTTGAATGCTCACAGGACATCAGTCCTCATATGGAACCAATGAGATATAAAAAGGTATTCATTGGACTAAAACCTTGCAAGCTGGGTTTTTCATGAAGGCTATATATTTCTGAATGTGGGACTGGCATCTTTGATCATTCTTTATGAATTATTCCAAGTATTGCACACTGAATACTGTGCCCCCTCATCCACTGAGAATGTTGTTTTAAAGTATTTGGTATTCTTATGCTCTAGTGGTACATAGGATATACTTTGTTTCAGGGTGACAGAGGCAATAGAAAAGGAGAAGGGGTATGTACAGTATGTTAGGCAGGATTTAAATCTAATATAAAGGATAAGGTGATGTTAGAAAACAAGGGTGCTGAAGTCTTATGGGTGGAGCTCCCCAGCAAATAAATTGTCTGAGTATGCTATAGAGCCATTCATGTAAGTGAGAAGGATGAGGTTAAGCTCCTAATGTAAATAGAAAAGGCTTCTAGTTTGGGAAAAGTAATGATAATGGGTGATTTTAATTACCCAGATAATGACTTCAGCGACATGACAGCAAGGACAGTTAATTAGAACAAGTTTATTAACTTGTTGTGTGACAATTTGGCACAAGTTGTTGAGGAGCCAGCCAGGAAAAAAATCTTTATAGGATCCAGTGATATGCTCCTGGGTAATAGTGACCAAAATGTGATCTCATTTAGGGGCAAAAAGCAAATATACACTGGGACAGCAAAACCCCTCAATTTCAGAAAAGCTCATTTTAATGCCTTGAAGACTGCCCTTCAGATCATTGATTGGGGCTTTTAAGTTTTCATCTAAAAACACAGAACAGAAATGGTTGTCATTTAAAATCATATTAAATTATTACGGTTCTCCGTTTATTCCCTTAAAGAGTAAATCTAGAAGCACCCTATGTGACTTAATATAGAAGTAAAGAAGTTAATAGGGAAGAAGAGAAAAGTATTAAAAAACTACATCTGTGGGTACAGACACTGCATTTAATGAATATAAACACTATAATAAATGTTGAGGCAAAGATAGGAAATGAGGAGCATATTTTGCAGCAGTGGCTAAAACTAACCCCAAAAGTGTTTGAAGTATAATAATAGTAAAAAGATACTGTACCTTCAAATCTGACATTCGTATACATGGATCCAGCCAACAAACTACCATCAGCTATTTAGGAAAGATATCTTCAAAATCCCTTGATAAAAAAAAATGTACTTCTATGTTTTATTCCTACTAGAGTAGGACCTCCACTTTCAAAGTAACTTGGTTATTTTGTTTAAATGTATTGCAAATCCCCCACAAAACCTGGAAATTACATGTATATCTATATGCTATTTGTTTGATATAAATTATCCAGAATCCTTGATACTTGGGTTTTTCTGGGTAAGTGGCCTTGCAATAAATCAATTTAGTTGAAAGATCAAGAATTACATTTTTAAACAAGACAAATTCACAGATTTTTAACAGTGCAACTTAGTAATGTTTTAAATTTTTAAATCATTTATTTCTAAACTATTCTATATATGGTAAAGACACTTGGCACTTCTCTTCAAAATCACGTACTATAAAAGGTTCTGTTTAATTAAGAGAATCCATGAAAAATGAAGTGATTTGATTAAATAGGACACTATGGGAAATCCAAACCCATTAATCTGAACAATAAGTTTATCGGTAATAGCTCCAGTATCTGAACTATAGATTAACAGAACAAAATTAGTAGTAAAAACATACTGTACTGATTCTGAGAAAACCATCAATGCCTTTTTTGCCAGGTTGTTTACAATGACATTCCAGTATTTTTTTTTTTGTTGTGAGCTCCATTTTCAAATTTATTTTTATGGTCAAAACTCTAAAATTTTAATTTCGAGATTTAAGAACTCAAATTTGACAATTAGCCACCGAAAACCTACCAATCATGTATGGGAGAGGTCCAGGAACCAATTTGGACATGTTGGTAACCTTCCTGAGAAAAACATGAAGCAAGTTTAGCTGAATTTGATTCGAGTTTTAAAATTTTCTGTAAAACTACTGTTTGTTAAATAAAAATAAATAAAAACAAATAACTCCCTGATCAAGTTTCAATTATATTCAAATTTAATAGAATTAAAAAAAACTCACATGAATTGAAAAATTCTACCTACCTACTAAATGTGCTTCTAAATATGCAAGTCCAGCATTTGCACTGTCTGTATTTTTTGTATTAAGTAAGGTTGATATCACTACTGCCACACATTTTGAGCAGTAGGCACTGAGTTCCAACCCAGCATCACCACAAAAGGGATAGTTCACATTTAAGTTTAAATTTTAATATGGTATAGAATGGCCAATTTTTAGCTGCTTTGCAATTGCAAATTATTTTAAAAATGTATTTTCTTTCCTCTTCGGACTCTCTTCCGTTTTCAAATATGAGTTACTGACCCTGGCAGTCAAAAAACTATTGTTTGTGAGGCTACAATTTTATCATTGTTATTGTGATTATTTGGTGGTCTAGTAGGACAGCGGGGATGCCCACTGCCTCCTCATTCACGTTCCGCTCCTATATAGTGCATGGTTGCATGCTTCCTGGTTTTGGCATTGCATGTGATGTCATCGCGCTTAGTGCAAAATTTCATATATTTTAAGGAGCCTTGTCTAAACACTCATTACCCAACTTAGGTCTATGTTCTTTAGTTCCTGGATGTTTTAATCCTGTCTGTTCCTGTTATTGATCACTGCCTGACTTTTGTTGTTCTGCTGCCTGTACTGACCTCTGCCTGTCCTTCTACCAGTCTCTCATATCTCGTTCTTGTACTGCTCTACTGTTGGTTTTGACCCTGGTCTGTTACTTGAATACTTTCCTGTCTTCTGATCTGGTTCTGCCCTGCCTGATTGGTATTGACACTTGACCACGTTCCTTGTTCTTTATTTTTCTTGTATACATTTGTTTCCTTTGCCTGCCCAGAACCCTCTCCTTGGTCCTCTCACTATTGTGAACCTCTGTGGTCCAAAACATGTAGTACTATGCATTTCTGAAAAATCTCACAAAGAAATTGAACTAGTCTACTCTCCAGTGAATCTTCATTATTTACATGATACATTTACGCTTCAAAGAACTTTCTACTTTGGAATCTCACTATAAGACCTGACAGCATCCAAGTAGCAGAGGGCTCCTCCTGAAGTAAAAGGTGGCAGTTGTAGGCGTAAGCCACCTTTGGGATTCCTTGCGTTGCAGTTATTTTTTTATTACCAATCTTTCTAGTCAGACTTACCTGATTCATATTCCAGTTTCTCGTTCATACCACTTTCTGGTTGCAATTTCAACCAGATAGCTGCTAGAAAAAAAATCTAAATAATTAAAATAAATATAAAACGAAGACCAATTGCAAATTGTCTCAGAATAACCCTTTCTACATCATACTTAATATTTTAAGATGAACAACAGCTTTAAAAAGTTCTGTTTACAACCAGAGGAATGTGTCAGACTTGTGCAACACTATTGCAAGCACATAATGCATAGAGCAGAGACCTGCAACCAACACCATCTGGAGGCAGTGGCGTAAATACTCCCTGGTGGGCCCCGGTACAGGATAGGGCACCTGGGCCCCCCTGTCGGGCCCTTAACTCTAAAAATCCTATGCTGGAGTGTTGATAACTGTCTACCATAACCATTATCATGGCTCTGATGGGCCCCAGGGGGGTAGGGGCCCTGGTGCAATTGCACCCTCTGCACCCCTGGTAGTTACGCCCCTGTCTGGAGGGAATGCCTGACATAACATAAAGAAACTATTCAACGGCTTATAATATTACTAAAATAAAACTGTCCTTCATGTTATAGGCACTTGGTAACAAGCCGCTCTGAGCCTAATGCCATCAAATGTTGCTTGCGTTCTAGTTGTCTGGAGTTTATCATGCAGTTAAGGGTGAATTTTCTAATTGACAGTAACAGAATTAAAATTAATTACGCCTACACAGTAATGAAGCAGTCTGATTGCTGCAAATTACAAATGAGCTCACCAGGGTTTGATGAATACAATCATACAAAAACTAATTGTAATCATATTACTCATGTACCGCTATAAAAAGCATTGGGGTAATTTAGCATTTTATTTTGGCTTGTTCAATAAGCTTCCATACAAAGGCTGCAAATAAACTCATGCCATTTCTACTGTTCTCAGGTTTTCTATTTTTGCCAAGCAATAGGTGCAGCACTGAGGGGGTCTGCAGTTGGTGAACTTTGTTTGATCTACTACTAATTGCAGAATTGGAACGCTCAAGTTATTTCTATTACTCATTTGCCCATTATACTACAAAATAATTTTTTTCTTTTTTTACTGGCTTAGTACAGCTGAAAATTAAAGCATCCAGTATTTTTAATTCATTTATTTTTATCATAAGTAAACCATTAAATGGCATAAGTAGGCTCTAATCATATTTTAACTGCTAGTAATTATCACAATTAATATTTGTACCCTGTTACTTGGGTTTGGATTTACCTTTACGCTTGTGCTTTTGTTTGTGTTTCATATTGATTTTTCCATTCCAAACCCTGACATGCTAGTAAATATTAGATTTGCTGGTATTGTTGCTCTATTCTATTGCATGAATAATCTAGTGGTATTGTAACTGCAGGCCATACAGTTTAATGAGCCACGAAGCAGAAGTGCTCATTGTGCTGTTCTTAGCATGCAAAAAACATGCAAAATTATATGTTCTAGTTCTGTACAGCCAGGGAATGCTGAAGAGGAATGGTGCAGAACTGATATTTTACTACTAGGAGGGGATATTTTTATCTATATCCTTAGAGACTTTCTCTCAAGAAAAAAAAATAGGCATTATGCAATTTCATTTGGGAGCAAGATTGCAACGCACAGAAAATGACTCGGAAAGATTTCGTTGGCCGTAAACAAGGGCGCGGCACCAATGAGGAGAGTTGATAATCCCAGAGTAAGAGGTCACATATTGCTTCTTGTTTCATTTGCTTCTTGCAGAAAACACGTAATGCTTAAGCTGGCCATAGACGCAAAGATCCAACTGCACAAATCCTCGATTCGTACAATTTCTGGATCGTGTGTGGAGTGTCCCGACATTTGTCGTGCCATGCCGATCTGTCGTTCAGTCGATTGGACAGGTTAAAAGATTTCTGCCGGCTGCCAATCATATCTCTGCATGCATTGCTGATCTGACGATTTTCAGTGGGAGACACAAAAACTTTCATACGATTGGTGTCAGGGGCAGAACATCGGCTGATCTTTTACTGCTTTATCTGAATGGTTAGTGGCAGGTTGGGAGATGAGGACGTACAATTGTTTGTCCGATATTGCAGGTAGATCTTTGCATCTATGGCCAGCTTTAGAACATGATATCCAATTTAACCCATGCTTTATTACAAGACTGTAATATTAAAGCTGATAAGATCAGGAGTGTGTTGTTGCTGCAGCGAATCGCCAGCAACCTTCCCACCTGGCTCCTTGTGCTCACAGCCTCCCAACAGGTCTCACTGAGGGGGTGAAGGCTTCTGGTGCATTTGCTCTCCCTGCCACCCCACCAGTAGTTAAGCCACTGTTACTCATAATAAATTATTGCATAAGAACGAAATTCAGTTGGCTACGAAATAAGTTGGCGCTATAGAAATACATGTTAATAATAATGTCTTTTTTTAACTCATCCCATCTTCCTCTAGACATTTCTCTTACTGGCTGGGCAAAATAAATCAATATTGTGTCAAATTGTCCCTAGTGACACAATTGATAAAATCTTAAGGTTAATTCCCGACCTATGTGACTCTGTATTGACCCAGAGAAATACATATCTCTATAATTTAGCTAGACGGTGTGACAAGATCTGCGTTGCCTGAAACACTATTTATTTGTATTTGCGTGTGCTGACCAGCCTAATTTATTTCAGTGACCTATTGAAAGATTAGTCATTTATTATAGCAGCCAAATAAATAATTGCACCAGTTACATTTTTATCTGAGACAAACACAATGCTGGCAGCACATAAAGTTTTAGATTTTAATTAAGAAGAAAAGAGTTCAGAGCACAAATCAGAATTTCCAACTATACCGAATATTTTAGTTTCACAAAAACCTACTTAGAACTGTGATTCTAGGATGAATGGAAAAAAGTATAAAGATACATTTATGCCTTTACATGTACACACTTAGGGGCAGATTTATCGAGGGTCGAAGTAAAAGATTTGAATTTCGAAGTAATTTTTGGGTACTTCAACTACTGAATATGGCAAAATTTGATTTGAATTGAAAAATCTGACCATTCGAAAATCGAAGTACTGTCTCTTTAAAAAATTTGAATTTGACCCATCAACGCCTTAAATCTGCCGAATTGCTGTTTAGCCTATGGGGGGACCTCCTATAACCTTTCTTTTTTGAAATTTTTGAGAGATGGAATTCTTTTTGGAGGAAATTGATCGAATCATATAGAATGATTCAAAGAATTTGAATTTGATCGGAAACGGTCTGAAAAAAATTTGATGGTCGAATTTGGAAGTTTTTTCACTTTGAAATTCAACTCTTGATTAATCTGCCCCTTAGGGGTTCTCTGTTATGGTCTGAAAAATAAAAAACTAGGGATGCACCAAATCCACAATTTTGGATTCGCCAAACCCCCGAATCCTTCCCGAAAGATTCGGCTGAATACCGAACCGAAGGGAAGGGGGAAACCTTTTTTACTTCCTTGTTTTGTGCCAAAAAGTCACGTGATTTCCCTCCCGGGCCCTAATTTGCATATGCAAGTTAGGATTAGGATTCAGTTCAGACAGGCAGAAGGATTCGGCCGAATACAGATGAAAAAGGCCGAATCCTGGATTTGGTGCATCCCTATAAAAAATACAACTTTTTTTGAGAAAAAGAACTATGTACTCCAACTCAGACCTGCCAAGAACATGTAAAAGCCACTGGCAGATGTCTCGTTGACGATTGGAAGATTTTCTGAGTTGCGATGAGTTTCTGAAAAAAGCTTTTGCACTATTTTGAGCACAAAATCCAAACAATGATAGGATTTGGGTTTTTCTTACAATTTGATCGTGACTTTTTCCGTACAAGAAAAAATTGTGAAAATGTTTAATAATGTAAATAGGGGGAAGAAGTGAGTGCGAATTTGGTTGGAGTAAATTTCAGAAAATAGAACTTTTCAGATTTTGCTAAATAACCCCCTTACTGTCCATTAAATTGAACAGACATTGCTCAGCTAGCCCAGCTCTTATACACTGACTTCTAAGCTTAAAATTGGGTTTTCATTAAATGAACAGCAATAGATTAACAGTATTCATGTCTCAGGATTTCTGAAATGTCTGTAAACTTGCTATTTCTAAATCCCTACAATTTAAATTTTTTTGTTATGTTCCCTTAATTCTTATTTCCTCCCAAGTCTTCCTAGATTATTCTTCTTCAGGATCCCAAACACATGTGCTTAGCCTCAAGGTAAGTTACCATCATTTAACTTATATTCTGTGCTGGAAGAGAACAGAAAGATATGGATAGCATATGGATTCTCCTGTAATGTAAGGCTGTTATTGCAGTGACCTCAACAAAATCACAATAGTAATCAAATGCTTTCCAACACTCCCCCAGTTGACTGGACAGCAGTCCTCCACTTCACAGCACAGCCTCTTCCCATAAGGCTAAAGGGGCCCTGAGTACAAGTCTGGCAATGAAAAACACAAGCCCCCTTTATTGGTTTTCTAAATATCCTCCTCAGACAGGGACATGTTTAGTCCAGTCACCTGAACTTTTGGGAATTTTTCCTACGGTGTCTGGATAGGGGGCTTTTACAGAAGATCAACTTGATGGGAGGACAAGATGGCAGTCAAGCTACAAGTAGTGGCAAATCCGAATGACAGGAATAGGGCAATTGGGGCCTGCCAGACATCATTAATTTTGGGTAGATACTTTAAACTATGCAGCATTTCTATGCAGAGACTGTATATAAAAACTGACTGATTGCTATTCTGTACCTCCAGTTCGACTGATGGATTTCTTAAAGAAACAAAGTCAGCAAAGGAGAACTATTGAGTTTTTTTTTTACTTTTGACCTTACTGGGATTGCAACTCATTTTATCATCATGTGAACACCAAACTGGTGATTTACAGGTAACAAAGCCTTAACCTGCACACCTTCTTCTTCCTTCTTCTTTTAAAAACTCATGTTAGGCCTCTAAACTTTTTGTGTATATATATATATATATATATATATATATATATATATATATATCTCCAAACCTACTCCAGTATATACATATATATAGTATATAGTGGTAGAGTGACTAGAAAAGGTGGAAAAAGGTCACTAGTATCGTTAGTGCATTGAACGCAATTGCGCTCTCTGCAGTAGTGGAGCTGAATTTCCAGGTTAAAACCCGGAAATTCGGCTCTTAAAGTTACAAGTAGGGATGCACCAAATCCACTATTTTGGATTCAGCTGAACCCCCGAATCCTGAACCGAATCCGAACCCTAATTTGCATATGCAAATTATGGGTGGGAAGGGGAAAACATTTTTTACTTCCTTGTTTTGTGCCAAAAAGTCACATGATTTCCCTCCCAGAATTCGGTTCGGCCAGGGAGAAGGATTCAGCCGAATCCTGCTGAAAAAGGCCAAATACTGACTGAATCCTGGATTTGGTGCATCCCTAGTTACAAGAGGTGGCTTTTTGCTGCCCCTTGTAACTGGCCGCTCCGTGCCGCCTGAGGCATGCTTCTCACCTTGCCTCATGGAGCTGCCCTGGATAGACTCCAGGAAGGGAATTATTAAACAGAGAATCCGTGATCTGTTTAAAGATTTTAGTAGCCAGGGAAAACATTCCACAGATACAGTCCAAACATAGTAGAGCACCTTCCACAGGAAAGCAGTTAAAGGTAAAACATGTTTTCCCATGACAATATATCTTTAATTAGAATGGGAGAGTATGTCTCTCAACACGGCACAGCAGGTAGGAGATCTGGCGGTGTTAGGAAGTGCTGCCTGCTACTGCATGAAGCAGAGGGAGCCCAGGACAAGGTTGTGACTCCCAGAGAGAGTATTGTGAAGAGAGTGAGGAAGCCAGCAGGCTGAACACTACCAGGAAGGAGTCCTGTGAGTACAGGGGTGAGCCACAACATTGCTTTGTTTGATGGTAGTCCACAAGAAGCCCAGCTTAGTCAGGGGCTGCTCCAACGTTTTAAGGTAGTGCCCAGTGGGCTAGGTTTTATTTTATGATTTGTTTGTATGAGACAGTGGTCA
>CM044446.1:46058459-46068982 GCA_024363595.1 Xenopus borealis | reverse complement strand
TTTAAGTAGGAGAAATAACAGCCTACCAGTAAGTAGTTCCATCCTAAAGTGCAGGCACAAGTCACATGACTTGGGCAGCTGGGAAACTGACAATATGTCTAGCCCCATGTCAGACTTCAAAACTGAATATAAAAAAAATCTGTTTGGTCTTTTGAGAATTGGATTTCAATACAGAAGTCTGCTGGAGTAGCACTATTAACTTGTGTGTTTTGAAAAAAAAAAACACGTTTTCCCATGACAGTATCATTTTAAGAATGGAAGTTACATTTGTTATAATGATTGTTATAGGTAAGAAAATATATGTTTAGGTGTGAAGATAGGGCTATATTTCCCATTGTTAATTGTGTGTGTTTTTCTTGTGTGTGTTAATTGGATGAATTAGCGCTGTTTAGGTTGTAAGTTTTAACACAAAGGGGAAGTTCTGAATCGGATTTGTTTCCTTGTTGAGTGAAAGACTTGTGACTCAATTTCTGCTAAATTAAAAGCCAGGAAAGAATCATAAGTGAATGTGGGTGTTTATTAGAAGTTTTTATTGAATTTATAAAAAGCAAAATCTTGTACATATATTTTAAACATCAGCAATCATGGGATGATCTTACTTGGCAAAGGGTTTCCTTTTTTTTATTAAGAAGAAACAAAATTTTAGAAAGCTGCACGGCACAATGTACATATTGAAACTATATTTTGGGGGGAATAAAATGAGAATGTTGATAAATAAGCTTCCAGTTGTTGTACTTAATCTTCTGCAGTCCAGAGGTTACGGATGGTTAGTCATCATTAGTCTAATTTTAGTGATTTAGAGGTTTTTGAAACCACGATTAAAATCACAAACTCTAAAAACATAATTGTCATTGAATGTATTAAAACATAAGAATATAAAAATTACGAACAAAAAAAAAGCTTTGAATGATCCGAAAAAAATATGAATACCTTGAAAATGGCATTTTTACAGACAATTAGAAGCAAAAAAAAAAAAATCTGAGAATATTTTAAAAGTCCATACTTCACAGTTTTTTTGTGGCTATACACTTGGGGGCTGATTTACTAAGGGTCGAAGTGAAAATTTGAATAAAATTCAAATTTCTAAGTATTTTTGGGCTGCTTCTTTTTGGGCGACTATCGAATAGCCCAAAATTAGATTAGAATTGTTAAAATTTGAATTTTCAAATTTCGAAGTACTGACCCTTTAAAAACCCTTCGAATTCGACTATTCCCCAGCATAAAGATGCAGGATTGCCATTTTAGCCTATGGGGGACTCATGGAACTTGTCCTGAAAAGTTTCAAATCAATTGAAAATGGCCATTTTTCGATCGAAATTGGGTTAAAAAACCCTCAAATTCGACCATCGAATTGAAAACCTTCAAATATCGAAAGCAAAGGATTTTACCACAATTCGACTAATCGAACAATCGAACAGATTTGAACGATTTTAACCATTCTATCGAATTTTTTTATTCGATCTAAAAAACTTAGAAAAACCCTATGGGAGCTTCCCATATGGTTTAATAAAAATTCAGTAGGTTTAATCTGGTGAACTAGGCAATCAAATTTTTTTTTAAAGGGCAAGTACTTCGACCATTGAATGGTCGAATGATTGAATAGATTTTTATTCAAATCATTCGAATCAATCTAATTTTTTAAAATTCGATGGTCGAAGTACTCAAAAAAGTTATTCGAAATTCGAATTCTAATCTTTTTGAAAATCGATTGAATTTCAAATCATTCATGGGAATTTGATAAATCTGCCCCTTAATATAGCTTTGGTGGTATATTGCAAACACAAACATTTACTGCAAAGTCTTTCTTTCTACCTTTAAAGTGCAAGTAACAATTTTGCTACATTAGTCATAGTCATATTTATTGTTAGCGCTTACAAGAAAGAAATGCATACATAATGAGACAAAATTGCAACATCCCTGTCCCGCCCCAAACCACATACATATTGCACTCTCAAACTCCCAAACAAACATTTAGGGGCAGATTTGTCAAGGGTCTAATTTCGAAGTGAAAATACTTTGAAATTCGACCATCGGATTTAAGTCGCAGGTTTTTTTTTCAATCGAAAGAGGTTTATTTTCGATCTAATAGGTCCGTTTTCGATCGAATTGGAATCGAACGATTAAATTGCTCGATTCGAACGATTCCGCCGAAAAAAATGTTGACTTCTCAAACTTAAGCCATAGTCTCTCCATATAGGTTATTGGAGGTCCCCCATAGGCTAAAACAGCAATTCAGCAGGTTTAAGGTAGTCGAAGTCGAAGAACTACTTAAAAATTTAATTTTTTTTAATTCGAATTTTCACTTCGACTCTTGATAAATCTGCCCCATACTGTATTAAAAAAATCAAATCATATTTCAGAATACACTTTTAATCCAAGAACACATGAATAAAATACAAAAAAGAAGAAAACCCATCCTTTGATTTAACACAACAATATTTCTTTATTTTTTGTGCCATTTATTTGTGCAATCACACATATCTAGTCTACTATCAACCTTACTACTAAGTGCAATCATTTTGCCTGATTGTACCTAATATAAGGTACTATTTGCATAATATATATATATGGGTTTCCATATGATTCCTAGGCCACACTGTCAGGCTCTGTCTGCAAATTTTTAATTAAGAGATTTTCAAAAAGCTTTTCCTTCTTGTGTTAGATGCTATACAGGTATGGGATTTGTTATCCAGAATGCTCGTGACCTGGTGATTTCTGGATAATGGATATTTCCGTAATGGATATTTTCCTTACGTCTACTAGAAAATCATATAAACATTAAATGTACCCAATAGGCTGGTGTTGCTTCCACTAAGTAGTGATGGGCGAATCGCCTTGCTTCGTGAAATGCCATGAAAATGCAGCCGCGTCTCGTTTTGGACTCCGGTTGCCCATTGCGGGCATTGAAAAAAAAACGGATGCCGGTGTCCAAAACGAGACACTGAATTTTCGCCAGGGCAAGATTTCATCAGCTTTTCGTGAACTGCGGGAATTTGCCGCAAATAAATTTGCCCATCACTACCAATAAGGATGAATTATAATTTAGTTGGGATCAAGTACAAGCTACTGTTTTATTATTGCACAGAACAAGGAAAACATTTCTTCCTGCAGAAGTAATATGATTTTTGTTATAAAGAAGGATAATTAACCTACCAAAATCCCATTAACGTTGGTTTTATATGTTCATTCAGCATGAATACATTTGTATATAAACATACCCAATACTTGGCATAGGCATAGACATGGCTTTGCTAGCCACCTTGTTAAAGCCATTATATTTATACATATAGTGGTCCTAATATTAATCCACATGCTATGCAGCTTTTGAGGTGTATTGTGATCATGGGACTCCCACATCCACATTTTGGATAATTCACTTCCAAGTCTTATTTTATATTTTAATTGTAAAATGCTTTTCTTTCACATGCTGTTCTCTTTATGTTGTGAGTACATCAAGCATACTGTATATCCTATTATTAGCCAAAAATCCTGGTCCATCTGAACAGTGGACACATTCTCTATGGTGTAACCTACTACCAGCTGTGGAGACTGACACAACTATACTGATTTAGCTGCTTTACCATGACAAGATCTCTCCTTGGGCATTTACCAGCCAATTACATTTATCAACTGATTTGAGATGTTTCATTTCAATGGTTACAAGGCATTTCAACTATCTACATTAGGGAAACTGATGACTTTAAGCAATTGGTAACTGACCATTAATGCATTTTATTGCATCATAAGGACTTCTTTTTATGTTTTGTGTTAATTTCAGGTTGTATGAGTGCATCAGAAAAAAAATCTTCATTTTCAAAAAAGTTTCTAAATCTTTGTCCCTGCTTAGCAGAATTCCTGAGTTTCATTAAAGACAGCAGTTAGAGTTACTATATGGTAATGTAACAAAATATAACAGTATCTGCACCTGGATTACTGAGCTGCCAGACAGAGACAGGAACATTAAACTTTACGGGGCTGATTTACTAAGCTGATTTACTAAGGGTCAAAGTGAAAATTCGAACTTTTGGCCCTTTAAAAATCCTTTGACTTCAACTATTTGGCAGCTTAAAGCTGCAGGATTGCCATTTTAGCCTACGGGGACCTCACAGATCTTGAACCTGAAATTTTTTCGGAGAAATCGAAGGATTTTGCTGAAATAGTTTGAATCGTTTTCATTTGATTGAAAATGACCCCCCCAAAAAAATTGGATGGTCGAATTTCAAAGTTTTTTTACTTCGAAATTTGACAATTAAGTAAAGTCTCAATTTTGGAAAAATGGTAAAAAATAAAACATGGACAGTAACTGAAAAATGTCTTTATTTCTGGTGAATAATCTTAAAACAACTGAAATTAAAAAATGTGTTTAGAAGGTGAACACCCATTATATGATTTGTATGAGGTTTTTAGAGGTATAAAAAAGGTGTCCACCCCCCCCCAAAAAAAAAAACAATATAGCTCCTGCACTGTTAAGCCCCAATAAGAGCAATATCAATCAGTTGTTGGGATCTTATCAGCTTCCCTGGATGTGCTTTAAAACCCAGCATGTAATCTTCAGATTTTGAAAATGGAAAATGTACATTTCAGAACAGCACTTGATGGCCAATTTTCTAAAATAAAATGTTTTTATAGTTCTTATATAGATCTTACTTCCTTTTTTTAAAGATTCACAGTAGATTAAAGCAGCTTTCCATTCTGTACTACTTACACTTTCCTTTTTCCTTCGACAATGAGCCAACAAATTGTTGCAAAAACAGTTGTATAATGTTGTTCCATTTTGTTTGCTTTATTGCATCTCTTCCCATATATAGTTTGATTATATACTTGTTTTGGTGCAACATTTTTGTAATCTGTTGGGTACTGTTTTACTTTTTTTACGAGTACAGAACAAAGAGTACATAAAGGGAGTTTAAAAAGCTGATTCAAGATCCCTTGCTGATTAGGATTATGTAACTAGGAAATTTTAAGCAAGAATTTTGCTGAGAACAACCAACTTCCAGTAGCAAAATCTCCTATATTTTAATTAATTGGTCACAAATACACACATTTTTGTTCAGTGAATCTTTAATATTGAATGACACAATTTACATGTAACATTTTGTAAAATACATATTTATATACAACAACTGCTTTTCACTTTGGGAAGAGCCCTCCACTACTTGGATTCCGCCAGGTTTGAAAGTGGACTAAGGTGGAAGTTCTAGGTGGGCAAGGGAACTGTGATGTATGCAGGAAGGACAGGGAACAGAGAGCATAGTCGTGAAACAAACCAGGTAACCTACCAGTCAGACAGTGCTGTTCAGAATCAGGAGCCAGGGACTAGTCAGGCTAAACATGCCAGAGTCAAAACCAAACAGTGACACGGTTCAAAGCCAGGATCCAAAAGAGTAAACAAACAGGCAAGGGTCGATTCAGGCAGTGATACAGCAAGGTCACAAACAGGCAAAGGTCAGACAGAAAATCAGACAAAATTACACCCAGGAACTATCAAACATAGACCTATGTTGGGCCATGAGTCAGTGCATCTTCCATAACCCTTGCTAAAAAGCCATCCAACCCCTTCTTAAAGCTATTGTCAGGTGGCCAGTGGCTCCCACAGGGAGGTAGTCAGGATCGTAGGAGTAAGTCCTTCCAAGAGTCCAAGGCAGAGTACAGTTCGGGATAAATCAAGAGAATGGTCGAAGTCCAGGCAAGGGTCCAAAATGGCAGGCAGCAAGGAATTAAAGTCAGGAAACAGGCTGGAGGTCAGTAACAGGAACAAGCAGGATTAAAGGAATACCCAGGAACACAATACAAGATTGAGCTATACTTGGGCATCGAACACGTGTCTTCAGCATTCTTTTATTATTAATTTGGCGCCACAGCGCGTGACGTCATCGCGCCGGTGCACAGACACGCCGACACCGGAGTTCTTGTGTCCACGTGTGGCTCCTGTATACTATGCAAAAATTGGAGTGCTCTCACCAGTATTCTCCCGTTTGGTCTCAGGTGCCTCCAGGTATATGACCCCGAACTGCCAAGGGGTCCAATCAGTAGAATCCACACGAAAAACCAAGGGCATTTCTGATACTGTGTAATCAGTTGTGAATTGTTTATTAGCTCATAAGCATGGCCATGCTTATGAGCTAATAAACAATTCACAACTGATTACACAGTATCAGAAGTGCCCTTGTTTTTTTTCGTGTGGATTCACGTGTGGCTCCTGGGCGCCGCCATGTTGGATCCCGCGCCGCCGCTTCGGTAAGGAGCGCTGAGCGCTCGTGACAGCTATCTAATGTACAGCCGATTCAGGGAGAGAATTCCACATCCATAGATTATTATATGATCTCCTAATATATTCATACATAGTTATCATATCACCCCTTAAGCTCCTCTTCTCCAGCGTGAACATCCTCAATTTTGCCAGTCTTTCATCATAGCTAAGATTTTCCATACCTTTTACCAGCTTAGTTGCCCTTCTCTGTACCCTCTCTAATACAATAATGTCCTGTTTGAGTGATGGAGACCAAAACTGTTTGGCATATGCTAGATGCGGCCTTACAAGTGCTCTATAAAGTGGAAGAATGACCCCCTCCTCAATTTAGCTCAAGGCTTAATTTGCCCTTGATGCTGCTGACTGGTATTGCTTGCTACAGCCACGTTAATCATCTACAAGGACTCCATAATGGATTTGCCTAGTGCAGTCCCATTAAGGGAATAAGTGGCTTGGATATTTTTACATCCCAGGTGCATGACTTTACATTTATCAACATTGAATCTCATTTGCCACCTCAGCTGCCCAGATTGCCAGTTTGTCAAGATCCTGTTGCAAGGATGCCACGTCCTGGATGGAATTAATTGGGCTGGATAATTTTGTGTCATCTGCAAACACTGATACATTACTTACAATACCCTCCCTTAAGTCATTAATGAACAAATTAAATAAAAGTGGACCCAATACCGAGCCCTGGGGGACCCAACTAAGAACCTTACTCCAAGCAGAGAATGTACCATTAACACACACCCTCTGTACCCAATCCTGTAGCCAGTTCCCTATCCATGTGCAAACGACTTCATTAAGCCCATCAGACCTTAGTTTAAAAAGCAGTAGTTTGTGGGGCATGGTAAACGCTTTGGCAAAATCCAAATGGATCACATCTACCCCCCCATAAAAATGTGGACAAATTGGTAACAGGTGAAACAAGTCATGCCTATTTGCAAATACAAGAGGAGAGAACCAGAAACTTAGCTGTCTGCTCACATAGGGCAGAGGTAGTGCAGACAGCATGGAAACACAAGGTTCCTCGTTTGACTAGGCAGTACATTACAGAAATAAAAACCGGTGATGTTTGAGTTAATAATATGACTTTTTACAATTGTGAAACAAATATTGCTCTAGGTCAGTGATCCCCAACCAGTAGCTCGTGAGTAACATGTTGCTCTCCAACCCCTTGGATGTTGCTCCCAGTGGCCTCAAAGTAGGAGCTTATTTTTCAATTCCAGGCTTGGAGGCAAGTTTTAGTTGTATAAAAAACAGGTGCACTGCCAAATAGAGTCTCAATGTTGGTTGGCAATGTACAAGGGGCTACCTATTGGCCAATTAAAACACTTATTTGGCAACCCAAGAACATTTCTCATGCTTGTGTTGCTCCCCAACTCCTTTTTCTTCTGAATGTTGCTCATGGGTTCAAAAGGTTGGGGATCCCTGCTCTAGGTTATAACAATTTGGTTTGGTTTGCTTGGTTACAGGCTATATGCCTTTCGATTTTGCATTACATATTTAAGGAGATCAGTGATGGGGTAGGCCAAAGTAATCTGGGTCTTTAGAATTTTTTCACATTTATGTAAAGGATCATCTGTGCCTTTGAAATGACTCTGAATTGTTTTAGTCTTCTGAAGGGATGAATATGGTGATAAGCGTTTTGCGTTATAGCCTTGGCGTTGATATTCCAACTTAAATAATTGGATATTTGTTGGCCTATAAAGGTGATGTGTTCATCTGTTTGATTGGCTTACTTTCAGTTTTCAATGCTTTAAGTTGCTATCTTATGTATAACTTGATATCTATCATGAATCCTTCTGTTTCTTTCAGGAGTAATGATTCAGGATTGTGATGTCCAGCTCATTCCATGTACTAAGTTATATTGTAAGAAAAGACAGCAGTCAATGATGTTGAATGAGCACTGTTTCTGTAAAATCAATGACAATGTTATCTGAGAACAAAATAACATTCACATTGCTGAGTTCATGCATTTATATACTTTTATAGTTAATTTAATTACTTATGACTAAGTATGTGTAGGTGTACCGAAAATACAATCAAAGTACTTCTGGCTGCAGGAACAACAGTTTTTATGTGGCACCGATAAAACCCTTTATACAGGGTTGACTTCGGCAGAGATAACTGCTTCCCCCTTTGTTTGGGACCGTGCACCCACGATTACCTAGGTTAGGTTTAAGCTAGATATAGAACACATTTTGTGCATTTTTCATATAGAACACATTTTGTGATCTGTAACGCAGAACAGAAATAAGGAAGGAAGTTTGAAGCAACAAAATCTGAACTACAGGCAAGGTGATTCATAATAACGTGATTGCAAGTTTAGCAATAAGCATCAACTATGTCCTGATCAGCACTTTGAGTGAGTTTTCAAAGCAACATTTTTAACAGTGATTGCATAATATATAATGCCGACTTTTAACACAATGTTTACAAATCGGACTCAGCAGAACTTTTCAGTTCCTGGAAAATATTGTGCAAAGTATATTTCCTTCCCTTTTCCTTCATCTCTCATAAAATACAGGCTGCTTGAAGAATCCAGTATTCTACTGCAAAAGGCTTTGAAGAAGTAAAACTATTTTGAATGCAAAGTGTGGCCTTATTTATTTATGTTTACGACTTTTCTTTATCTTGCCCACCTCATATATAACACTTCTAAACAAGTACATGTAACGGTACCCATTATACTTGAATGCATGTAAAATATTTAAGACATTTCTCCAATAATAGAATTAATTGTTAAAAAGCAAAATAAAACTTGGTCCTTAAGATGACACTCAACAGAAATATAGTAATGTTGCATGTGCATTCATTTTACCATTGATTTGTTTTGTGTATATATTATGTCAGTGTATTACAGATATGGGACCTATTTTCCAGATAACAGATCTTATCATAATTTGGATCTTCATACTTTAAAGTGATGCTGACACTAAAAATAACCTTTCAAAATATGAATGTACATTATAAGTTACCCATAGGTGATGTTGACCATTTCTTCCTGAAAGGTTTGCTATTGTCAGTAATTGTTACTCTAAGTTCCTAAACCGGACTATATTGTCAACCGTCTCAGCCTGTCAGTTATGTTCCTAATGCTAACAGACTCCTGCTGCACAAATATGGCAGCCCCCTCATAGAAGAACATTGGGAATCAGACTCGTAATGTAAAGGCAAATACTTATAGCAGAATTATATAAAGTATGCAATGACAATGTATGATAGATGTAAAAAAAAAAGGTTTAATTTCTGTTGTCAGCATCTCTTTAAGTCTACTAGAAAATCATTTAAACATTAAATAAACCCAATAGGCTAGTTTTGCTTCCAGTAAGGATCAATTAGAGCTTAGTTTGGATCAAGTACAAGATACTGTTTTATTATAACAGAGAAAAGGAAATCATTCTTAAACATCTGGATTATTTGAATAAAAATGAGTCTTTGGGAGACAGCCTTTCTATAATTCAGAGCTTTCTGGATAACAGGTTTCCATATAATGGATCCTATACATATAATAAATAATCATTCAGAGAAATACTATAATATATGCTATAATATCATACTGTAATATATGCATGAGAATTACACTTTGCTTTCAATCCACGCACATTCTGTCAGATATTTCTTTAAAACAATAATGACAATGATAATATTCAATAAACAGTTTTTTCCTCTGCATAGGCGATTAAGCTCTCTGTCCATGGAGATGACAATGAAAATCTATTTCATACGAAAAAAAAAAGATTAGTAAAAGTAATGATACAGAGCATTAAATGACATGTTTCTCAATAGATTTATCACCACAATGGATAATAAAGAGCCATATCTGATGTGCTTACAGGATTTTTTTTGTGCTTAACAATCAAGATTTATGTCTCTGTTGAAGAGTTTTTTAGCAGTGCCGACTTTGTAATAAGCAAATTAACTGAAAAAGTCATAATGCCCAGTGTAAATAAGAATGTATTTGAAATGGATATTCTTTTAGCTATAGTAGGTGATTATGAAGCTCAGGTTTGCATATCAATGGTCATTTTTTTTATGTGGTTAATAACACTATTATATTTATGGAAATTACCTGTACAAAATAGAGTGTGGTGCATATACTGAGGAGCTACAGGCTTCGCCTATAATGGAATGGCTCTGGTTACTGTACCCTTCTCTCAGGGTAGCAGCATAATTAAACATTTTCAGAAGCTGCTGAGGTTTCCATCTACAAAGGTTGTTACTAGCATCTGCACTTTGGGGCAAACTCACTAAAGCGTGAAGCGTCTAA
>CM044446.1:46021148-46046148 GCA_024363595.1 Xenopus borealis | reverse complement strand
TAACAATATTGTCATTATCTTTTAATAACTGTAAGGCTTTATATTCACTTTTACTCAAATAATTTGAGATCATCACATATTAGCTTGTAAAAGCGATCCAAAAATGGGCCATTCTGTCCTATTGGGTAAAAGGTTGACTTTGGCTTCAAATCTGTGTGTACTATATTACCACCACCTGCTGTATCCACGGTATCATACATATTTAAATCCATCAGCACATTTAGCACATCCTGAGTAGCAAAATTCTCCTCACTACAATCCATATCATCTACCTGGAAATCATTTACAATAGGTACATCATTTTGTTTAACATATTCTGTATTCCTAAAATATCTTTTAAGTGATATAGAACGCATAAATCTATTAAGATCTATAACAGTAGAGAACAAGGAAAAATGACTAGTTGGGCAGAATGTTAAACCCTTATTAAGCAATGTTCTTTCTGATTCAGTTAGAATATATGAAGACAAGTTTATTACTAAATCTTCTTCTACAGCGGATCTTTGGACTTTACTTATTTCTTCTTTTTCAGTGCCAGCATTTCCACTTTTCTTGTCCCTTTTCTCAGACTCACTCTGTCTTCTTTGATGGTGTTGTCTTCTTCTTCCGTATTTACTTCTTGTTGTTCCAGTCTTTTTTGCTGTTGTTTCTTCTTCCCATCTTTTTTCGCCATTTTGCCTTTCAAATTTTCTAATTCCTTTATTTCTTGGCTTGTATCTGCCTCGCTGTCTGTAGTTACTAAAAAAGTGACCCCATGTGTTTCTTCCATATCTCGTATAGGTGTAGAGCTTCTTTTTGATCGGTTTCTCCATTTATTTTGTTTCAAAATTGGTTTTATTCTTTCCCATCTTCCTCTCTCTTTGTTTAATTCCATACCCCAGGAGTATACTCTTTCATTTTCATAATCTCCTTTATCTCTCAAGAATTTCTGTCGTTTACTTTCCATGATATTCTTTTCCATACGTTCCAAGCTTTAATTCAGTATCTTTTCCTGCCCTTTATAGCCAGAGTGTTGTTGGTAGACTGTTAGTTGAGTCTTAATAGCTTCTATCTCCTTGTTCAGTCTTATCTGTTCTTTTTTATATTTCCGAATCAATATTCCCATCAGATTAAAGGAACATTCTGATAAAGCCATATACCATTCTTGCATCAGTTCCTCATCCTGTAAATCAAAAGCCGGAAACTTTTTTAATCGCAGGCCTCTAGGTACTCTTTCGACTTCCAAGTAATTTTCAAGTGTAGAAATTTCCCACCAAATTTTAAGTTCTTTATGTGACAGTTTATTTAATTTTTTTTTTTTTTTTAATTTTTTAAAGAGATCCTCCAATGTATCTTAATTATCTTCTAATGTTAATTGTTCAGCATTAACTGGGGTTGCTGTTGTCTCCATATGAAATAACAGTCTCGCTCTTTCTGTCCTGTCCTTATACATAGTCATATTAGTGGACATACATGTTTCAATATCATCATCATTGCACTGTCCCATCGCCATTTTCTGTTATATCTTCTATTTATTATATTCGTTATATTCGTTATACGGCCTTTTTTTTAAAAAAAAAAACGAATTATAATGTCCGGGAAGTATTATTGTTATTAATTCCGTTTCCTTTAAATCGTTTGGAAACAGTCTCTGCAGAATAATATATTATATATTTGAGACCAAAAATAATTTCATTCAATATTGATAATATTCATTTGCAATCAAACGGTTGGTTGTATTCAAATTCTTAACAGACCGCTCTTTATGTTGCAGGATACACAGTGGACTCAGTCATACAAATCTCCAATGTTTATCAGTTCTGTAGTACAAATCCTACAGGCTTATATAGCAAATATTTGGAGTACTATAGTTCCCCCAGAAAAATGCGAGTTATATAATGCATATCCTGCAAGCTTGTATGGCAAATATAGCAGATATCTGAAGTATTACAGTTCCCACAAAAGATGCGAGTTTTGTAGTGCATGTCCTGCAGGCATATACGGCAAATAACTGGAGTGTTACGATTCACACAGACATACAAGGTACAATTCACAGATACTTATCGATTCTGTTGTACGAATCTTCCACGCTTGTATAGCGTATGTCTAGATTGCTGTGTTTTCCACAATGGTATCACCGCAACTGTTCACTCCGTTCCTTATGCCTTTTGCCACAATCTGACAATGTGTGTCCTCCGTGTCAATAGCGGTTCTGCAATGCGGTCTTTTTTCTCTTTCTTTAGCTGACGAAATTCTGCATTCCCGTTTGTCTTTTAAATCATAACTACACACTCTCCACACTTGTCAGCCAAAATGGCGCGGTCCCGCTCCATCCATATCGAATGCAAACACTTACTTCTGTGTGGGGGAGTTCCGATTGGTTAAAGACATCACGTGTTCCTAGATCCGAGTTCCTGGCTCATGGAACTTACAGCAGTATCCTTACAAAACGGACCATTCACCACGATGAATTAAAAAGTCCATTACTTTATTATTTCCATTAAAATTCGTTTATCATGATGCAGTGCAAATTATCACAACACTGACGCGTTTCGTGCCTGATAGGCACTTCCTCAGAGTGTTACAAATTTTCAAAGAAAACACAGCTTTATAGCCTATCAAAATGACAGACAATTTACATCACTTTTTTTCTCTCTTAAAGGTATATAACCCATATCCCATCTAATGTGTAAAAACATCACAAGTTACTAAAAACCATATTTTACTCCATGTATGTCCTACAACTCATTTGTAAAGGCTGTCCAATTGATGTACATACAGACTGTTCAGAATATATTATATACATATATATATATAAATATAAATATAACCATAAACAAATACAGGTCCAGATAGTAGGGGAGGTTGATACTCTGTGGATGTTCACCTTGGACTAGTGTAATAGTTTATAAAACAAAATGATTTATCCTGGAAATTTAGGTTTCAGGGATTGGATAATGTTTTTTGGGATCACTGAGACCTCTTGGGCTTGTGCCCCAAATTTATACACTGAAAGAGACTTAAATATTGATTTTCTACAAATATACATTTAAAACAAGTCTAGTCATACATTTCTAATTTTCTCCTGCCTACATCTCCTGCTTAACCTTGTACCTGTATATATTTCTTAATGACCATGTATACACAGTACATATAGAAAATATTACTGGATGCTTCTCTCTGCAACACCCATACCCATGTGTATGTCACACTATCCTTAGGAGTACTGTCATCAACGGATGCTCTTCGGTCTTTGGAACAATACATATATAGTCTTCCACCAGCCACAAGATATCAGTCTTTGGGACCTTCCAATTTCTTTTAACATGGCTACACTTCCACTGTTTTACCTCAGCTGGTTAAGGACATTTACTGTAAGAAGGAGTAACTAAAGGCAAACAACAGAAAGGAATGCCTGTCTTGTTTTTTTCCTGAAAAGTGCTGGAGCTTTCTGATCTTTCCCATTAAAGTGGCAGCAGGGGTCAGTTAGGAGCAAAAATAAAAAAGCCTGAAACCTGCCTAATTTAACCCACAGGATAAACATGTATATATTGTTATCTGTTCAATAGTGATGGGCGAATTCACGTTGAATTCCCGGCGAAAATTCGCCGACAACGTTTTTTTTCAACGCCGGACGGCAGTGTCAAAAAATGAACTCCCGCATCCAAAAACGGACGCCCGCGTCCAAAACAAGACGCTGCTGCATTTCGTGAATTTTTCGCCGTTTCACAAATTTCTCTAGAAATTCACGACAAAGTTGGCGAAGTGAAACACCACCTATTTGCCCATCACTACTATTCAACACAATGTCCAGAGATTTCCAACCAATTCTATATATTGTACCTATGTGCTTATCGTGGCAAAATTAGTTATCTAATATCTGTAATATCTGTAAAAAGGGACAAAACACACTGTAGACAAGGTACCACTTTGGACTAGAGCTTTTTTAAAGTGATACTGACACTAAAAAATAAATTTTTAACATAAGAATGTACATTAAATGTTACCTATAGGTCATGTTGATAATTTTTTTGTGCAGAGGTTTGGTTTTGTATATTATATTGTTAGTTGAAGTTGGAGTTCCTAAGCTTGACTCTCTGACTCTCTGACTTTGCCAACCTGGCTGTCCCATCTCAGCCTTTTAGTTACAGTTTCTAATGCTAACGGACTCCTGCTGCACAAATATGGCAGCCCCCTCATACAGGAACATGGGGCAACAGACAGGTAATGTAAAAGCATCATGCAAAAACTTTATGGCAAAGTTAGAAGTAGCTTTCAAAGCCAATATTATAATAGAAGCAAAAAAGAGTTTAATTTCAGGTGTCAGTATCTCTTTAAGCCCTGATGGGCCCTGGACAAAGAGGCAAATGGTGGCCCCCCAGTATTCCTTGAAACCAAGGTCACGTTTTAGCCACATCCCTAAATGCAATACCCATTATACTACAATACAACCAAAATTACTGTACAAAATTGATCATGTGCATATTAACCCCTAACGTGCCAAAATAATGGTAAAATGGATAACAGGCATATTAACTAGAGAACAGGCATATTAACTGTAGAAATGCCAGTACAACACTATAGAAAATGAATAATCAGCATATTGACCCCAGGCATGCCAGTATAAATACTACAGCGAATAAATAATCAGTATATTTACCCCAGCTGTGCCAGTTACAATCATTATAGAAATGGCCAATAAGCAATCCATCCCAGATTGCCAGTAAAAGCACTGAAAAATGGCAAATGAGCACTCCATTAACACCATACATGCCAGTAACATAGCTGAAAAATGGCCAATGAGAACTCCATTAACTTCATTTATGCTGGTAAGAACAGTGTCGCACGTCGAAAACTATGCCATGCGCGTCGCGAACAATGCAACGCGTGTCGTAACCGATGCAACATGTCAAAAACGACGCGCCACGTATCAAAAACGTGCCGCAACTCGTTTCACAAATTTTTCGCCAATTTGCGAATTTCACTGGAAATTCGAGAATTTTTCGGCAAAGCGAAATGGGATAGATTCGCCCATCTTTATTTGAAACCCATGTGATTTTCATGTTAACATGTTAAATTTCATTTGTATTAAACCAATGCTAAAGAATTCATATTTTTCTGGCTTTTTTAAAAATGGTACACTTTTGACAATATAAAGCAGGGTGATTATTTTCTTTTTTACATTATTATTATGTGTTTGAACACTCATTTCATACAATTATCAAGCTACACAATAGCAACAACAAGGGGCAGATTTATCAAATTCACATGAATGATGCGAAATTCGATCGAATTTTCAAAACGATTCGAATTTTCGAATATTTTTGAAGACCACTTTTGAAAATTTTGAAAATTCGATTGAATCGAATGAATAAATTCTATTCGAATATTCGACAGTCGAATAACTTTCCCCTATTTACTATTATTCCCCATAATTAGCTTGACCAAATTCACAATTCGATAAGCATTCGACCATCGAATGCTTATCGAATTGTTTTAGGCTATCATTTTGCTCGCAATACGATTTCTCGATGAATTTGTATGATCGGATACCGATCGTTCGATTTCACGAAATCCGTACAATTCGAACGATCGAACGCTCCTATCGTATGGTATTCGAGCAGGAGCATCCCATAGGCTTCTATTACAATTTGGTAGGTTCAATCTGGTGAAGTAGGCAGTCGAATAAATTTAAAATTTCGATTCCTTCAATCATCGAATGATTGAATTATCGAATATTTGATCATTCGATCTATTCGATATTTGATGATCGAAGAGGCCAAATTTGCATATCCGATTTCACGAAAATTTTGTACGAACGGTATTCGATCGAATTCAATCGAACTTCGATAATTTCACATGAATTTCATAAATCGGCCCCTTAAAGTCTAACAGTTATGTATTTATGACAAAAAAGTTTAAAAGTGTATTAATGACCTAAACAGGCATTAAATTGCAGAATAGATCCCATTAACTGGGATTATTGGCAGCTGCTATTAGCATTGAAACATAATTTTGCTAACTTTACCCTTTCTGGGGAAATTGAAACTCACCAGCATTATTTATGCCCACAGTTCTGCTTTCATAAGTGAAGTAGGCGTTTTCTATGTATTATGTTTGAAATAATAAACTGAACAAAAGACTCAATACATTTTATTCATATTTGCAATGATAGTTGCTTTCCAGATTTCTTAGCAGAGGTATTTGCCATCATCGCTGCACAATTTGTTTGCGCTCTAAAAATACATGGTAATAATAATAATAACAATAATCTATCACCCTTGTTATGAATATTGTAGCATAGGTGGTACTGGTGGTGAAAAGACAATATTTCATGAAGAGAAAATGGACTTAATGAAATATTAATATTACAGATATAGGATCCATTATCCAGAAACCCATTATCCAGGAAGCTCCGTATTACAGAAGGGGCATCACCCATAGACTCAATTTTATCCAAATAATCAAAATTTTAAAAAATTATTTCCTTTTTCTCTGTAATAATAAAACAGTACCTTGTACGTGATCCAAACTAAGACATAATTATTCCTTATTGGAAGCATAACCAATCTACTGGGTTTATTTAATGTTTACATGATTTTCTAGTAGACTAAATTTGTGTGAATGATTCGAAATTCGATGGAATTTTAAAAAAGATTTGAATTCGAATTTTCGAATAGGTTTTCTGGCCACTTCGACCATCGAATTTTTAAAATTCAATCGAATCAAATGATTAGAATAGATCAAATAAAAATCTGTTTGACTATTCGATGGTTGAATTACTTGCCCTTTAAATTAGTATTTGAATGCCTAGTTCGCCAGATTAAACCTACCGAATTGCTGTATAATCCTATGGGAAGCTCCCATAGGGTTTCTTCAGCATTTTAAGATCAAATAAAAAAAATTTGATCAAAAGGTTAAAATCTTTCAAATCATTTCATTCGAACGATTTTATCGATCGATCGAATTTTTTTTATTCGATCGTTCGATTTTTCGAATTTCGTTAAAACCCTTTGAATTCCAATATCGAATTCGAAGGGTTAAAATTCATGCAAAGTGTAGTGAGAGTCTGCTCAGCATTTTGTCTGCTTTTTAATCATCCCTGGAACCTGCAGCTAAATAGTTATAGCTGATACTTTATGCGAAATGGAAGAGCAGCAAGACAAGACACATTCTACTTATAGTATATTTAAAATATTTAGATTTAGGTTGAGCTACTGTTTTGTAGGTTGCTTCTACCTTTTCTTGGCTATTCCTTATAATTTCATTCTGTATTTGATATTCACAGTTCGCAGCTAAATAATGTTTAATAGGTACAGAAATATCAAGCAAAGGGGCCAATTTATAATTACAGTACATAACCAATTTATAATTATATAGATTTTAACCTCTTGGCTTTTTAAACTTGAATGGCTCTATAATTTGCATTAGCCTTTTATTCTATTGACCCATTTGTTCTGTTAGTGTTTTCTTCTGCTCTACAGTGCTGCACACACAAATAACTCTTTATATATAAAAATATACGTCCTTCAGTTAATGAGTTGCTCAGCAGTTCACATTTACACATAAGACCAGTCAATCTATGTTACACAGTTTAGGGGGGGAAAAAAAGTAGTTGTCAAGCTTTATCAAGATTTCTAACTAGCTTTGGTTTCTTACAAACTAACCTGCAGCGTTAGTGTACAGGAATCAGCATCTGGAAGGCTCAGCAGGCGAGTCCACAGGGAGAGTTAGTGTGAGCAGCTGTGATCCTCTCCTAACCTGAAGCTTCATGTAATCACATACAGCTGAACTCTGCCTGAACTGTACTCGGGGAAGAAATTGCCAGTGGGACTGCAAGCAGGCAGTCAGGTGAGGCTCCGATGCATTGGGTAGGAACTAAACACACGCAATACAAAGGAGATCACAATAAAGCCAGTACCTGCACTGCATGGGATGGGGAGTAGTGATGGGCGAATTTATTTTCCTGGGGCGAATTCCTGAGATTCCCCTCAGGCAAAGAAATTCGTAAAATGCCAGCAAATATTCACCTGGTGAAAATTTGCCGGCGTCTCATTTTGCAAATTTCCTGAGAAATTGGCAAAAAATTTGGCGAAGCAAAACGCTGCAGTTTTGCCCATCACTAATGGGGAGTTATGCAGCATGTCTATTTGCTGGACAATTAATCTGAATGCAACATGTTGTTATGGTTTCAAGTAATCCTGGAAGAAATGGAATAGAATATTTTTAGTGATGGGCGAATCTGTGGCGTTTCGCTTCCCCGAATGCTCAGGAAATTCATGAAACGGCGAAAAATTAGCGAAATGCTGCAACATCTTGTTTTGGACGTGGGCGTCCGTATTTTGATGCGGGAATCCGTTTTTTGGATGCCGGTGTCCATTGACAGCTTCTCGTTTTGGATGCCAGTGCCCTTTTTTGGACGAATTTCTAAGGAAATTCACAAAATGGCATAAAAAATTCGCAAAACGCAGCAGAGTCTCGTTTTGGACACAGGCTTCCATTTTTGGACACCGGCCGCCAATTGACGGCATCCATTTTCCGACACCGAAAATGGGCGCCGGCGTCCAAAAATGGGCACCCGCGTCCAAAACGAGGCGCCAGTGAATTTTCACCAGGTGAATTTTTGCTGGCGTTTCATGAATTTATTCGCAGGCGTCGAATCGCGGGAATTCACCTCAGGTGAATAAATTAGCCCATCACTGAATATTTTTACTAAATTCCTATTTGACAGATTTATTGTACCCATTCCTTCAGACTTTACCACCTTTCAAAACGAATCTTTGGGATAAAATGAACAGACCCCAGTACCGCAATCATATATATCTGGCTCCGATTTACTGCATTTGTGGGGGAATGTAATATAAGTCGGTAACGCAAAAACTATTCGCAATGCGAAAGTTAAGCCTTTGCACGAACTAGTTTTGCTTTGCGCGAATGTAATATACTGTACCTTTTGAGAACCCGGAAAATGTTTAGCAACCACATCCGCCAGTGGAAGGCCGTTTGAGAATTTTATAGTTTGCACTAATGTGCTGTCAATGTAATAAAACTTCTTACTGAAAAAGTTGCAATGTTTGCTCCAAAAGATTACGACACCTTCAAGCACTTCTTAAGAGTGCACAATTACAACTCACAATGCGTAATAACGATTCGCAATGCAATAACTGTTTAAGGAACAATATTACATTGCGAGATGTGGATTTTCAATCTTATTGGTGCGCAATGTTTTGCTCTTAGCGACTTGAATTACATTCCCCCCATCATGTTAAAAGGGGCATCCAGTATTTACAGTGGGAGTAGCAAAGGTCAACTCACCACAGTTAAAAGGGGATTCGAGTCCCAGACCTTCAGCTTGCAGGAGGTTATAGACACAGTATCAGACTGGGCTGCAGGACACTGAGTGGGCGCCATCAGTCCAGACCCGGGCCTTAGCTGAAGCCAAAAGTGCCTTCCTTTCCTTGGCCCCCAGCTCATCTGTACAAAAAAGAAGGTAGGCACAGGGGGGCTGGGGGTCAGGTTGCTGCTCAGGGAGGGGGCCTGAGGGAGCTTGCCATCTGGGGTGTGGGCCCCCAGTCCAACACTATAAAGACACACTATATAGGCCTATGATTAAGTGCCTACAAGGTACGAAATGCGTAAGGCTATTTTAGAGATTTTTTTACTGTATCCATTAATGGGAAAATCCTCCTTGTGCCAGCCTCCATTTGAAGAAAAGAGTTCATGGAACTGCAGCTTGAATAAAATCTTAAAAGTCAAAAATAGAACCTCAGCCCTTCTGTTCTTTTTACATGTACATATACATACCATTAGCTGCTTGGACGAAAAACAATATAGTAAACACATTTTAAAAATATTAGTAAAACAATTATTTATTGAAAACTCTGTTGTTCTCCATAACACAGTTGTTATTTTATAAGATTATAAGATTTTGCAGAGTTCCAATCAATAACCAGAGAATAATTGCATTCACTGCATAGAACTAACAAATGGAAGAGAGAATGTGGCAAGTGAAGTGCCCTCAAATTACAAAACAATTGATATTTTTCTTCTGAGTGAATCAATTAACCGTTGTAGAACATTCTGCTCATGGAATAGTATGACAAATTCAGACATGACCAAAATGCCTTCTCCAATTTAACAAATTCTACATACAGATCTGGCAGACAGGGAAACTACTTTATGTTTCCACTACTCTGTGTTTATGCAAGAGATACAATACGATATTTAGTATACAGATATACCCCTGTGTACTGCACTTCTGCTTCTTTGCAGGCTAAAATATAGGGTTGGAGGAGGGGATTGTTTTTACAGAGCTCATTTTCTCTATTTAGAATAAGACAGTGATGGGCGAATTTATTCGCCAGGGGCGAATTCGCGGCGAATTCCCGCGATTCGCCGCTGGCGAATAAATTCGCGAAACGACCAGAAAAATTCGCCACCAAAAATTCGCCGCGCAAAAACGAGTCGTGCGTCTCGTTTCGCGAAATGGCGAAAAATTCGCGAATTTCTCTGGAAATTCGCAAATTTTTCGGCGAAGCGAAATGCGGCCGTTTCGCCCATCACTATAAGACATTTGATTACAAGGAGGGTAGCATATGTAAAATCAAAATAATTTCAGATATTGCTTTAGTTTTAAGATGTAGTACTGTGTTAGCC
This sequence comes from Xenopus borealis, assembly GCA_024363595.1. NCBI lineage: Eukaryota > Metazoa > Chordata > Amphibia > Anura > Pipidae > Xenopus > Xenopus borealis. The sequence goes on along the minus strand of CM044446.1, from coordinate 46,035,513 downwards.
ATTTGAAAAAAATGCAGAAAATGTAAAGTTTGGCGATACCTTTTATTGGCTAGCTGAATGAGTAACGATTGCAAGCTTTCAGAGCACACAGCCCCCTTCATCAGGCAAAGCGAAGGTATTTTCAGGTATTTTGCCTGACGAAGGGGCTTGTGTGCTCTGAAAGCTTGCAATCGTTACTCATTCAGCTAGCCAATAAAAGGTATCACCAAACTTTACATTTTCTGCAGATATTGCTTTATAATTAAACCCTAAAATTATATTTATAAAAATGTAATGAATGGTATTTTATTTTGCTCATGTTGAAAAAAAAAAATGTAAATCGTCCCTTACAGCTGAATTAACTAATCTTACACTGACCTTAGCAACCAAATCTCATGTATAATGTTGTTGGCTGTAAAGATAGGCTATTAATTACAATTAAAGGACATGTCAACTCAAAAAAGGACTTTTTGCCTGATAAAAGAAAACACAATTATAAGCAACTTTCCAAAATGAATGCATTAAAAATTGTTGGTGCTTTAAAAGTTATTTGTAAATGTAATTGCTATTGAAAGCTGCATTTGCATAATTTCTGGTTGTTACATTTTAAACAATGTTGCAAAAGCCAGTCCCCTCCAACAAAACAGGTCTGTTAATCAGTTGGTTTATGTTATATTTAGTGATGGGCTAATTTATTTGCCAGGGGCGAATGCCCGCGATTCGCCGCTGGCGAATAAATTTGCGAATTGCCAGTGAAATTTCGCTGGAAAAACGAGTCGCGTGTCGTTTTTGACGCGACGTGCCAAAGTTGACGCGACGCGCATCAAAAGCGTCCCGCAACTCGTTTCGCTAATTTTTCGCCAATTTCTCTGGAAGTTCGCGGATTTTTCGGTGAAGCGAATCTCGGGAGATTCGCCCATCACTAGTTATATTGTTTCAAAAGCCAGAGACACCAGTACAGAGAATACAAAGGGACAGACAAGCACTTCTTTCAATAGCAATACATGTACAAATAACTTAAAAACCATAGAAAATGTGTAATGAATGTATATTGCAAAGTTGCAATATTAAGTTGCAATCATGCTTTCTTTTATTAGGCAAAAATTATCTTTGTCCTTTAATATACAAATAAAGAAGACGAGTGGCAGAGTTGATTTGGTTTCTTGATTTAGATTTCTGCCATTTGCAAAAATAATGTAAATGGGAAAATTCCTTTCAAGTGACCTTCAAAATTTGAATTTATATTATAGTTTGTGACTCAACCAAGGTCATTACTTTCACGCAGCTAAGATCCGACAGGAGTAATTCCGAAACACCCATATTGACAGCTGGTGACAGATACAAACATTTTTGGAGTAAGCCTTCACTCCTCTCAGAAGAATTCAGCTGTCTGAAGACCTGGCACATTCTCAATTTAGCAATCAGCTTAATTAAAGTGTGCAGAAATACTTTGTCTATTTACACCCGCAATTTTAGTGCTTACACTTCAAATAAACACTTCACCTCTGTGAATTTTCTGAGATCTCACTCTGCGAAAGAGTAACTTGTTTTTATTGTCAAGGCACAGATGAAGGAGAAACAACATCTTCATATGTAGATCACATATTCAACATATGATGATTGGTTTTCTCTGCTGTGTGAAGTGGACCATCTCAAAGATATATACGTTATTGTGGAAATTGTAAGAACGTCTCATGCCTTATTTATAAGGGAATTAAACTGCTGTAATCATAAGCTTAAAAGTCACACCTAAATGCGCCGTTGTCTGAAGAAATAAATAATGTATTATTTATTATTAAACAGCCGCTTTGAAACCAATTGAAACCAAATGTTTTTTAAGACATAGTTATACAAAATATTGTTAATAATATTTATCATCTTAAATACTACAGTATACCTATTAAAATTCTAGAATGTAAAACCAGAATGCCCAGTTATTCACAGACAACCCCATATCTATCCTAAACCCGTTTATTTTAGGTCAGGCCCTCTTTTTTTTAGTCTATTCCATGTAAATGGCTGTTTAGAGGAATTAAAGCTTAAATTACATGTAATTTGAACTCAAAAGCTTTCTTTTTTTGTAAGGAAGAAATATGTAGCTTAGAAGTGCGTACAGTTATCTATATACTGGGCAAACCACAGAGATACCAACAAGAAAAATATAAAGGAGAATTTAAAGGAGAAGGAGGGTGAAAACAGTGGGTGGTGCCTATTTGTAATCCACCCCCCCCCATCCCAGTGATCACAATTGCTGACTTTGTTCTCACCCAGGATATATTCCTAACTCTGCTGTACCACCATCTTTGATTGCTTCCCACTCGCAATAGCAGTCCCAGAAGCAGATGATGCTGTTAGTAGAATACTGTTAACAGCATTGTGCTTCCACTTACCTTGTACTTTAGGGGTCATTTAATACTTTGAAGGCAATGTGCTAAGTGCGAAAAAACAGGCACAATGTATGCAGACCTGTGGCAACTTATATGAATACAGTGCTGTCTGCACTGTATTCACAAGGTATTTGAAGGGTAGGCAGGTCTGCATCCACCTTTCTGCTCCCTACCCATCACCTAATTTGTACGTCATTCAGAAATGCAAGAGTGGCAGAGGATACAGGCTGCACAGATGAAAACAACTGACAAAAGGGAACCATGCAATTACTGTCATTTTAGACCTACAAACAGTTCAGTGATCCCATTATACTCTTGATTGTGTCAATAACTGCAATTGACTTTTGTAAAATGAATCAGAGGCTAATGCTGTTATTAACAATGCTCATTAAAAACCATTGAACAACAATTCAGGGGGAAAATGGACCAGAATTCACACTTCCCTTACCAAAATATACGCGAATCGACTTAGACCTATCACAGACAAGTAGCAGTGGACAAAGCATGGGTCTACAATAATGCTGGATTTTTTGCATGGGAACACTGCATTGTGGGTAAAACATGGTATTTGATTTTAAGTTTGGCTGGCACATTTCATTCGCTTGGGAAATTAGCCTTGTAATCCAGAACAGCACATGACATCACATGACTGATTAAGCCTTCAGACTTAATAGTCTATTAAAGCAGAAAGTAATGGAAGATCAAAATTACATTTTAGCACAGTAGATTTGTCCTTTAAACTGAACCTTTTCAAGGTCACACTCCAATTCTCCTGACAGAAGCAAATAACATAAAAGCTCATTCAAGCAATTTTCAGGTTTAATACTGCAGAGAAATACATTAGCCAAAAGCTTTGGACAAAGTGGTAAGGGAAATTAGAAAAGATTATTACAATATTTTATGAAACACTTTGTATAGCAGTCTCCATTTGCAGCCACACACTAAGGTGTGTATAGAATACTTGAGAAAGTCTTTTATTTCTTTTTATTGTAACTGAAGACATTACAGCGCAGCAGCTCTGCTTTCCATGGCGGTTCCAGTGCTACAAAGAAAATCTTACCTACTCAGGTCTCTCTACAACCTATTTGTGACCCAGAGGTCTCTACTATATCTTTACTCACAGCCCTCAGGTGCTATTTTAATTCTGATATATTCTGCCTGCAAGGTCATGCAGCTTTTACTCCATTTATATACAGTATACAGTATAGTGTGAGAATTCTAAGCTGGCCTGATCTGTCTTTTTGTTCCTGATTTGGTTTCTAATATTTTTCCATGACCAGTAATGCATATGATAATCTCCTGGACATACTTTTCTTTCAGTGTGCAGATGCATTTCACAAGGATAGAGTAGATTTAATAAATATATAAAATATAATTAATCCTTATTGGAAGCAAAGCCAGCCTATTGGGTTTATTTAATGTTTACATGATTTTCTATCAGACCTAAGGTATTAAAGGAAAACTATACCCCGAAAATGAATTTTTGAGCAACCGATAGTTTAAATCAAATCAAGTGACATATTAAAGAATCTTACCTACCTGGTATATATATTTAAGTAAATATTGCCCTTTTAAATCTCTTTCCTTGAACCACCATTTCATGATGGTCTGTGTGCTGCCTCAGAGATCACCTGACTAGAAATATTTCAACTCTAACTGTAAAGGGAAGAAGTGTGGAAGCAAAAGACAGAACTCTGTCTGTTAATTGGCTCATGTGACCTAACTTTATAGTTTGTTTGGTATGTTTGTGTGCACTGTTGGATCCTAGGATCCCAGGAGGCTGTCCTTATTTTTTAAAATGGCAATTTTCTATTTATCATCACCCAATGGCACATGCTACTAAAAAAGTGTATTATTATGAAAATGGTTTATTTACATGCAGCAGGGTTTTACATATGAGTTGCTTTAGGCAATATCTGTTTATAGAGACCTACATTGTTCGGGGGGTATAGTTTTCCTTTAAGAACCAAATTACAGAAAGATCATGAACATTCTGGATAACAGGTCCCATACCTTTGTATATATATATATATATGATCCATTATCCAGAAACCTGTTTTCCAGAAAGCACACAGAACTAGGGAAATCCCATCTCCCATAGACTCCAATCCAATTTTTTAAAAAATGATTACCCTTTTCTCTGTAATAATAAAACAGTAGCTTGTACTTGAGCCAAACTAAGATGTAACAAATCCTTATTGGAAGCAAAATCAGCCTATTGGGTTTATTTTTTAATGTTTAAAGGATTTTCTAGTAGATTTAAGGTATAAAGATCCAAATTACGGAAAGGTTCGTTATCCGGAAAAACCCCAGGTCCCGAGCATTCTGGATAACAGGTCCCAAATATCTTCACCTCTTTATTTTATTGTATCAGAGTCCCATGTTTTGGTCCTCATTAGGACTTTTTTCAACATAATTTCCACAAACTTTAAATACCATTGCTCACTTAAATCAACCAATCAGTGCTCAATGTCCGAATCAATCAATGCAGTGATTATTTCAAAAATATTTTGTGACTATCTTTGCTAGTGCATAATATGAAGTTAAAAATGAATATATACATAATATTTTTAAAAGACTACATATTTTTAAGCTAATTCTAAATGTTTGGAAAAAGGTTGAGCTTTATAATTGTGTTATACATCCACACAATGGAGCTCATTAACTAATGGGTCACAGCTAGTGATGGGCAAATTTATTCACCAGGGGCGAATTCCCGCGATTCGCCGCGTCGGAAACGACGCGACGCACGTCAAAAGCGTCCCGCGACTCGTTTCGTGAATTTTTCGCCAATTCACAAATTTCTCTGGAAATTCGCGAATTTTTCAGCGAAGCGAATCTCGGGAGATTCGCCCATCACTAGTCACAGCAAAAATGCATGTCCTTAATGCATGACTTTGTTGGAAGCTGGCATATTATTTCTCTTTATTTATATAATGCCAACATATTATGAAGTACTTTTATAAAATTAAATTGTTCTCTGCCCAAGTGGAACTTACAAAATAAGGTCTCTATATCATTCAACAATATGGTCAAATGCATTATGTTTTTGGAGTGTGGGAAGAAACCCAGAAAAACCTATGCAAACACAGAGAAAATATAGTAAAAAAACCCATGCATGTAGTGTACCAGCTGCAATCAAACCTAACCACGGGGCACTGCAAGGCAGCAGTGCAAACTACTGTGCTACTATGCTGTTACAAACAGACTCGAAAACACTGTTTTGTGCAAAGAGCTTTTATGTTCTCCCTGTACCTGCGTAGATTTTCACCAACCACCCTATAAAAGGCAGGTCAGTTAATTGTCACTAGATGAGACTGAACCTAGTGTGTTTGGCTTCTGATGGCCACGGACCAGTGTAAATTACATCACTGTAATCACTGTATAATATTTTAGCACTGTCTAAATTATTACAATACTATAAATTTGTGTCAGTATTGTTATTTATGTTTTCTTCTATGTGCCATTTAACTGGCTTTATCTTAGCAAGATCAAGATGAGTTTTTGTTATTTTTTATGAAATTGATTTTTCTCCAGTCCAGCTGATAAAACATTGTCGTACACATAAATTCACAAAGGGTGCAGTAACTCAAAAGTCATAAGTAGAGGTAAGAAAAGATGTTATTAGAGTGATTTGAAATTCTGAAAGAAGACAAAATGGGATAATATTGCTCTTACTTTAGTGCAGTTTTCAGTGTATCCTTTTCACACAAATCCATTGCATTGTTCTAATTCCAGTAATTAAGAAGATCAGTAGTTTAAAGACAGAAGGTTTACCAGAAGCTCTTTAATTAATTTCCAAGTACATGGCAGACCCCAGACACAAGCAACTTATATTTTAAAACACGGTTGGCCGTACTTATTTTGTTCATCAGCATAAATGTCTTTTAAAACTGATTTGGGAAATGTTGGTAATATTGGATTTTAATTAGTCCTGGGCTGCTGAAGGCCTCTACAACATATTGCAGCTGTAAAGAAAGACCACAATAAATGTTGTCTATAATGAATACACAATTAATTACCCACAGCAATAGGAATGTCAGAGAGCAGGAAATGAAAAATAGCTGTAAGGAATATGTACATAGATTAGGATTTTGGACTCCAGAGCTGGCTCAAAGCAAAGTAAGACAATCAATTAAACTGTGACCTGGCCTTAAAAAAAAGTAACTACACTTTCACAAAGCCTAAACATGTGCATGTTTGTATTTCAGTAAACAGCCAATTAAACAGAGCTTGCTTTTCCGTTCCCTCTAACCTTAGACACTGATGATAGGGAAGAATTAGAATGGCTTGTACAGTACCCTGACAAGGGTTTGAACCCAAAACACTAAAGGCTATTTAAAGACAATGCTTCTGTGGTAGGTGCCCTGCGCCCCAGTAGCAAATATGTAAACACAAGATAAACAAAACTAAAAAGAGAGCTGCAGGCATTGTATAAATAATTTCCATGAAGTTTTCCCAATTCAATCTTATCTCCATATATACGTACACTGTAAATTATTATAATATATCCTAGCCACACTATGTAAGTTACATATTTTTAGCATTGACATCCTTGAGAAGTACCTGCAAGTGTACTTAATCAATATTTTGAGAAAACATGCAAATAATGTAAAAAGAGTACCAAATACACAATGTCTTGCAAGGCCACATTGGTTAACAAATGCCAACTATGTGACCCTACATAATAAAAAAAAGTCTAACTACCATATGATGTTTAAGAGTGTTACTTTATTTACTCAGAAATTAGTGGCCTATTTGTTTGGGTCTATTTATTTTTTAAAACTTGCATTTAACCAAGCATTTCATCTATCCATTAATGGTGTATAAGTTTGTGTGTGATTGTCTGGATGTGTGCCTTCACCTGGATTTGGTGCATCCCGATTAACTACAATCCTACTCAGCTCTTCCTGGATGGTCAGCAGGAATTTGAGGTACAACATATTGTTGACTGATTAAGTAAAGTAAAAAACAATATCTTTGGAAGGGTTTTGGTCTGGAGTGGGTAGATGCGAAAAAGATAATAATTAAACCTTTTGTGAGAAATTTTCTGATAAACCTCTGTAGCCCCCTGTGAGCACTCTGGAAAGGGAAGATCAGCACTAATACTTGAGAAACTTCCAATGGAGGGAATCTGGACCACTAGCAGGTACATCGATCTTAAGCTTTACAAGTCCCATGTCCTACATTGTGCCTATGCCTACATATTTAAATCTATTGAAATTTCTCTGTGTTGTCAAACTTTTATTCCACTAATTGTGTATTTACTACTATTAAATACACATTTGTGTTATGAGTTATCATCTTCAGCATTCAAATAGTAGTTTCTCATCCTGTCCTTCATTTATCATCAAAAAGGCTTCGCTTATACAAAGGGTCAGAAATTTAACCCTCTTCTGCCTGGGTGCAACCATAAATGTGATTTGGGCAAAAAGGGGCCCAACACATAGATAAATATGTGTGGCTGTTGCTTTTTAAAATAAAATCAAGACTGTATTTGTACTATATCTCCATGCAACTTAAAATTGACAGATTTCAGAAACAAACCATACAAAGCAGAGCTTGTTCATGCATAATCTAACACAATACAGCGCAAGAGCAGTAAACCAATTAATTTTTCTGTAAGGTGCGTTCATATGAACTCTCACTGAACTCATGTAAAATTAGCAAAAAAAGGACTATTAAAAATGTACAAAAGAAGCAAGTGAGGATAGAGATAAATATATTACAACGTAAAGTAGGGTAGCCCGACTGTGTGGGTGGGAGTGCCCACTCTATGTAGAAATGACAGCACCAAGGGAAATTGGAGGGCTAAACCTCCAACCCACAAAAGTCTGGGTGAAATATTACATAATACCAATATATGGTTTAAAAGCAATTTTATTCACCACCATGCCAAGTCAAACAAGTCCTATTGCTATCTACATATTTTTGCACAGCAACTATTGTTACGGTAATATTATGCGTATATTTTGTCTAGTATTATAGCAAGTGCTATTTGCATGTTCACCACCATGCCAAGGGTGGTTTCTGTACAGGGGTTATGTTAATTGGGGTGAATTGTTAATTTTGCATTTGATTTGCTTAGATATTATGCACTCAGGATGGGGACTTTAACTGTGATACCTCTTTGATTTGATTTCCTAATATTAAAGGGGTGGTTCACCTTCAAAGAACTAGTTGTTTTCAGATAGATCACCAGAAATAATGACTTTTTCCAATTACTGTCTATTTTCTATTTGTAACCGTTTTTCTAATATTGAAGTATAAAGTGTCATATTTCACTTTCTAAAGCAGCTCTGGGAGGGGGGTCGCCGACCCCCCCAACTTTTCTAAACTGATACATTTAATGGATACATTTGTTATCTTTGTCCCTGCTGAGCAGAATCTCTGGGTTTCATTACAGGTAGCTGTTAGAATTGATAGTTGCTTATACTCCAGAGATGCTGCTGAGAAATGTATCAACTAAATGTTGCAAAATTGTAACAGTTTAGAGTCTGCACCTGAATTACTGAGCTGCCAGACTCAAACACCAGAGACACCAATATTCAACTTTAAACTTAGATTTTGGAAAAACAGTAAAAGATAAATAATGGAAAGTAATTGAAAAATGTCTTTATTTCTGGGGAACAATTTGAAAACAACTGAACAGAAAAATGTGTTTGGAAGGTGAACAACCCCTTTAAGAGCTAACATTATAACACAGGAGGTTAGCAGCTGAAGGAGCTAAAAAAGGCAGTAAAGAAGCCTGCATTGCCGCTCTCATAGTTGCTGAGTTGCTGACCTGGCAACTTACATTCCTATCTGCATTTCCAACTTGAAACACATCTGCATTTTTAAGGACATCCATGGGTACTTTACCAAATGCAGGACTGTACCAGTGAATGACTCCCCATACAACTAGTTAGTTTTAGACACAGATGCTAATGCATGTTAAAATATATTTGTTTTTGGCGACTTAGGTTTACACCCATTGGAAGAGGACAGAATCAAAGTGGCAGTGCGGTCCTCATCTGACTAGGGATGGGCAAATTTATTTGCCAGCTGCGAATTCCCATGATTCGCCGCCGGCGAAACGCCCGCAAAAATTCGCCTGACAAAAAAAAAAGAGACGCGCGACAAAAATGAATGCTGAAAACGGCGTTTCACGAATTTTTCGTCAATTCGCAAATTTTCACTAGAATCTGGATAGCTTCGCCCATCACTACATCTGACAAGTTTTTCAGCCCAATAGATATCTGGCTTATTTTCAGCCAGATATCTGACAGTGAGACCATCAGGATGAGCCCAGAGTGATTTAAGATGCCAATTTTACCCACTCAGGCCAAGCAGCTTAAATCAGCTGGTGTATGGCAAACCTAAAAATAAAACCGGTCTCTACGTGGAGAAACAAAGCATCATACTGTATATGTTATGTATACCGTACTGGTAAACAGGATGTATGGATCTCATGAGATACTATATTATTGAATTTATTTTGTCCATCTGTTTCCAGGTTTTTAGTTTAGACCATTAACTACAAAAAAGATTGCATGGATGTTTAAATTAAGCACTTTACACTCTGGCAATTGTTCTGTGAAATTATACTGTCTACAGTAACCTGTAGTGTTATTGGAAGGTAATGAATAAACAATAAAACACAGCAGTGGGTGGATTATCAGCAGCAACTGTGTTTAATGAACGATACAAACAATTACACATTTTAATAAACCCATTCACTTTTAATTTAGCTATAAATTATGTATAGTTCTTACCTTCACCATATTTTTTGTTCTAAATTATATCCCTTCTATGCTATTACACTGGAAATGAAAGCTGAACGACTGTTTTCCATATAGATGACCACCCAGCATTGAATTTACTTATATAGAATAGACATATTTGGTTTTTTCATTTACTTTCATTTGAAGAACAGGCATTTGAAGAAGAGGCAACACATTTCCAACATTTATTGTACACAAATATGTGAAAATAGGATGTTGATTTGTAGTGCTACTCATATTCCATTTGAGATCTCAGGACATTGATACATAAGAAAAACTTTTATAAGGTTTTTTATTGAAACCGTAATTAGATTTGAGCCATTCTGGGTGTGCTCTGAGCATTCAACGCATACAGTACCTAGTTCAATGAGCATAAATGTGAACCAATGTGTCTAAATAAATACGCTTCCATCTAATTGTAGCTTCGTTAGATCTCAGTGGGAAGAATACCACTGCCCCAGCCAGCTCATTCATCCAACAAAAATTTTAGAAGATTAAAATATTACATTTTCTAATTAGTTAAACTGCTTAATGAAATTAAATGTAACGCTTACAGGCTGTTTTCTGGTAAAACAAATGTCTAATTTACTGTAGCAATAAACCATTTAAGCAAAGACCATCATAAATAGATCATTATGATCAGAAAAATTTTACATTTGCATTTTTTTTTACTATATAACCTGATTCAATGTTTTGCACACTTTTTCTTGATTAAATAAAATCTATCCAATGAGCAGATTGTATTTTCTTATTGATTTGTTGAAACAGATGGGAAAGTGCAACAGAAACTTTGCTTAAATGCATCTGGCAAATTCCCATAATTTAATGTAGAATCAAAAAATTAAGGAGAACATTTAATCCAAGCAAATATTGTATTCTGTGTGCTTAAACCTTTAAAGCCATAATTTAGTAATCTTAGAGGCTGATTTATCAAGGGTGGAAGTGAAAATTCGAATTTAAAAATTTAGAATTTTGAAGTAATTTTTGGGTACTTTGACTATTGAATAGGCCAAAATTTTAATCGAATTGAAAAAATATGACTATTCAAATTTCTAAGTACTGTCTCTTTAAAAACTTTGACTATTCGCCACCTTAAACCTGCTGAATTGCTGTTTTAGCCTATGGGGGACCACCCCACGAGTTTGAGAAGTCGAAGTTTTTTCAGATGAAAATGTACGATTCGAACAATTCGAATACGAATGAAAACAGACCATTTTTGTTTGAAAAAAAATTCTATCCTTTATAAATCTGCCCCTTTATGTTCTCTATAGGGACAATGAAGGCAAAGCTTGCTACACTAAAAGGACATGGAATGGCAAAAAAATAAAATCCCATTTTTACTTCCTTTAATGAAAAAGAAATCTATCTCCAATACACGCTAATTAAAAAATGTGTACAGTTTTTTTAAGAAACCTGACTGTATTCAGTGAAATTCTCCCTTCATTTACTGCTGTGAATAGGAATTGTCAGACGGTCTCTAAATGCTGGGCAGGGAAACAATCATACTTATGAACAGCAGGGGGAGCCCCCGCCTTACTTCCCAGCCATGCAGAACTCCAGCAGCTTGCAGTCAGCGACTGTGTACAGATGTATTGGATTTTATGTCTGCCTTTACATCTCTTTTAATGTTTCCAACTCCAACTGCAGGGACAAAGATCATGGAGCCAAATCTAAGCCAGATTTAAACAGATAAACTGGGATTTTTGTAGCCACTGGTTCTGCAGAGTTGGAGAAACAATACAAAAACTCTAAAATCCACATTAGATTACATGACAACACAGGATCCAGTGCAGTCTGTATATTCTGATTATTAATCAGTCTTGCTGTATCGCCTTCTGGCAGATATTATTTGACTTGTGCTGTTTTGATCATTTATGACAATCCCTAAGCAGCACTGAGCATGTGCACAGTCTTGGTCTTCCAAAGATGTTTAACAAAGTTACAAGATGACAGCCCCCTGTGGCCAACTTTGAAAGCATAAATAATTTTTTTGATTAGGCTTGTGGTGCAGTAAGTTCATGTTTATGTTTAGTATACAAAATACAGCATTTCTAGCCCTATTCTATTTTAAACTTTCCTTGTCCTTTAAGCAATCCCTTATAATGTGATGTAACTCAAGCAGAAGCAGCTCAATCCCAAACCCGGTTCATAAACGCCGTGATGAACAGTGCTCCTACAACTTTAGCATATTGCTATAAATGTCTTTAGCAATTTTATGAAAATACATTTGCAACTTCTTTAAAACTTAGGCTTTCCCTTTGTATACTCATGTTTTCTATGGGTAATGTGTAAATTGCTTCATATTACGAGAATTATAAAAGAAACAATAGTATACACACATTAAAATGTTGTTGGCTGAAAGCAGTTTAAAAATGGTGGCACATATAAGCACAGAAAGCCACTTATGCTCAGATGAAGAAAAACACACCCTCTTGTGAGTACAAAGAACTACTGTAGAGCTGAGAACAGCTTGTCAAGAGGTAATCAAAGAAATATTAAAATTCAACATTTGTAAAAAGGTATGCAAAATCACCTTTTGTATAAACCTGTATAAACTGCCACTTTTCTGGATACTTCTCAGAAGTTTTAAGAACAAATGTATTAATCAGAAACTAGTTTTCCAAAAATCTCAGAAAAGCAACTCCATGAACAGCAAGAACAGAATTCTTCATTATTTGCTTTCCCCATTGCAATGGTTAACTTACTTGATGGTCTTGAATAGAAATAGAGTGGGGTGAGCACGTGGGTGAGCTGGGTCAAATGAGTGCAAGCCGACAGGCAACCATTTATGTAATCGTGAACTAGCCCAGCCAAAATCCATATTGATGGCAAAGCCAAGCTATATAAATGTTATTTTTAAGTAGATTTAGGCATGGAGCCTAATTTATGTAAAAAACAACCTGTAACAGGAGCTGCCAATATTCCAGATTACATATAACATGTGTAATTCCTCCTATTAGTAACTGAGGAGGTCCTGTCCTGGGTCAATCACTATATTCAATTGGTCTTGACCACTGAAGAATTAAATTTGCTTGGTATAATAGCTACAAAGATTATTTATTAAGTTGCTTATTAACAGCATTTTCTGAAGCAAAAAGCTAATGTGCAACATCTGCTTTTTAGAATTACAATTTATTGAGAATACATTTACATTCTAAGCAAATGGATCTTTTGGCAACAGCATGCCATAAACATAAAATCATTAATAGCACTTTAAATATACTCTGCACTTTTCTATCACTTATATTTTTATAAAAAAAAGTAAGACTGCTTTTGATATCCAACATAAGCAGTAAGATCATTATTAAATCTGTGATTAGCCATTGATTAGAGTATTATATAGTATCAGTTATTTCTTGTATTTTGTTATACATGCAAAAAAATGAAGTTTATGGATTAACCAAAGGATAGTTTTAGTAGATTCCAATGATCTTTTCAAGAAACAATTTGATGCTCTGAGCATCTGAAAAAAACCCCCAAAACAGCAGAACACCTATACTTTGCACTAATTATAATACATTTATTTTTATATAGCTCTTTACAAGTTGCCTTGTTGTTCTGTAAACGTATTTTTGCTTTTGACTGCTCTGTATTTGTATTTTACTCTTTTGAGCTTTGATGACATACTTCTTGAATTTAGCTAGGTCTCTGCTAAAAGACATTCTGAGGAATTCAGATTGGTTTGCATCCTTCTTGGATTATGAATATGAATATGAATAAAATAATTGGTAAAACATTAGTTGCTGTATGTTGGCTGGCAATTATATATAACTTGATTTTTCTATACAAATTTGAAGTGCACCCCAAAAGGTACCTTTTCAGCAATCTAATGACCTGCAAGCATTGGAGGAAAACATCACCATTAGCTTTTGTTTTCTAACTTGTAGGTGACTTTTCAAAGCAGTTGTTTTGTTAGATAATGCCTTTCCACTATTGTACAGCTGTTCCAATCTTTTTGGTTGCTCATCCCTACTAAAAACTAGCATTTGAGCATCTGAAATAGAGGTTGAGTAAGACACACATTTGTATTTATCCAGTAATGTATTGTCACAAATAGAGATTTTGTCCACGTTTTGTAACATGTTATGGCAATGAGGCTTACTAGTATAGGTATTTTCTAGGAGAATACAGAAGGACAATATACTGTAAAAAAAAATATTACATAGATGTATGTCCTCGATATTCGATTAGCATTCGATTTTCGAATGTTAATCAAATAGTTTTAGGCTACCTTTT
>CM044446.1:45964746-46019111 GCA_024363595.1 Xenopus borealis | reverse complement strand
CAGGGGGCCCCGACAATTTTGTTGTGCGGGGCCCCGTGATTTCTGATGGTGGCTCTGTATATTAATAATGGGTTGAGTGCAGAGGACCTCTTGTATTTGTCCATATGTGTTTTGTGGTCACAGCCTCATTGCACCCCCACCTAATGGTTTTAAAAATTAGCAGTGAGCATAACTTTCCCTTGTTTGTTACATAGCAATCCCCCTAGTCATTAACAAACACATTTTTTTTTTAAAATGGACCCAAAACAAAGCATGATGCACCCTATTAAATACCCTACTCCAAAGTCTCCAAGTCTACATGTGACAGACTATGGTCATAACCTTTTTTTTTAAATGCCAGAATGACATCAACTTTGCAATGGTGCCATAACAGATGAAAAGGAACAGCGAAAATAGGAAAAAATGGCCTTGCTAAAACTGAATTAAGCTCTCTAAATATTGGATCATGTATTTCATCAGGCCCTAGGGCACTGTTCATGTTAACTTTTAAACATTTAAGTACCATATCTGACCATCCACTGACTAATTTTGCACTGTGCCATTACTGAATGGGTCCTAAAACCTAGATTCATCTATTTTATTGACCAAATAAAAGCAGATTTACTTGGAGTCGCTTGTGATAAAAGTATGTCTTTTTCTAATGAAGTCACTCTCCTAATCTGCATCTTTTTACTATCATATGTTAGATATTTTGGGATTGAATTGTGCAAGTGAAACAATCTGTTCCTAATTTTCTATTATGTCCTCATCAATTGCTGCTTATATGTTTAAAATAATACTTGTAGTCGTTCAATGCTTTACTCATTTTTTGCATATTCCTCTTGATTTCCTTACATTTAAGTTAAGTCACAAATGATAGGTATTGAAATTACAGTTCTTTTTTGAGGTAACAAATTGCAAACAGTAATTATTTTATATAATTTATTGATTGATAATTGATTTTTGCTAAACAACTGGAAATTGGTTTGGATTCCTCAATTTGATATAATCTGGAAAAGTAATATATTTTTTGAACAACTTGATTTTATGCAAGGTGCAACTTCTGAATACCTTTGTAGGAACTTTTTGCCTACACAGTAACTCACACTTTCTTCTGATTTCTTGTGTTGTACAATATACTGAAAAATAATACTGTTGAGTTCATGTTATTAATAATAATAATAAGAAGAAGAAGAATAGATTGAGGCCACAATATGGCATAAGTAAACAAGTTCTGCTGCAGCTGTGTTGTGTATGGTCAATATGCCTGATTCTCTATTGTTATGCAAATAGAGCAAATGCCTGTTCACTGTTAACAGAGAAAGTCTTCATTCACAAGTGGTTTTTGTTAGCTGAGGTAGTATTAAACCTCCATTTTTTTGGGCACAGCCAAATGCACACAGGAGGAGGGATGGAAATGTGATGGGAATGTGTAATCCCTATGATTACTTTTTGAAATAATGTAAAATTGATAATAATCATGCATATAATGTTTTCCACTTTCTGTGTATTTGTCATCAGTTCATCAAACTTCCAAAGAACAATTTCTGGAAACATCAATGTAGATACTTGACTTTACCTCAGTTAAAAGTAGCATATTTGTTTCCATGCAATCAACAAGAGTGGAAGCAAGTTTCCCCTCAGAATAACAACAAAAAAGGATAGAAAGGAGGTCTAGTTTAAGAACTTACTTTATTTATTCTTAGCACAGTGTTTACAATATTTCAGTGAACCTAAAGTCACTTGAAAATGTTGCATTGGTTTCTTACAGTTCTTAAATTGGAGTAAGTGGTAAGAGTTCAGAAAAATTAAGTTAATGTAGCAGGTAGATGTAAAAAGAGAGTTTGTATGCATACAGATCTAAAAACTGATGTACTGCAACTCACATCTCTGTCTTGATTTTTTTCTCTGTCAAAGTATGAAACATTTAATGCAGCAAGCGTTGCACTCAAACCAAACCTTTTACTTCAGCTCAGTGACCCATTATAACCCCTGTGAAGGTGGGAAATTAAAAAGAATGGCATGCAATGTATTATTATGAAAGGAACTAATGAATCAGCATACTGTTAATAGATTGAATAAAACTGAAAAAGACTATTAATCTTAATGACAGAATGCCCTTACGGTTTTATTCTGCTATTCAGCTACAAAACAGCTGATGCTTTCTTGGGAACACATTTGAGGTGAACTTATTTTTGGGGATATGCAGCCTGCATTTAACTTTGCTGAATCCTTTACCTCTTATTAGAGTAAATTATATTTCATGTAAACAACATACATTTCTAACTTTTTACTCTCTTCTTATGTATAAAAGATGAAATACTGACTGCTCAATTCAAAGTCATCTAGGACAATATTTCCTGCATATATTGTCCTATACATTCTGATGTTGAAGGCGTTCGATCGTACGAATGATATTTGAGCAAGTCTTAGCAAAAGAAGCATATGGGTGGGTTCCCATAGGCTTCTATTGGTATTCGGTAGGTTCAATCTGGTGAAGTAGACATTCGAAGGATTTTAAAACTTTAAATCCTTTAATCATCAAATGATCGAATTATCTAATATCCGATCATTCAAGCTATTCGATAATTCGGTATTCGATGATCAAAGAGGCCAAATTTGCGTATTCGATCCTACGATCAGTATTCGATAGAATTTGATCGAACTTCGAATCCTTCACACAAATTTTGTAAATTTGCCCCTAAGTGTATGTTTTATATTATCAATTTTAAGACCAACCCTCCTTCTACGCTTCTGTACTGTGTAAAGTGATAGGACTGACGTTTTATCAGTAGTTACACACTATAGTTTATTACTATACTATAGTTTATTACAAATGCCTGACTAAAGACTTCAGAAAGACAGGGGATTGTCTCATATTGGAGACAGAAAAGGATGCTAGCAATTTTTAATCACAGTGAACAGAAATCACCCAAATATGGACAAACAAAAACTTACTTGGGTAGCTAAGACTCCAATAAAGATAGAAAAAATGGAATGAAGAACTAATGAGCAAAAAGTTTTTTAAATATACTAGTTATAAGAGAGAATGGTAGCCATCTCCCTCTATCTGTCTACCTACCTCTACTGGTTATCTGATCTTGAGGGATTTACTAAAATGTTTAATAAATGTATATTTGTGGATAGATATTGTAAAATTTTGGACACTGCACCCAGGTATTTTTTGAACCTTGTGAGTCCAAAATTTTACAATATCTATCCACAAAAAAGGTCAGCACTCTCAGGTCTTAAATAAAAATGTTTTATTAATTAAAGTACGAACGTTTCGGCCTTACCTTTCTTAAGGCGCACAGAGAGTGCAATAAATACACATGATGTCAGGAAAGTTAGGCTGACATGTCATCATCACCATGCATCAAGTTTTCAGATTTCACATATACGAAACATATAGTACTATAAAACAAAAAACTTTGTGATGTGACTATATAATCAATATCATATACATATGTCCATAGGAGTGTGTGCACTCTTACCAGGTTTCTGGATACATTCAGGTGCGTTGGTCAAAATTATTTAGATAAAAAGATCAGAGGACTCGCACTCCATTTTCTCATGAATCAACTAGTTATTTTATTCTTTGATGCATATCCTAAGATATTGTAATAAAGCGCACCTTACCGGTGCGGCGGGGACGCCCGCCGCGCCGCCATCGGCAGGGACGCCTGCCGCGATGTTCCTCTTCTGCCGGCTCCTATGCGCGCGCGCGCACTTCCGGGTTTGATTTAAAGGCGCAGGCGCGCTGACGTATGACGTCAGCGCGCATTGGCGCGAAATTTGAAATCCTTAAAAGGCCGGTTCGGCTTATGCTCTTTGCCCGTGATAGGATTTGTTTCCTGGTGCTTCTGAGCCTTGTGCGTCTGACTTGTATCCTGTTTATATTATCTCCTGTGTTTGACCCGGCTTGTTCCTGACTATTCTGAAATCCGTATTCTGACCCCTGCCTGTACTTCGACTCCGATTCCGTCTCACCCCTCTGATTGATTACCCGGTTTGACCCTTGCCTGCCTGACTACCCTAGCTATCTACCTGCCTCGACCCGGCCTGTCTGACTACGAATCTGCCAACCCCTGTCTGTACCGTGACCATTGGCCTTATAGACTCTATCTACAGTCGTGCCCCACTGCCAGCCAGAACTCCTGCTTTGCACCTCTCGTATAAGTCCAGGTGGCATCTGAGTAGCTGAGGGATCCTCCCGAAGCCAAAGGCGGCCACACTACTGGTGAAGCACGAGCCGAGATCAGGGTGCTTGGCACTTGTTCTGGTATTGGGTGCCGACCGTGACAGATATTCATCAAAGAATAAAATAAGTTGATTCATGAGAAAAGAGTGCAAGTCCTCTGATATTTATATATATATATATATATATATATATATATAAAAGGGACACACACAAGAATAATCATGCTTGTTCATCATCATCATCATCATCATCATCATCATTTAAAGTTGATATGCATCACAACAGTACATGTCTGGTTTAACGTTTGAGAAGTCTAAGAGGCAAATTACCAGATGTAGCTGAAATTATTCTCGTTACTATAACAACAACACATTTGTTCTATCATGATGGTCTTAATTATATCAATTTGGAATGACGAACACATAATTTTAGAAAAACGACATTCAGTGATAGAAGTATAAAATATATTCATCTTCATTTAATTCCTCCAAAGGAGCGGATGCAGAAGTGATCAAAATATTAAGGCTTAGCTATTTATAAAGATAGGCTTTCCATCAAATAATTTTACTTTGTAGCAGATGTATTTTGTAAAATGCACTACATTAAAGACATTGGAAACCTGAAGTGACTGGATCAAAAGGAAACAGTGGTTTAACTATTGTCAGAATGATTGGTAGATTATGTAATGTTTAAATGCTGCCAGCTCTGCTATGTTCTTACTTCTGTATAATCTGACTTGGAGAGAGTTGAGGCCCTAGCCTCATCTGATATAACATAGCATAACATTCAAAAATACCTTATTCATTAAAAAAAAAAAAAAATCAATTGCTGCTATTTTTTACAGTACAATGCGCAAAGGCCAAATTATTTGCATGTTATGCTATTTACTATAGGAGCAATTGTGAAAATGAAAATGTTAAATAAGATTCATCACACATCAAATAAGAAATGTTCTAAATACAGTATAATCAATTCAAAATTATCACCCATTTATGAAAAAACAACTTTCTCTTCACTCTCCCCCTCTCAGCATCTGTCTCTCTTCATTCTTTTTTCATGCAGAAGTTTGGTGTCCCTTTCCTAGCAGATGTATTAACAAATGAGCCCTTAAACATCTTATAGGCAAGAGAAGCCCCCAAAGTCTATGAAGAGATATGGATAGCGATGGGCGAATCTGCTGCATTTTGCTTTGCTGAAGCGGCAAAAAATTTGCGAAACACTGCATCTTGTTTTGGACGCCCGCGCCCTTTGCGGATGCCGGTGTCCGAAGACAGACGCGAGTGTCCAAAACGAGACGCCATCGAATTTTCACCAGGCGAAATTTCGCCGGCGTTTCACTAATTTATTTGCCTGCAACGAATCACAGGAATTAGCTGCAGGCGAATAAATTTCACAGATACAGATACTAGATACAGATGCTGGGGGGGGGGGATAGTGAAGAGTAACTTTATTACACCTGGAATTTATATTTTTATTTCAAAGGCTTAGGGAAATGTAAAAGTGGAGTTCCACTGTATAAAGTAGTCATTTTTAAAACAGGTTGAAATAGGATACTATGATGAATGGAACTGCTGTATTTTGTCTTTCTCAATAATTGTTTTCCAGATAAAAGACCCCACATCTGTATTAGTAAAGAAGCACCTTGCATTTTTATTGTATTAAGTGAAGCAATGAAATCTATAAACCATCTTTTTATAATACCTTCTAAATCTTACAGTGTATTTTCAATACAGATGTTTTAAAACCCATGTTTCTGACATTCATATTGATATATTGTATAAAAAGAAGCACACCTAAATTATTTACTGAATATAAATCATAAATATGGCACCCCTATAAAAATGACTGATTTATAAAAAATAAAAAATAGATATGATAAATGAGTTGCCACCATTATAGTGTATAGGTGTAACAAGGAATGATGAATAAAGATGAGTTATGGCACTATGACAACATGCACAGGCCCTACTCCCAAGATGTTATTAGGATGTGCATTTGAATCAATAGATGTGTTTGACAGCCTATGTTAATGCCTGGAATACAAATGTATACTAAGCAATCATAATACCCTCAATGAAATCTACCCTCTCCAAACTAAAACGCTGGTAGTAACTACCAATGCCCCCAACTTACCAATACCCCAAACTTTCCATTTACAGTCATTAAGATGGGAAATATTCAGTGGATTGTCGAGTCATTTACTGCCAGTAAGGTGGATATTTAAACAAATACATGGAACCTCCCAATTCTTTGCACATAATCAGGGATTCATATATATATGTTCTATATATACAAAAAAATTACAAAATTTGTGTCAAGGATTCGAAGTTCGATCGAAATCATTCGAATATCGATCGTATGATTTTTTCGGATATTCGAATATGCAAATTCGGCCTCTTCGATCATTGAATACCGAATTATTGAATTATAGAATAGATCGAATGATCGGATATTCCATAATTCGATCATTCGATGATCGAAGGATTTAAAATTTTAAAATCCTTCAAATGCCTATTTCGACAGATTGAGGCTTCTTTTGCTAAGACCTGCTCAAATACCATTCGTACGATCGAACGCCTCGATCATTCGAATCGTACACATTTTTGGGAGGCGAGAAGGAAAAAGTACGATTTCTTGTGAAATCGAATGATCGGCATCTGATCGAGAAATCGAATATCGAGCAAAAAGATAGTCGAATGCTTATCAAATTTCGAATGGATTTTAATTTTTGTAAATTTGCCCCTATTTGTCAGGGGAAATGTTAAATATATCTAAGAACCAAAACTGATTTTGTACATATACCAATGTCCAACAGGGGACACAGACCGTTTGCAGCCTAGGTATGGTGGCAGGGTCATAACACCAGCCTCTTTAAAGGACAAGGAAAGGCAAAAATGTAAAATCCCATTTTTACTTTCTTTAATGAAAAAGAAATCTATCTCCAATATACTTTAATTAAAAAAATGCCTTAAAGCTACCAAATTGCTATTTTAGCCTATGGAGGACCTCCTGGAACCTTTACAGAGTTTTGGAAATTCGAAAGATTTTGCCCAAAATTACTTGAATAAAATCGAACGATTTTTATTAGATCAAAAACAGACCTATTCAGCCAATTTTCGATAAAAAAAAAGCCCCTAAAAAAATTAGAAGGTCGAATTTCAAATTTTTTCCTATTCCAAATTCGAACATTAGTAAATCTGCCCCTTAGTGTTGCCTGGCATTTCGCTTCCTAAAATGCCATATTAAAAGCTCCCCTAAGTACTCCGCTCTGAGAAACTCTTTTCCAACAGTTTCTGTTATGTTTTAACAAAGTATGCAGACTATGATCACTACAAAATGTCTACTGCACATGAAATATTTCCAACGTGTGATAATATTGTCTCAAGCTTCAACATTAGGTACATTTGTACAGTTCTGCAACTTGCTGTTTGAAATCATTGAAATCAGCTTGGCTAGTTCCTATTAAAATCATGCTGCTGAGTTGTAAGTCATCAGAAACTGTTTAGGTCCATCCTGTTGAGAGAACTTCATAATGTAGCACAGTATTTCCAATGTCACGTTGATACATGGCTTATGTGCACTATCATAAAAATAAATTAAACATATTGCTTTCATTGTTTTACAGTTCTGAATTTATACTAAGACAGGTAGACTTTTACAATCTTTTTAAACAAGCACATCAATTTATCAACCAAGAAAGACCAATTATTCAGCAAACATCCAAAACATAATCTGTCATAACTAAAGAACCCAACCGTTTGTCACAGCAGCATTAAATTGTAATGCAGAAATTGCTGTTGAATTAGTATTGGGAATTAAAAGAACGAATAACGAGCTGCATATATTTTAGATTGGATTATAAAGGTCAAATCTACTTGATGGGATTCCTAAAATCCAATTTCATTAATGAAAAAGGATGAGAAAAACATTGAATTTAAACAAATTTCAGCAGAGTCTGATTGACCTTAGTGTTCAGTGCTGGACTTCCATTGCATTAATAGTAAGAGCCTGAAGCATTGTTGTTGTTAATGACTAAATTAATGCAAGTTTAAGGGCATGCCATGTATAATATGTAGATAACAGATTTATTTAGAATGAAACTCAAGAGAATTTTTTGAATTGATACAGATGCAGTCACTTGGATTTGTAAGTTAAATGCGTCGTGACTCAGGGCTAATTGAAGAAACTGTGTTATCTAAAGTTATCTTAACTCATTTAATGCATTTAACCTTTTCATTAGCATACCAAAGCCCCATTGTTTTCAATGGTGAACTCTTTAATTGGATGGGATGCTGTGACACAATATTCTGTGCTAAGTGGGATAAATGAGATAGATGAGTTAAGTCACGACGCATTTAACACACAAATCCGAGTGACTGCATCTGTATCTTAATACCACAATCCAAACTGGGATTTTTGATTACTCAAACTAGTTTAATCTAGTTAAGTCTAACCTAGTTTTAGTTTATTTATCTTTAACTTCAGAAGACCAGACACACACACACACATATATATACATTTCAAATAATATTTTACTAGCATTTTCATTGAATTCTGCAATTTAAACATGTTATTATTATTTTGCTTATGTGTAAAAGCTCCCTACATAATTAATGAACAATTTTTTTTAGACAAATACAAGAGGTCCTCTGCACTCAACCCATTATCAATATATTTATGATACGAGGCTGTGACCACAAAATACATATAGACAAATACAAGAAGTACTCTGCAATTGGTTGTTATAATGAACATATTTTATAAAAGTGGGTTCAATAGAGAGCACTGTGGAACCCCAATAGACTCCAAGCAGAAAATGTACCATTGGCAAACACGCTCTGTACAGTTTTCTGTCAGTTTTCTATCCATGTACATAAGGAATTATAAAGACCAAGGACATTTTGGTTAGAAAACTAATGTTGATGTGGCACTGGATAAAAAGCTTTGGCAAAATATTTGTAGTCACTGCTTTCTTCTTTAAGGGCTTTCCAGTCTTCTGCTGCTGCTAGTTATCTGTTTTGTCCAACTTCCTCTTCATCAGTTTATTCATTCACTATTGTTTGTTTCTCCTACTTTTGCTTTCTTTGTGCCTTTTGCTTCTTCTGCTACCCGTTTGATCTTCTCATACATTTCTTCAACCTTCTATTTCTCCATTTCATAAAAATATGTTTCTATTTCATCCTTTCTGAATATTGCCACTATTCCATTTCCCTTCAATTTCACAGTACTCATGTAATTTTGCATATTGTACTCCCTTCTTTTCTTATAATCATTGCAGTGCAGTGTAATACTTGTAACAGATATGCTATCATAAGGCTTAATTATGTAGTTTAACAGTTAGTGGGATGTTTGATAGCACAGATATTAAGAAAAATTGCTTATATTTGCAGGCATTGATCATTTTGGAATCATTTTGTTCCATTAAATTATCATAATCCAATAGCTGTTTGATTATAGTTCTATTATTTATATCAACTGCCATAAAACAAAGAAATGTTTTGCAATGCTCAAAACAGATAATCATCAATATTTCATGTTTATTTTTTAAGTTATGATGACATTTTTCCCACAAAAATATCTGTTTGAGAGTAATATGTGAATTTATTGTGATAAGAGTTTGTTACTATGCAATCCTATATCTTCTCTGATGCTGCAGTAATAATAATGATCTATGTATACATTTCAAACATAAAAGGATCACCCTATGTATTATACACAAAAGCAAGAATTCTAAATTATTTTGCAGGAAAACATATCTGCAGTGACATGTATCCATAAATAAGAGAATTCCATAGCAGGATAATTAACCTGTTGTGTACACAGTTTTCTATGGAGAAAATAAAAGTTGTACACAATATATTTTTCATAATTGGGAACATAAATTAGCTGCTGCAATGTAATATGTCTAAATTGTACATAGAGCATTTATAAGGCCTGCTGAAAGGTAGTGTTTTATGCAAAACAAACAGTTTTATTATAAGCACTGCTCTGTGGTCAAACTAGAAAAATCTAAATTTTGAATGGGAGCCACTTAAATAAATGCTGATTGCAAATGCTAAAGTACAAAGGAAACAAGTGTTCACACAAAGGTGTAATTTTTCAAATAATGCACAGTTTTTTCATTAATAACTTTTATTGCAATCATATCTTTTATAACATATTACCAGCAATTTCTAGGGGGTAGATTTACTAAAGGGTGAAGTGATTAACGTTAACGGAAATTCACTAGTGATGGGCGAAACGGGCACGTTTCGATTTGCCGAAAAATTCGCGAATTTCCAGAGAAATTTGTGAATTGGCGAAAAATTTGTGAAACGAGTCGCGCGTCGTTTTTGACGCGCGTCGCGTTGTTTCCGACACGCGTTCCGACACGCGCGCGACTCGTTTTTGGCGGCAAATTTTTCGTGAATTTATTCGCCAGCGGCGAATCGCGGGAATTCGGCGCGAATTCGCCCATCACTAAAATTCACCAGTGTGCTGTCATTTCGTTACTTCACCGATTTACTAACGCGCACAGGTGCCCCTTCGCTAGGCTTGCTTCCCACTCTAAGGCCTGGAGAACGTTCGCTCTGGCGAATGAACGTAACTCCGCCAATTCACTAAGATGCGCCAGACTTGCCTTTGAAACCTCAGACCAGTTGAAGTGCAAATAGTTGAAAATTTTTCTAAGTCCCAAAAAATGCTAGCGTCTTTTCCTTTTTACAGGGTGATAGGCTGCAAAAGATCCTAAAATGTTTTTAGGGTACCAGGCTTCCCCCCAACATTTCCTAATAAACGGAACATAAACTATACAGTGGGCACATCTGTAGGGCAATATAACAACTCTATTTTCTTTTATTAAGGTTTCCCGGATTGTGTAATGTAATGTATTTTCTGCAACATATACGTCCATTGAACTTTAACTTCCCACGTATGCAAATTAGGCAAAGCTAGCTGGCACAACTTTGCCAGTGTTTGGCGCCATGGACGCAACTTCGCATTTTTGTAAATTAGATTTTTCCTGGCGAATCTACGTCCGGCAAAGTGTTGCGAAGTGCAAAGTGGCAAAGTTTCACTCTTGAATTTGTGAATTTGTCCCTAGATGTACAAGGCAGGATTAGGTTAGGAGCATGAAATAATGAGTCTATCAGAAAAGGTGGATGATCTGGAGAATAGGAGCAGACACAACAATTTAAGGATAATCAGCATTCCCCGAACAATCAAAGGTACTCAACTGTAATGCTTTCTAACTAGACAACTACTGGAGGCACTAGTATTGGTGGATGTTATGTTACACGCAACTTGTCTTTATACATTGTTTTCGTTGTGTTATGCATATTGTCATATTCATTCTTCAACTCCACCTGTAGTCCAGGAAGATGCTGTGACCCTTAACCCCCCTCCCCTCTTAAACTGTGCCAAGTTACAGTTAGCAGCCATTTTAGGTGCTCTCCAACTGCCTAACCAACCCTGGTGATATCAATATTCTTTGACCTACTGGTTTGATCTATGTATGGGAGATTTTACAACATTTTCGGAATAAACTACATCAAGATCTGCATACTTGTGTCAGTCCAGTTGAGTTCAGCTGTATGTGGAGATCTGCTATTAACAGTGAGTAGAGTCCTGTAAAGGTCCTGGTCCAGATCTAAGGGAACTATCACTAAGGACAGCGTGTTGAAACACAACAGTGGATGCTAAGCCATGTTTTATTGAGAAACCGAAAGATTCCCTTCAGCATTTTGACCTGAACCGGTTTCTCCATAAAAGTAAAAGTTCACGCTATGTGACCTTCTTCTAATAGTAACGAGCCGGTTGAATGGAAATCAATCAACAGGTTTATTAATAATTAAAATATACTAATCAAAATGTGTTTGCATTATTGTTTATCATCATTGTTATTGGGGGAAAGTTGGTCTTTTTGTCTCAGGGGCAAATTTACTATTATTCCCCAAAATTTGCTCGATCCTGATTGAAATTCGATAAGCATTCGACCATCGAATGCTTATCGAATTATTTTAGGCTATCATTTTGCTCGATATTTGATGAATTCGTACGATCGGATACCGATCGTTCGATTTCACGGAAAAAAATCATAAAATTTCCTTCGAGCCTCCGAAAAATTCGTACGATTCAAACAATCGAAAGCTTCGATCATATGAATGGTATTCGAACAAGACTTAGGCTTCTATTGCAATTGAGTAGGTTGAATCTGGCGAAGTAGGCAGTCGAACAATTTAAAAATTTTGTTTCCTTCGATCATCGAATGATCGAATATCCGATCATTCGATCTATTCAATCTATTCGATAATTCAGTATTCGATGATCGAAGAGGCAAAATTAGAATATCCGATTTTACGAAAAATTTGTATGATCGTTATTTGATCGTATTCGATCGAACTTCAATCATTTCATGTGAATTTCGTAAATTGGCCCCTTAGTTATGGGTTTGGGTGATTATTTGTTTCCATCTCTTTAGGTATTTGATAAGGTCTAAAAAAGTTATGCAATAAGAAAAATGCACCCTATTTGAAATGAATGCCACACCTTGTCTTCGACCTTGTATGGAGGGGAGGCTCTTCATCAGCAAATGTCTAGTGCTCTTCTCCAGATTTACTTTAGTCGCAGCCCAAATAGCAGACATATCGGCTGCATGATCATCTGTGGCTGGGATGTCTGATAAGAAAAAGTCTTGTGGAAATGCTTGGGGATGCTGTTTGTACACTGTCATAAATGGAGACCTTCCAGTAGAAGAGTGGTATGCATTATTATGAGCGAATTCTGCCCACGGGAGGAGATCAGACCAATCATCTTGACATAGTGAAACATGGTTTCTCAGGAATTGCTATAATGCTTGATTCACTCGCTCTGCTGCCCCATTGGTTTGAGGATGGTAGGCAGAAGAGAACTGAAGAGTGATACCCAAGTCTTTATATAAGGAATGACAGAACTTCGCTGTGAATTGAGATCCCCTGTCACCCGGGAAGGCATGCAACTGAAAAATAAATTGGATGAAGAGCTGGGATAGTTCTACCACTGAAATGAGCCATTTTGATGAAGTGGTCTATAGCTGTCCAAATGACAATGTTCCCCTTTGAGGGCGGTAGTTCAACAATAAAGTCCATTGCTAGGTGAGTCCATGGACGAGAGGGAATGGGTAGAGATTGTAGAAGAGACAGCTGGATTGAGTATGACTAGCCTTGGAAGTGGCACAAATCCTGCAAGCAGCAACAAAATCCTTGACATCCTTGCAGATAGTCGGCCATCAAACTAGGCATCGTAGAAGTTCTAGAATTCTTTCTGGACCTGCTTAGAACAATGAGCCTGTTGTAGGATGAATCTCAGATGGTACAAGCATAATCCCAATACATAGGTGTATCAGCAGGAGTTGAAGACTGACCAGACAGGATTTGCTCGGCAAACTGAGGAAGAATGGAAGCAATAATCTTGGCAGGAGGAATAATGGAATCTTGTTTATCTTTTGTTCCGCTGGTAAGAATTTTTTGGAGAAGCACAAGTTTGTAATTTCCCATTTGAAGAATGTCTCTGGGAAAGGACAGCAACCTCGGAGGCATTCACCTCAATGAAAAAGGGATCAGGATGTCGGAGAAGAGAGGCTTAGAAAAAAGCATTCTTCAGGGATTGGATAGCAGAAGGAGGCCATGGGTTAGATTTACCCCCTTGCCGAAAAGTAGCAAGGATGGGGCAATGCGGGAGGACAACCCATTGATGAACTGTCGATAGTAGTTGGCGAACCCCATGAATCTTTATATAGCCTTGGTGCTCCAAGTAAGGAGCCATTCCTGGATCGGGGAGACTTTTGCAGGATCCATCTCAAACCCTTCTGGGGAGATGATATAGCCAAGAAAAGGGATCTTAGGAACTTCGAAGACACATTTCTCTATTTTTGCAAAGAGAGAGTTCTTCCACAGACAAGAGAGTACTTCTTTTACCTGGGAGTGATGACTTTCTAAGTCCTTGGAGAAGATTAAGATATCATCAAGGCACACGACCACGAACTTTCCCATGTGGTCCCGGAAGATATCATTCACAAACGCCTGGAAGATGGCTGTGCCATTGCAGAGGCCAAAGGGCATCACAAGGTATTCATAGTGCCCATCCCGGGTGTTGAATACCGTCTTCCATTCATATCCCCAACATGGATGCGGATGAGGTTGTATGCCCCACGTAGCTCGAACTTAGTGAATATTTTTGACCCTTTCAGTTGTTCAAACAGTTCAGTGATCAGAGGCAAAGGATATAATTTTTAACTGTGATTTTATGAAGTCCACGGTAATTAATGCAGGGACGCAGACCACCATCCTTCTCCACGAAGCGGAAACCAGCCCCTGCCGGAGAGGTAGAGGGATGAATAAATCCCTGCTGGAGGAATATAGTCCTTCATGACGGACGTTTCTGCAGGAGAGAAGGGATAGGTGCAACCTCTAGGGGGCATGGTTCCAGGAAGAAGATTGACGGGGCAATCATACAGATGATGAGGAGGGAGGAATTCTGCAGTCTTTTTACAGAAGACATCAGAGAATTCCTTGTAGAAGGATGGAAGGGCTGATAGATCTGTCGGTAAATCCCCCGTTATCAATGAGATAATGTCTGACGATAAGGGTCTGTTGTTTATGTCAAAGAGCTGCACGGGGGGGGGGTCATGGGATCCAGGAGAATATCCACTCGTTTCACAAAAGTCAAATCCATGAAATTTACCGAGTTTCATATGCTTCCATGCGGGACGCCAGCCCTCAGAGGGCTCTTCCGATATCCTGTGTAGCTTCCTCAGAGGAGTTCATGACCCAAATATAATGTCAGGGGGCCTATCGGCTCCCAGCGAGAGTTGTCAGGACCAAGGAGGAAGCTTTAGAGTTAAAGTCCAGGTTCAAGGTACAGGCAAGGGTTCAGGCACAATCGTAGTCAAAATCCAGGAAAATATCAGAAGGCAGGCAGAAGGAGACAATATCAAAGTTCAGGCAAGGGTCAAAGTCGAAAGATCAATCCAATAGTAATTAACAGCACCCAGGAATGCTAGACGCAAGCGTCACTGTGCCAGCAATGCTACCCACGTGTAACTGAAGAGCACCGCCATCTTGGATGCGATTAGTGATGGGCGAATTTATTCGCCAGGGCCGAATTCCCGCGATTCGCCGCTGGCGAATAAATTCGCCAAAAAAACGAGTTGCGCGACTTTTTTTGACGTGACGCAACAAAAACGATGCGACGCGTCGTTTTTGACGCGACGCGATTTGACGCGACGCGATTTGACACGACGCAACACGATTTGACGCGACGCGCGTCAAAAGCGTCCCGCGACTCGTTTCGCGAATTTTTCGGCGAAGCGAATCTCGGGAGATTCGCCCATCACTAGATGCGATGCGACCGCTTACTATATTTTGTGAATTGGTCTCTAAGCTCAGTAAGTGACAGCAGCACAGAGCATGTGCAGTGAATCAGCAGAAAAGAAAATGGGGAGCTACTGGGGCATCTTTGGAGGCAAAGATCTTCCCTGCTAAATGGTTGTTGTTGCCTTGGGCTGGTACAGAACCCCAAAACTTAGGGTGTTATTTTCAAAAGTCTGAATTTTTCTGGTTGGAGTTTTAAAGGGGAAAACTTTTTTTTGTAGAAAAAAACAATATTTTTCGAGATTTATAAAACCCCAAGGCTGATAAAAATCTGAATAATAATACTCCATCTTAACCCTGCTGAAGTCATGTTGGTCACAATCTGTGCTGGGTTTCTGAATAATTTGTGGTTTTCCATCCAATCCAAACCATCTGAGTTTTCAGCCATCAAATACCCTGCTTAAATTCTTCTTTAAAATAATAATAATAATAATAGTGTTTTCTTCTAAATGTAAGACTTAAGTAGTGCTTTGTTAATACAGAGTTTATCCTGATTCTGCGGCTAACTGAAAGCTTCCAGGGGACTTGTGTTTTCTACTCTGCTGTCTTTGCCCTGGGCAGAAATTTACTCCACTGATGAAAATATTTTTGACAACTCTGTCCATGAACATTGGGAACTGCAATTTTGTAGTTTTTTTTTCTTGGTGCAGTGACCCAGTTTTGCAACTCAAAATGGGTAAACATTCTCACTGTACGTTAAAAATTAATCACTGTATTATGGGAAATGAAAGTGATGCTATTGAATAAAAAGCTTTACCCACACATCACTTTAACTGTTAGATTTGAGGAATCGAGCAGCGTCATTTCTATTTATTACTGGTTTCAACACCTAGTATTGAAAACAAAATTTTATGATATAGTTTAAGGGAAAATGCATTTCGCTTATATGGAAATGATTGCAGCTGCCTACATGTGTGGAAGCGTGTGTATAAATTATGTGGTAATGTGAATTGCAATGCCTTACAGCACTTTTATCCTCTGCACCGATAAACATATACAGTTTGACACATATAAATGTTGGCTTAATACAATATTTATATTAAATGTAAAATACTGTAAGTGTATGCATGCATGTTAAGCTCTAATATAGTGATTTCAGTAAATGTCAGTGACATGGTTATCATATCTTTAATACATAATGTGCCTATCCAACAGCAACAGCAATGCTTCTGCTGCTGGATTTCTACTTTTCTAATATTATTATTATGCCTAATTATTCAACTGATTATGAAGAATAATTGCGTGTAGCTGTTACATTTATTTCAGACAAGTACTCCTAGATACTTCATCACTAAGAATTTGCTACATTTAGTGGGATTAAGATTTTACACTGCAAATATTCATATCACTTAAAGAGATTATACTTCAGAGTTGTGGTGTATAGCCATCCATACATTAAAACACTGCACCATATAATTTCCTCCAATATTGAATGGGACCTCTCTTATACGGAATGTATCCTGGGAAACCTAGACCAGCCAGGGAAACCTCCTATTTCATATTTAAATAAAGCATATGAGTCATATTCTCTCCTCTAGCGTGCCCTCTAGCAAGAAGAAAGGCTAAATCCAACACATTAAAGGGGATCTGTAGAGAAAATAAAAATGTATTTTAAGCGTCATCTCACTGAAATAAGAACATTTTAAAATATAATCAGTTTCTGCAGTACTCTTCACTGTCCTCCTCTCAGCATCTATCTCTCTTCATGCATGCAGAGTTAGATTTTGATTGACAGGTAGGTCTATACATCTTTCGTAGGGGTTGCACCCTTTGCTCAAAAGATGCATCTAGCTCTGATGAATTTCCTTTTTTTCTCTGTGTGTCCCAGAGTCAGTTATTTTATTAGCTTTTGTTTGTGCTGGAGTTGGTTATTTGAGTTAGCTCTAAAACTTCTGCTAGTAGAGGTAGCCCCCTATCAAAAAAAGATGTATTAGACCTACCTGTCAATTAAAATCTAAACCCGACGAGAGAATGAAGAGTGAAAGTCTGCTGAGTTGAAAATGGGAGGTGAAGATTTATTTCAGTGAGATGAAATAAATTTAAATTTTCTCAATATATCCCCTTTAATCCTCAAGAAAGCCAAATTCAGGTCTGGAGATCCTTCATGTTTAGGTGGTATGGAACATGGAATAGAGAAGTGATTGAGGTAGTGTCCTATTCTGCTCAACTAAGACATTTGAGTATAGTTGGTTCTTTGGTGATAACTTCTACTTTCAGACCCAAAGTTTCTACTGTATAAAACACTGGAAACAAACATCACTGGTGATGTTCACAATCAAAAAAGGGGAGCAACACATTGGGTGATTTTAATTATACAGTAGTTGCTGATCAGGCCTTTGCTTTTGTTTTATAACTTGTAGGTGACTGTACAAATCCAATTGCTGATTGGTTATTATGACAACATCACAGTGATGTTTTTCTCCAATTTTTGAGAACTATTATGCTCATACTGAAATTTTTCTTAAATGTAACCCATATTTTGTGCAGTTTCACAAAACATTTGCAGACAACGAAATGCAGAATTTTGCCATGAATCCATGCCTACCGAATGATTTTCACATCACTAATAATTGCATTTGGTAGAAAAAATAGTCTGGGAACTCAATGTGAGGTCCAGTGTGTTGAGTAACTGATACTGTTCTGAAAGGAGTGGTATTTACAGAGCACTTTATATGCTGGTTGGAGAACAGAAGCCTCCAACATATGCAATAACTCATGTGAAAGTGTTTAGGGGTTAGGATGTAGCCCAGGATCTGCTGATAGGACACTACTGGGGGATTATGTTGCCAGAATAGTGTCACTGCAAGTTTTATGTTGATTTTGTAGGCAGGTTTTTATAAAAAGCTTTTGTGTCTGAGAAAGATCAATTATATTAATTTCTACACATTTAATGCTACAGCTTGGTCATTTGAAGCTACTTTTTCCCTGATGTCTAAGACAATATTCAGTTTAAAGATATGCCAAATGGTGTGTGGTCTCTTTTGTCCTACACAGGTTTGCATATTGCATAGAAACATTACTAACCCAAGGCAGAAGTATTGTATAGACTAGAGCATAGGAGACTTATCTCTCTTTTTTCTTTACCAATTGATGTTTCTTGTACTAAATAACAAAAATAAATTTTTCCTAAAATAAACCATTTCCACTTTTATAAAGCTTCTAGCACAATACAAAGAGTTCCAAATGCCTTGAATATATTTTTAGGTTTCTTTCATCATTGAGATGTATGGGGAAATAATCTTTCTTCCTTGTACAATTCTTGCAACAAACAAAATCTTGATAGAATGAGACAAACAAAGAGATAAATGTGTTATTGTTTCCATTTAAAGAACGCTGGCATTTTTTTCTTTGTTTAATACTGAAAATCACTATTACAAGTCAAAGGTTTTAAATGTTCAGTCGCTTGGTAGTCATGTAACCGTATGCATGGAATAAAGATCAGATCAATATTCTCTCTGGTTTGATGAGCTCTGTCTGGATTAAGCAGGATTACTTAGGTATGCTGGGGACAAACAACTTGCCTCGTAATGCAGATTTTGGCATTTAATGAATGCTTTACATGATAACCTTTACAGGAACAGCTTTACACAATTAGACAGGTGTCGTCTGCCTCTTTTTTTAACACTGAGAAATGAATCACTGTTTCAGCCAGATGGAGTGCCACCTGCATGTATCAGCATATGTGAGTAAAAATGATTTGGCATTCCCAAAATTACTGAGGTGAGAGATTTTTCACTCTTTTTAATATTCCTCTTTGAAAGGGGTGACATATAAGATGTTGTGAGACAGGTGCAACATTGTGCAGAGCCTCAATGCAAACAGCAGAAAAAATATATAATATGTAAGTAATCTATACAGGTTCGAGACCTGTTATCCAAAATGCTAGGGAACCGGGGGTTTACCAGATAATTCTGAAATGTAGATCTTCATACCTAGAAAGTAAGTAAACATTAAGGGTTCTATTTATTAAACCTCAAATTTTTGTGATCAAATTTCTAAAGGGGAAATCTCACATTTTTATACCAAATTAATACTTATTGGAATCAAAACCAATATATTTGGTGGGGAGGCCTGTTTACTAAATCACTAGAATTGCACAATTTTTTTGAGTAGTCGTCCAAAAAACTCGTATTATTAAACAAATTTTGAGGGCCCAGCACTCCCAGACTAAGGGGTTGCGTTCGCTATAGCATTGAAATCCACCTCCCTGTGGGGGGGTTAGCAGGAGATGGGCACTTCCAGCAGTGCCTATGCATGCTAGGCCCTCAAAATTTGTATGGTCTGAAGCTGCTAAAAAAAAGTTGTATGATTCTAGTGTCAAATTGAAAAAATAGAACTAATTTGTCGCAAAACATTTTCTCGCACCAATTTTTTCAAGAATAATTATTGTTAAATTAAGGGGGGAGTTGGTCAAAAAAAATTTTTTTTAAAAAAATGGAGTTTTAGTAAAAAGGCCTCCCTATACATGCAATATATTGGTTTTGATTCTGTCTTAATTGTGAGCCTAGGGGAGACTTTGGCCTTTCCATAATTCAGAGTTTACTGGATAATGGAACCCATACATGTACATACATATGGGACAAAGTGATTGCCCAATAGGGATTGCAGACATGTAGTATGATGAAATTACCAGACACACCAACATACACCATCTCACAGGTTTGCTTGTTCGCTTTCACTATAAATCATGTAACATGTATAGTCTGTACTAACAAAGAAATAGGGTTTTTTAGGCCAGTGGTGGCAGACATAAGAGAAATGTACTGTATATAGGACATGTAAATGTTGGTAAACCATCTGACTTATTTATTTTTATTGCAACACTAGTCATTAAATGGGCACATAATTTTACTGGCAAATATCTATACTTACGGTACAACTGGCATAGTGACTGCATTGCTCTTTAGGGCTCATCCAGACAAGAAGATTCAAGGAGATTCTTCGCCTGGCGACGCTCGAAATTGCGTGTGATTAGGCGCAGGCGACTTTAGCACTAGTGGGTGCAAGATATGAGCAAGCCATTCAAGGAGATTAGTCGCCACAAAGACGTGGTGTTTTGTCGCCATGCGACGAATCTCCTTGAATCTTCTCATCTGGATGAGCCCTAAAATAACAAGTCACCCATGTACCTTACATCTGCAGTCACCAGGCATTAAGTACAGGGCTGCCTTTGCACACTCTTTGTTACACCATTAAAATTGGATCCAGGTAATGTTTTTTGTACCGTTAGCCATTGAAAAAAAGTTATAGGGTAGAACTTTTGATATGATGCATAACAAAAGTGGTGTGAAGGTGATACCTTTATTGGAAAACCAAGGTGATAATCACAGAACGCTTTCAGAACATTGCAGTTACTTCTTCAAAGCTGGTAATCAGCTTTGAAGAAGGAACTGCAATGTTCTGAAAACTTGGGAGAAACTATATTTAAGAACAAACAGCAAAAAAAAAAGCTGAAATAAAATGAATGAGGGTTCAAATTGAAGCATACAAACAATCCAGCACAGGGACAACAACACATTTCTCTGTGATAAAACTGTTTATTAATGGAAATGTTAAAGCCAACCTTTACGAGGGTGCCTGTTTAAGCACGATTGTTATATCTGGAAGCTATTATCATCCTATGAAGCAGATTGCTTGCTTGCTTGCTCACCAGCACAATTACCTTGGCGGTCCTTGTCTGCACAGAAATGTCACAGGGAAACATTGTTTGCGAGAAAGATAAAGAACATTAGGCTTTACGTACAGGATAAAAGTGGTACTTTTTTCTACTCTTGTTTATGTGTAATTTTCCAGTATTTCAACTTATAAAGTGGCATTTGCCAGTATTTCAATGTAACATGCATTTTTAATTACTCTATATAATGAACTAGGCTTATTCAAATGCTTGGTTGCCCTACATGTTAAGCAACAAATCAGTATTCAATAAAATTACCTTTTTTTTTTACCATTTTTTAAATGGACATTGAGACATTTAAAAAAAAATATTTTACCAATGGCAGATCAATCACAATATTTTGTTGTTCAAGCAGACAATAAAAGAGATACAAGAGAATTATTTTTCTGCTACAGAATACAGGCACATTGCCCCACTTGCAACAACAATGCCACTGGAATTCTGGGGAAAATACTGCATTATGGGGGGAAAAAAGCATGGTGACTGCATGCAAAACTGCACTTTGAGCACTTGTGAAATCAAATGAGCCCTATTAGCTGAAAAGCGCCAAAGATTGCATCCTACTGCCTATTATCGATTTATTTTGTAAATGCCTGGCAATGCATTAGAGCATCATAAGTGCCATTACTAGGAAGGGATATCAAAGTAGACATGAAAGTTTGAAAACTTTTCAGGCCACACTGGGCCCTTTATCAAGCCCTGTGTGGCCCAAATCGTTGCCATACTTTGATGTCTACTTTGAGCCAATGAAAGCACTTTTTTGCACTACAAAATTGAACCAGTGTGATACAGTTTCATTGAAAGTCCTGTTGGATCACGGCTGCATCTTTCCGTTGAAGTGGCCCAATGCGAAAAATTTTGCAGGTGGAGAAGTGCAGTATTTCACAGTGGTTCTTGCTTGCCAAAAAAAAATATACAGTAAATAATGCATATTTATTGTATTATTACTAATTGGAGACATTAAATAGTAGGGTGTTCCTACAAACGGATTTTAACTGAAATGCAAAATCAGTCTAAAGCCTTTTTGAAATAAACATGAAAAGAGTACTAATGTATGGCACTAGGCCCTTTGAAGATGTTAAGCACACACTAATAACAGTAGGTATTGATTTTGTCAAGAATACCTACATGTAAGGAGAATACTGCTGTAGAAATATACACAGACATTCTTCCTTTGTGCTCAGCCCAATACCTTTAATCCAGGAAATATCCAGATTCAGTAAATATCTTTGCTACAATGTAATTTTTTATGCATTTGAGCATAAGGTACTACAGCAAATTTCTAAACTTCATGCCAAGCCTATGCAGATTATTCTATAGATGTCTCATTGGTCAAGGTCACTGATTATTCATTTACTGTATCTTTGTTCAATGGTTGTGGAAGACTCGTTGTACTAACACTGTCAAGCTTTTATAGCTAAATGCAAGCCAAAGGAGACATGAATTATTCATTAACTGTTTACTTAGTGGAAATCACATGTATCAAGTGTTATCTATCTCACATTTTATTTAAAGAAATAAATGCTCACTTGTGGGGGAAATGTGCAGCGTGCAAAAGGCAGGTGCAAGGTGCAAAAAAACAGGTGCAAAGTGCAATGTTTGTTGTCTATATGCAGCACTGTGTGAAACTGGAAGTGCTGCAAAAAGGAGGAGTAGCATATGGGCAATATTCTTCCACCCCATATTCCTTACATATCATTCATGAAACCTAAAGGTAAGCAAAAGGGGACACTTTACTTAAAGGAAAACTATACCCCGAAAATGAATTTTTGAGCAACAAATCAAATCAAGTGACATATTAAAGAATCTTACCTACCTGGTATATATATTTAAGTAAATATTGCCCTTTTACATCTCTTGCCTTGAGTCACCATTTCGTGATGGTCTGTGTGCTGCCTCAGAGATCACCTGACCAGAAATATTAAAATTTTAAGTGTTGAAGCA
Organism: Xenopus borealis; assembly: GCA_024363595.1. Lineage (NCBI taxonomy): Eukaryota > Metazoa > Chordata > Amphibia > Anura > Pipidae > Xenopus > Xenopus borealis. Next base: position 45,995,926 of record CM044446.1, on the reverse strand, counting down.
AAAGACACAACTCTGTCTGTTAATTGGCTTGTGTGACCTAACTTTATAGTTTGTTTGGTATGTTTGTGTGCACCGTTGGATCCTAGGATCCCAGGAGGCTGTCCTTATTTTTTTAAATGGCAATTTTCTATTTATGATTACCCAATGGCACATGCTACTAAAAAAGTGTATTATTATGAAAATGGTTTATTTATATGAAGCAGGGTTTTACATATGAGTTGTTTTAGGCAATCTCTGTTAATAGAGACTTACATTGTTCGGGGGGTATAGTTTTCCTTTAAGGGAGAAGGGAAGGATAAAATTAATTAAGTTTTATCAGAAAGGTCCATATAAATACACCAGTAAACCTTCAAAGTAATGATGCTTGGAGTAATATCTCAAAAGAAAAAACAGCATTTCTTTCCTTCTATTGTGTGCACATGGACTTTATTGTCAGACTTCCTGTTTTCAGCATAAACCTCCAGGGTTAGGGCTTGAACATGCTCAGATGGCTCCTCTTTACATCTCCCCCTCCCTTTTCCCCCTCCCTGCAATAATCTGAGCCCAAAGCTATGAGCAAGCAGGGAGATACTCAGGCAGGAAGTGATGTCACAACAAGCTACTATGGCAGCTGCTATCCTAAATAAACAGAGAGAGCTTCTACAGCTGTTACTCAGTTATGATAAAGCATTCAGCAAAATAAATACAATGTTATAGCTTGCACTACTGTGGCTAATCTGTGGGCAATGAAATGCTTTGGTAGCTTTCCTTCTGCTTTAAAGTAAAACTCCCCTAATAAGAAAAGCCCCCCCCCCGCTTCCTACCCAGAAATGGTCCCTGGACAGCACGCCCTTTTAATTATGCACAGTAGTGCAGTGGAGCTCATGGGTGCCATCTTCCAGGTCTTTGGTCCTCTTTGGAGCCTCTTCCTTCCCTACAGCAATTCATGGAACTTTTCAGTGCATGTGCAGTTGGCATTGCTCCAACTGCACATGCACCAAATATATCGTCCCCTTAGACCGAAGATTCAGAAGATGGTGCCCTTGAGCTCTGCTGTGCTACTGTGCATAACAAAGTCAGCATGCTGTCCATGGACCGTTTTAGGACTATGGGAGTAGGAAGCAGGGAGTGGGAACTATCTAGGGAAGTAGAAGGGATTCTTCTTATTGGGGGGTTTACTTCTCATTTGAAGTCTAAAAAAGAACACAGCAGGCATTCTGCATTTTATAATGATAACTCACTTTACCAAGCCAGATGTTAAGCAGCCCTATAACAGAAAAGTTTTTGAGTTATAATGCATACTGTACCCCCTACTGAAATTTATAAAGATATCAGAAGTCACCTTGAAGTTATGTGACCTGTATAAAAGCACTAGGCCTGTAGCCTTGTGCCTCCTCGGTGACTTATAATATCTTTATAAATATATATATATACAGTATATATATATATATATATATATATATATATATATATATATATATATATATATATATATATATATATATATATATATATATATATAAGGCTGCCTCCCATAGACTCCAGTCTATCCAAATAATCTAAATATTTAAAAATTATTTCCTTTTTCTCTGTAATATAAAACAGTAGCTTGTACTTCATCCAAGCTAAGATATTTATTTGAATCAGAATCAGCCTATTGGTTTTATTTAATGTTTACATGATTTTCTAGCAGACATAAAGTATGAAAAAAAATATCAGGGGACCTTTTTACCCATAAATAGGATCACCACACAAGAGACCACCCCTTCAGGCTAGAAGAAAAGGACTTTCATTTGAAGCAGCGTAGGTGGTTCTTCACAGTGAGGACAGTGAGGTTGTGGAATGCACTGCCGGGTGATGTTGTGATGGCTGATTCTGTTGATGTTTTCGAAAGAGGCTTGGATGATTTTTTGGACAGACATAATATCAAAGGCTATGCTATGGGCATATATGGTTTGTGTGAAAGAGTGGAGGGTTGTGTGTATGCTGGGTTTTAATTTGGAGGGCTTTTACTTGATGGACTTTTTTCAACCCAATTTAACTATGTAACTATGAAGATCCAAACTACGGAAAGAGCCATTATCAGGAAACCCCAGGTCCCAAGCATTCTGGATAACAGGTCCCATACCTGTATGTATATATATATATATATATATACTGTATATAGACAAATACATGAGGTCCTCTGCACTCATTATCAATATATTCAAGACATTGAGACATTTTGTGCATACAGCTACTAAAAAATGCGTTACCCTTTAAGCAAAACAGGGATTGTTTGTCCATATATTGCAATATATTTAAGATCATCAAAATCATCCCATATCTGGCTAGTCCTACTCTCAAATTGCAAATATCAAACAGCTACCTGATACCTGAGGAAGGGGGTATCCCTTGAAAGCTTGTGCTGTTTTTTCTGCTGCAATAAATGGATTGCAAGGCATTGGCCATAGGTGTGTTCCTTCCAAACAAAGTCCCTGACATAGTTAGCCATCTTAAATATATTGCACAAATATATATGGACAAATAATCCCTGTTTTTTAAATGCATAATAGTGTGCATTGGACCCTTAAAATGTGGTGCTACTTGGAGTGTCTTTGAAGACACAGTTCTTTGCTGCCAAATGACCAACTTCACTAACTATTCTGTTTAAAAGACAAGTATAAAGGAGCATGTAATTTTTTTTGTGAATAGCAATTAAATTACACATTTGTACAGTTTTTTTACACACCTTCCTTGTCTTAGTAATTGTGCTCTTATATTTCTGTCGTTCACTGCCCAGATGTACATCAAAAATAAAGAAGCACTCATGGAATTGCACAGCATATATTATATAATGATATTTACCTCAGAATGACAATTCTTTTTCCACAGGATTATTTCTTATTTACGTCTATTTAGCACACAAGGGTGTAAACAGGATTCCCTAGGAAGATAAATGTTGCAATGAAAGTTTGAGAGAGAGAGAGAGAGAGACGGGTGCTGAGGCTGTAAGTAACTCACGGGATTTATAGGAAGAGAAATATCACACAGGAGGAGGGCATCGATTTTCAGCTTCCTTCTTTACCATGCTGTCATGGCAACATCAGGACAGAGGTGTTACCAGAAATTTCTTCACATCCAAAATGACTTTCCAAAATAAAAGCAACGGCGATGTAAAATTGGCAAGGACATTAATGGACAATGTAAAATGGACCGTGATGAATATCATTACATACTACAGAGATTTTAAAGCTCACAAGTGAATTGCGTTTACTCTATTTTAAATAAAATAAAGTTGTCCTATTGCCCTAAACATGTGTCCCCTGTATAACTGATTTGCAATATGTTAGGAAATGTATGGGGGAAGCAGGGTAACCCCCAAAAAATTTTCGCTATTTTTCAGACTATCACCCTACAAAAGGTAAAAGCGTTTTTTTGGGACTTAGAATTTTTTTTTTATTTTTTTTAACTCCTATCTATTGTATTGAAGTTCACCAGTTCTGACCTGGCGGAGTAAAGTCTAGCGTAAAATGTTCATCTTAGTGGATTAGTGTTTTGCTTACGTCCCTTCATCAGTGCGCAACTTCGCCTGGTGTAAGGGTGCGAAGTTGCGCTAGTCTATCTACTTCGCTAGCGAATTTTCCCCAGGGTTTAACTTAGTAAATTCACGAAGTTGCGAATTGACGTCACTGGTGAATTAGTGCTAGTGTTAAACGATTTGCACTTCAGTGAATTTTCCCCTAGGGTCTAAGTTAAGATTGATAGAGCTTTTCAACTGAAGCAATGTTTAATAAACTCCAGCTTGAATTTCTTAAAGGAGAATCCCCCCTACCAAAAGCCCTCCAAAAAGTCTTTGGGTCTCTTTGCAATCATGAAGCCTACTGGAGCATGCGCAGTTTCCCAATCAGGAGCATGCGCTAATTGACGTTGAGACCCGAAAACTACACAAACATTTGGAGCTCGGCTGTGCTTCTCTGCATTTAAGGGTCAGACTTTTCAAAAGGTTTTTTTAGAACCAAAGCACATCATGGGGAGGGGGCCAATGCCTGCAAGATTAGGGGGGCTTTTGGGGGGAAGGGTTTGTTCTCCTTTAACTGACTCAGGGTTTTGATCTAAAAAAGCAATTTGTGTAATTTTCCATGAATAAGCTTTTATAATGATGAAAACCTTTCTAAGCCTAAATTGGGGAAATAGCCAGATTTCTTGGCCCAAGCCCCCTGTGTTAGTTAGGAAACTCAAACTGGGATTTCTTAAAGATTGCTCTAGCTAAAATCGTTGAGCTATCTTAAATCAGGCCATTAGGATACAAAGTTAGTGCTTCTAGTCTTTATATTTCTGGAAATTACACAAAGTGATGAGCAAACCAAGCCCACTGAAAAAATTGCCAACATTGGAGACAAGGTAAAGGTGTTTTTTTCCCACATTTTTTTCCCAGTAAAAGAAAATGCATGGAGACATTCATGTACTGCCATAGTCATTTTCCCCATGTGTTTTTTCATGGCAGTGATGGACAAATATTTATACAAATATTATCCCTAATTACACACACACATATATATATATATATATATATATATATATATACGTATATATATATTTATATACTAACTCATGAAGAAAGCATCCGGCTGTAAAAATGTGAAAAACTTATTGCTTATTTTGTGCTGTTCTTTTTGTTATTTGTATGGCAGAGACAGTGTTGTAATACTCATCATATTTTCATATGATTTAGGATTCTGAAATTAGACCTCTATTATTTTAGAGCATTATTCCTGTATACTGGTGGGTGAATCTGGGGCGTTTCGCTTCGCCGAAACGACAATAAATTTGTGAAACGCCGCCAGCACCTCGTTTTGAACACACATGTCCGTTTTTCGACACACTCTCGCCAGCATCCAAAGTTGGACGCCGGCATCCAAAATTTATTTGCCAGCGGCGAATCACAGGAATTTGCCGCAAATTCGGCTCTGGCAAATAAATTCGCCCATCAAAATTCCTGTATTTAAGTATTCCTTCCCTTTATGGGAAATATATGCAAAAATAAAAATGATTTAAAAAAATTATCTAAAAAAAAAAGCATTTTCTGAAAGTCCTAAATGTGTTCTTTTAGGATATTACAAGCCATGAGTCCGAAACTTAAAAGTATAATAAATACAATACAGACATATCCTATATCATATGAAGATTATATGGCATAGGAATTATTTTTATCATATAGAAGGGTTTTTCTTAATTTTAGGCAGGCAGGCAGTGTTTTTTTGGGACTCTCTGAGTTGGTGTTAGTAAATTTGCGAAGTTACGAAATGACGTCACGCTGGCGAATTAGTGAATTAGACTCTTTGCTCTTTAGTGAATTTGGGACAAAGAGTGACGTTCCGCCGTTCTGCAGCTCTCAATTAATTTATATGGGATTTTGAAAGGTGTATTTATCGTTGGGTGAAAGTGAAATTTCACCCTTTGATAAATACGCCTTTCAAGCTGCAGAATTTACCTTCATTCTTAATGTCACTCTTTGATAAATATACCCCTCAGACTATAGGGAGGCCTGTACTTATCTATTCTGGAGCACAACTCAGTAGCCCAAAGTGCATTTGCTTTGTTCCCATTTTTAAACATATTTCAGCCTTTCACTCCATTAGTTAATGAGCTTATATGTGGTTAAAGACAGTGCATGATTTATTTCTGGGCATTTGCGGTCTTGCTAGGTACTCAGTTTATTTGGATAGAAAGCATAGAACATTTGCTCAAAGAAATCAAATTGCCATGGAAACTGTACCTTGTGCCTATGTACAGTATAAAGATATTTATAACCAAACAAAACAATTATAAGCTGCTTACTGTTTAAAAAAAACCTCATCCTTTAAATTTCTTTAATAAATATTTATCCAAACTTCTCTCAAACATTAGCGGATATTTAAATAAACAATGACAATATGCATGTTATGAAAATCACACTTAAGTGGTTTATTATGTAAGACACTATTCTCCAAGTAAAATGTTATAGGTCAAAATGTTTGTAGCATTTGCCTGTGTGTGAAAAGCTGGCAGACTTTTAAGCTCTGAATACATCTTTGAAGGACTCTCTTGTAGGTCTATTATCTCCAACACAAAGGGGGATATGGAGTATCAATTTAGTAGTACAATACCAGTATGAAGAATGTAGAAGAGGGAAATTAAAAATGGGCAGGTGACAATGTGAATATGTCACTTATTGTGCTATAAAGGACAACTTCAATTGTGATGTATGTCTTCATAAAGAAATGTCATTGTCGCTTAACCTTGTAATGTGTTATTCACACACAGTGGTGCTCTGTTAAGATGAGCCCCAAACCAGCTATTTCATGTTATTCAGAGGGTTTTATGAAATATATATATCCCATTCCCTATATCTGATAAAAAGCACCTTTCTAGATAGATGATATACTAACACCCACCACTCTGTGAAGGAGAGAGAATGACAGTGCTACATGTGCATATTAGGTACACTCTATCATATATTAAAACATAAGAAACAACAAACAGAGTTTTCACTCTATGGAATTTGGGCTGTGCTAGAAGCTAACTTAAAGAAGAAGAATTTGTTAGACACCCCACTTACTAAAATTAATTAAACTAGTGGCACTCGGGTCTCCTTGGGGCCTACTGGACTCTTCCACCAACAGGAATCTGGCACAAATCCAGAGGAAGAGTGGGTTGTTAAATTTGTAGAATAATGGGTTAACAAAATTTGGACAAAGTGCTTTTCCAGGATGGCTGGTTACCTTAGAGGTGATAATACCAGAAACATAGCATTATAAAATAAAACAACCTAGTGTCACCCCCTTGGGGCCTGCCTTACTCTTGCGCCGACAGGAATCCAGTACAAAAATTTAATCCAGAGGAAGGGTGGGGGGGAGCTGCCTGGCCTGCACCTGGGCCTGGGGTTTGGCTGGAGGACCTTTTCTTTAAACAATACACTTTAGCTCATTTTCTTTTGCTTTCTTGACTATTAATTGCTCTTTGCATGCAAAGTACAATAAAGTCTGAAGGGATAGCTGGTAGCAGAGTAGATGGTGGTATAGGACTCTAATAGAAAGTAGCCCCTTTTGGTGCATTAGCTTAAGCAATTTTAGTCATTGGGGTGGTGCCAAACAATCAATAAGAGACAGTAATACAAGGGTAAAAAATCAGCAAGAAAAGAGTGAAATGTATGGAGTAAAACAATCTAGAATATGCCATCTCAATTGCGTTTGCATGGGCAAAGGTTTGGATTTGTAATAAGGCAAGTAGAATGATGGGTTAACAGAATTGATCATAAGTAAATGTATTGATTTATATGGAAGAACAGATAAGTAGCATTACAAATAATAATAATAATATATAAAATCTAGCACCACTGACTTAAATAATGAAAAAAGAAAATAGACAAACTACTCTATCATATCAAAGGGTATCTGATCAAGCTATGGAGATAATGATTACATGACAATTCTTTGAAAAAGATCTCACCTTCCCTTTTGCCAGCTGACTGGAATATAAACAAATACACCAACCAAATCAGGTCTTTGGGCAATGTGCTTTTCCATGTTGGCTGGTTACTTTAGATGTGATAATACCAGAGTTTAAACACTTGGGTGTATTATGCATATAGCAATTTGGTTAAAACAAATGGACTGGGTAAAAGATTGCTAAACAGGTTGCAAACATGATAGTATCCAGTCTTGTACCTGAATGTTGTAGGGTGAATGCAACATATTTGTAAATGACTCCTATGCCTGCCATCAAATGTAGTGATTTCTTAGCAAAAGGGGCCGGCAACCTCTTTTTGACATAAGCCATAGAACATTTACTTTCTGTGAAATTGAACACTAAATTACAAAAGATAAACAGCTTTAAAAGGACGAAGCACCTTCTGTGCTAGTTTCCTATTTAACTTCCATTGTAACACAGAATACTTTGTGTACTCTGGGAAGCTATCCATGTATTTCTAAAACAGACAAGCAGAGAGAGCAAACATTCAATAGAAAAAAATAGATGTAAATAAAATGTAAAAAGCTCCCATCGGTAATCTGGCAAATACAGTAAGTATGGATGATTTTCAAACACAAGGTCTACAAACAAGGTTTATTATTTAATAAAGCAGAAATCTGCAAGTCATCGTTTATACTGAAAGCTAATGTGCATCATTTCGCTATTGAAACCCTTATGTTGGTTACATTATCAGCTTTTATAATTGTACAACAATGTTTCTATGGATATTGATGAAATTATTTCCTTTGTTCTGCTTTGATCTTAGACAGCACCCATTAGCCCATAGGCATTGAACTGTGGGTCTGTTCAGGATATATCTTGGTGTAATTAAACCAACATTGCACATATTTACAGCAGAACAGTGACTAAGTTGTATGGAATATCAGGAAAGTGTGGCCAAATGTGGTAACTACTACGTGACTAGTACACAGAACCCTACTAGAATTGGAATGTACTGTACACTTTGGGAGAATTTTAAAGGAGAATTTTAAATCATATAGGCATGGACTTTTTCTTAAAGGATGATGATAATGATGAGTATTCAAGAAAAAATCGACCAATATATTCAGCACACAATTAAGTGTTTGGTCTTTTTTCTTTTAGTTCCTTATTTCTGGCCTCTGTCCTGCTGACATGGGATGTCCTGTGTTTCTTAATTAAATGTATCCCAGAGGCCCTGCTCAGCTTTATGCTCAGGTTTATGTAACTGTTATACTATCCATTTATGCCTCAATTCTATGTATGCTATTTTTTCCAACTTCATGCTGTGATGTTATTATATTCTCTGAATGGTCATAATTTGTGTCCCTTTTCTGTGGATTAAACAATTAGATTTTTCTTAAGTTTTATAAATGCACTTCTCACTGTTTAATACTTGCTACTTTTAACTTTAGGTTTGCCCATGGAGCATCCATATTTTAGATTTTTAGAGGTGGGCATCCAAAATATGCTTGTTTTTGTTTCTCTGAGCTTCTACTTTGTTTTATCATAAGGTAGAAATTTCTTTGTCTATGAAGATTTTCATTCATGCATGCATGATACACAGTATCTAGTAGTAAGTAAGTCTGAAGCAAATAAACATTTCTATGTTTTCTTGAAAATGTTTCACTGGCTTCAGTTCAGTTCAGTGGTTGGAAATTCCCGGCATTTAAACCCTAAAGAACATGTAAACCCTAAGTTTTCCTACCATGTATATAAGGTGGGTACATCTCCCCCAGCCAAACAACTTTATTTGTATGGCATATATCCCCACCACAGTCACATTTTGTTAAAACATATATGGGGTTATGTAATAAAAGGCACTAAGTTTGCCCAAGGGCAGTAACCTATATCAACCAATCAGCAGGTAGCATTCACTAGTCACCTGTTTAAATGCAAGCATCTTATTGGTTGCCATGTGTTACTGCCCCTGGGCAAACTTAGTGCCTCATATTACATATAGGCCATACTCCCTTATATAATAAAAGGCACTAAGTTTGCCCAGGAGCAGTAACCCATGGTCACCAATAAGGTGCTTGCTTTTAAACAAGTGACCGGTAAATGCTTTCCACTGATTGGTTGCTATGAGTTACTGCCCCTGGGCAAACTTAGTGCCTTTTATTACATAACCCCCCAATGTGATGTTTACATCTGCAAACAGCACATGTTTGCAAAGACCCTTATTCTGTGTCAAGTTTATGCAATCAAGCTTACCCAGGCAGAATTTACTTTGATAAAAAGTCCTGCTTGGACTGAACACTTTAATGGTAAAGCTGAGCGCAGGTGAGGAGGTTAGGGGGAAAAATAGCACCAGACAGCTAGAGCAGAATTAATTTGCTGCTAGACTGGACAGCGCTGTTTAGTAACCTGAGCTAAAAAGATTCACTGATCAAGTTTGCATGCTCTGTAGCCAACAGTCACAGATTTCTTTTTCTTTTTTTTTTTGTGGTAACATGTCCTGAATACTTAAGCAACAAATAATTGACATCATATTGAGTGGAATATTAAAGAATCTTCCAAAACTGGAATGTATATTTTAGTAAATATTGCCCTTTTACATTCTTTCTCATTGAGCCAAGCAGCCACCCTTATTTCTTAAAGGGATGGTTCACCTTCAAGTTAACTTTTAGTATATTGTAGAAGGGCCAATTCTAAGAAACTTTTCACTTGGTCTTCATTATTTATTTTTCATAGTTTTTTTAATTTTTGCAATGTTTTGCAATTTTCTTCTGTTTCTTTGCAGCTTTCAAATGGGGGTCACTGACACCATCTAAAAACAAATGTAAGGCTTCAACTGTATTGTTATTGCCACTTTTTATTACTTATCATTCTATTCAGTCCATCTCCTATTCATACTCCAGTCTCTTACTCAAATCAATGCTAGAGACCTGCTGAATAAAAAAGCTAAATAACTATAAAACCACAAACAATAAAAAATGAAAAACAATTGCAAATTGTCTCAAATTATCACTCTCTACATCATACTAAAATTTAACTCAAAGGTGTACAACCCCTTTAAATGGCAAATTGATATTTAGGATTACCCAGTTGCACATAATCATAAATGTATGGAAATTATGAAAATGGTTTATTCTCATGAAGCAGGGTTTTATACTGGGTTTGTCATCCTTTTAAGCTGTGAGCCATGTTCAGATGTAAAAAGAGTTGTGGAGCAATGCAAATATACGAAATGTTCCTAGGTGGTGCAAAACAAGAGTTGTGATTGGAAATTTGGTAGCTCCTATGTGGACTGGTAGCCACAGGAGGCTTTGTTTGGCAGTACAACTTGTTTTATGCAACCAAAACTTGCCTCCTTGCCAGGAATTCAAAAAGAAGCTCCTACTTTGAGGCCACTGGGAGCAACTTCCAAGTTATTGGTGAGCAACATATTGCTTATGAGCCACTAGTTGCAAATCACTGGTTTTACATATGAGCTATTCTATTTTATGCATGTATTTTATAGTGACCCACATTGTTTTGAGGTATAGTGTTCTTTTGAGGGTAGGAAAGTCAGAAACATCCAATCACAATGGTTCCATTGAGCTTATGTCACGAACGGCACCCAATACCAGAACAGTTGCTAAGCACCTTGGTCTCAGCTCGGCTTCACCAGTTAAGTGACCGCCTTTGGCCTCGGAGGAGCCCTCAGCTTACTCAGATGCCACCTGGACTTATAGAGAAGTGCAAAGCTAAGAGTTCTGGCTAGCACAGGGGCACAATCTCACCAAGGATACTGGATTTGAAGAAAACCACCAGACGCCACAGAGTGGAACAGACAGGCTGGGCCAGCACAAGCGGAGAAGAATCGTCAGGCCAAGGTCAGGATTGGAGAGTAATGGACTAGTCAGGCAAAGCAAGGGTCAAAACACAGTAGATCAGGCAGAAAGTAGCTTAGGAAATAACTCCCAGGAACTTCAGAACCTAACAACGGGCAAGGATCTGTAGGCTAAATTCCCTTATATATTTGAATTTGGCACCACTGCGCGCTGACGTCATCACGTCAGTGCCTTTAAGAGCCGCAGAAGTGCGCGCGCACCATAGAAGCCGGCACACAGGAAGAAGGGGCAGCGCAGTGGGCGTCCACGCCGAAGGAGCGGCTGTGGACCACACTGCCCACAAGACCGCCAGGGTAAGCGACCCTTACAGCTTATTAACTGAAACACACAGATGTGTGAAAGTGTGATCCACTCATTAAGGCAGGTGTTTAAATTTTCAGTGTACGTAACAGGAAGTGTGAGTTGTGAAACTGGTGGTAATGAATTGTATGTTTCAGACAGGCTGTGTTGTGTGCCCCTTCCTCTGTTCAGGAATGTTTTTTTCTAGCATGGTATAAATGGACTCCTTCACACCTCTTTCAAAATATATTGTCTGATTGGTCACATTTCTGTCATCAAAGGTGTGTTCCCCTACCTTTCCTCTACCTTTCGGTTTAGATATCTACTCAGTCTTGTCCTGAGCAATTAACCCTCCCGTGTTGGGGCATTCTTTTACTGATCAGTGGTCAAGTCTCCCAAATGTATTAATCCAAACACACTTAACAGCATAGATCACATTACTTTTCACAAAAAGACAATTGGTTTGAAATATGTGGGAAGAAGATAACTTCTGCCAAACTGGAAAAACTACCCATGAACACTTGAACCCTAAAATCATAAAATGCAAGCATCAATATCCTCAAAAGGTGGGAGCGGTCTGGAGGAAATATGAATAAAAATAAAGGAAGGAGAAGAATGCCCACAACTGCAGCTAAATACAGCGTGAGTGATTGAATGTACCAAAAACCCTCTTTATTATTTGCATATACAAAACAAAATATGAATCAATGGCTAGACAATAGTGATGGGCGAAACGTCACTATTCCAGAGAAATTCGCGAATTTTTCGCCGATTCGCGAAACGACGCGAAAATGATGCGCGTAGCGTCATTTTTGCCGCGCGTCGCGTCGATTCCGACGCGTCGCGTCGTTTTCGGCGCGTCGCGTCAAAAACGACGCGCGACTCGTTTTTGACGCAGCTAATTTTTGCTGGCGACTTTTTTTGGCTGTTTTGCGAATTTATTCGCCAGCGGCGAATCGCGGGAATTCGCCGCGAATTCGCCCCTGGCGAATAAATTCGCCCATCACTACTAGACAATAAAAACATGGGAATAATATCTCATTATATTTTTGTACCATCTAAGAATATTTGATTTGCACCATCTCAGGCTATTCTTCGTGGCTCTGATTTATGATTAAGATCACAGATCATGTGCTTAGCGCTCTTCAGTTGCAATTTTATGTATGTACTACTTTGCTGCGCAACTATTGTTTACAGCATCATAGCACTCGGTTGTAATTTATCTCTCTTTTATATTTTCTACATCTTGCTGAAGCTTCAAAATAGCTGTATTTATTTTAACCTGTCTCTACTGTATAACCCTTTTTTAAAGATAACTACTGCACATAAAACAGATTTGTTTTTGTATGTGAAATCAGATTTTACATGCTGTGTAAGTCACAGTTACAATAGTGTTTCTCACATTAAACGTGTTTAACTTTTATTAGCAGAGGTGTTACCAATTTGCTCCTGCTATTTCTGATAAAAACATTCTATGACTTGACTTTTTGCTGCAAGTTCCATTCATGTGGCAGAAAATGCTGTAATTAACACAAAATGTTCACAGTGCTCAATAAATAGTAAAAGAGAACTTCATATACATATCAGAAGCCCAAAGAGTCAATATCAGCAAATCTAATGGCCCTCTAACAGGTCTTCCATAAAACATCAAAGGTGGTTTATTCAGTGATCCAGTGTCTTAGTCTCATGTTATGGCTTCCTGTGGGACAAATATGTCCACTGGATAATTGATTAGACCAACTTTGATGTTTTATGGAAGACATGTGAGTGAATCTTTACTTATTTACATATTGTGACAAGCTGACTGCACGTACACAGTTTTTGGTAGGCAGGTTAGCATTGGATCTGGAGCATAAAGACAAGAACACCACTTCTTCAGGAAAAAAATGAGGGTTTATTTTGGCAAACTCTTCCCAGCATAAAGGCTTTTACCCTCTCTGGGGCTCCTGCTGACTCCCCACTCCAGAAAAAGCAGTTCACCAGCTAAAGTCAAATTTAAAAATGATGCACCCCTTAGGCTGCCCTCCTGCCCCATTCATCCCCCCTGCTTGTTCCCAACATGCTTGTCCCCCACCTGTTCCCGACCTGCTTGCACATATCCTCGTCCCCTACCAGTCTGCACCTTCCTGCCCCAACTTGCCTGTTCCTGATCTGCTCTCCCCCCCTGCCAGTTCCCAACCCACTCTGCTCACAACACCCCCTCACCTACCTGTTCGCACATGTCGCTGACCCTGACTTGCATGTTCCCTGCCTGCTCACACCCCACCTATTCCCCAACCGCTTGCTCCCATCCCCATCAGTTTGCACATCTATCTGACCCAACTGTTCCTAACCACACACCCCAATCCCCTACCTGTTTGCACATCTTTCTGCCCCTGACCAGCTTACATTCCTAGGCTAGCGCACCAGTTGCAGACCCCTTCCTTACAGCCCCACCACTCATCTACTTTACAGACAGTTCGCTAGATTGCCAGAATTAGCGACGGTGGTCAGATGTGGCTAGCGGGTGGCCTGCCACTCTCAGCAATTTGCCAGTCTAGGCCTGGTCCTTTGTGGCCTGCGCACAAATCCAGCCTGTCACCAACCTCTGGCCTGGCTCACCTTTTGGTAGCACCACAACCCCACCAAAAACAAGGTGGTGTCTGAAGGTGTCTGATGTCCCACACTACTTGTATTTGCTGCTCACCTACAGCCCAATCAAGCAACATCCTATAGTTGGGCAGCTGCAAACACTTATGGTTTTTTTAATCAACATTGTGAGGTTTTAGAATTTTTTTTTCTTTGAATAAACTCACAATTAAAAAAAAAACTTGAATGTTTGTTTCTTTATTAAAAAATCTGATTATAAACACCATAATTGAATACAATAGTGACATATACTCAAAAAACTCAAAAATCTCAATAAGTTTTGAATTAAGGTTTTAGCTTTTTATGTGCTTAATAAATGGCAAACATTTGCGTTTTTGAAAATATAATAATTATACAATATTTGTAAGTTGTTGTCCAAAAAATAGCATTGTGGCAAAAATTCAATTTTGAAATTTAATAAATCATCCCCTAATGGAGTACGGAATGAAGGGTTCACCCTGATCTCCATTTATTGCATTTACTTATTGCATTTACTCCAGGGACTGCATTCTTTTTCTAGCTTTTACTAAGCTAGAAAAAGAATGCAGCCTTGCAACACTAGACACTGCTTGGAGTCCATTTTGTATCACCTTTAACAAAGGTGAAAAATGCAAAGTAATGCAGCTCTGAGTCAGCTGTCAAAAGATATAGCTTAAAAGTTTACATCTTACAGGATACAGGTTTGAGCATGCTCAGTTTGCTGCTCTCTCCCTCTTGCCCCAAACCAGGTATGTCCAAGCAGCCGAGAATATCAAAGTCTCAAGCATAATTCAAAATGTGCATTACCCCATACAATCAAGATGGTTTGCTAAGGGGAAAATATAGAACTACTGGGAATCCTTCAGGATTTCCTAATTCAATATATGATAAATGAACCCTCCATAATAGTAACTACTATACTACTACTACTACTATAACACTTGAGCATCCTAAAAAGACTTAATAATTTATTGTATACTGTATGTCAGAACCCCTTTAATATTACATGCTATTATTTAAGGCATGTACAGTAATTGTATTGCTAGATTCTTAACTTTTAACTTAACTACCATCATTTGTGCAGTTTTGTTTTTAATTCCAATAGCCTACTACTTTGACATGATTGCCAACAGCTCAGAGTGTCATTAGATACTCTAATTTAACTAAGCAATTTTTAGTAGTGTACTGCAGACTCATTAATTTGATTATTTTATTCTACTTCAAGCAAATGTGATGCAAGCTGAGTCCAAATTACTTCAAATGCCATTTTAGCCTGGCAAAGAATCATAAGCTTCCTATGCCTAATTGCCCATTTTGTACATATATTAGCAATTAAAACTCAGGACTGTAGTGACTGCTTTTTAGTATTTTTAACATTGCAATATAAAACAATAAATATTCATTAAATGTCACATTTATACAGATCAAAACATTCACAGGGTACATCTATAAAAAAACGACTTTCAGAAAATAATCTATAAATAAACATTTTCATGCTTACTGAGTTTGAGACTAAACCAGTGTCTTGATAATACAAGGAGCAATTACAATGTGCTGTTGGTACTAGCATCAGTGTCCAAATGTTAGCTTCTAAATCCATTAACACATATTGTGATATAACTATATAAAAATTTTACTGACTTTTTAGAGCATTTTAGAGACATAAAAACCCAATTTTTTATAGAAAAAATATGATTTCAGAATAATATATAAATCAAATTTTAGTAAATTGGCCCCTCTAAATAGGGCTTGACATCAGGTGATATTTAAAACAGGGTAAGCCAGACTTTTACATAATATTTTAACCTGCTTCAGCAACAAGTAACTACATATTCTTAAGTATAGATATTTTTAATACATATTCTTTAAAAATATAACATTATAGTGAAGACCAGCAAGAGAAGTATTTTTAAACTCTTTTTACCGTGCATCCAAGTTTGATATATTCAAATATATTATATACTACTTGAAACTTCCAAGGTGTGTACAAAGTTTACACTAGAATTCAAATCATGAAAAAAAGAACAAATTGGGAAACTATGTATATTTACTGGGCCTTTGACATTCAGTATAAGTAGTGAGATGAGTTATTTCACTTTGTAGGGCAGTCTTCCCCATAGATAGAGAAGCAGCAATGGAAAGCAAAGCATAACAACATCTTAAGCAATGTAAGGACTTCATGAACTATGTTAATTGAATTGTTGATGGAGCTCTTGGATATAACAGCTCTACAATTGCTTGAGAAAGTTACCTAAATCTTATATACTGTGGGCTTAAATTGAATTTACAGCTCTTTACAAGCAAAATAAGGCTTTATAATCTCTTTATAATCTCTCTTTCTGTACACACATACATTTACAGGCATACAGTATATACACTGTACTGTTTACTTAGTACTGTATGTGGATGAAATTTGGATTTCTTTTTGTTATTGCGAGTCCAGTGCAAAGTTTTTCTGTTCTATTTCACGAGCTAATAAAAAATAAACATTTCATGTGCTTTTTATTTTTTTGACATTTGAAAATTTGTGATTACCTCTAACATCCTGTCATTCCAACATACAGCGATCTTCCACTGGTTAGTCAGATTGCATTTATATGTCTGAATTGTTATTTGCCCAATGAGAATTTATTTTTATTATTCCTACTCAGGATTACCATGCAAACGCATTTTATTACCAGTGTGCCAGAGTGAAAACAAACTTACATTTTAAGGTCTTATTTACAATATAAAAATATTGCACATAAGAACAGCAGCAACCCAATCATTTTCAGTAGAGAAAAGATGAACTAACCTTTACCCACTGTGTCAAACACATACATGTGTACCTTAAAAGAATGCTCTACTTAAGCTAAATTTAACTTGACATAGAACCCTGACTGAAATGTAATGTGGCATTTATCAGACATGCTGATGTTTACTGGAGGTTGTGAACTCATAATTATATGTCTATTTGCTTTACACGGGTTATCCAATTAATAAAAATAATTTTCATGTAAATCAAGGTACAGAAAAATAACTTGACAATTCATATACATGGTAAAATACACAGAAAAACTGTCCAGAACAGAAAAAAGCAACTAATGTGCATCTAAAGTTTGTTTGTTACCTTATTTTACCTTGAAGTAACTTCTGTTTCCTGCAAAGATATGAAGTGGGTATCTTTCACTGCAGATTGTAGAAATAAAAACATCCACTGGAGTTAATTTTTTAATCAATTAGAAAAGGTATCTTAATCACAACGGTATATATTTACAGTATATTTAATCATAAAGGCTAGATTTTGCACAATGATATCACTCTGGTTTAAATTAAACACTAATACCAACAAAAACTTTGCTCATTTAACCTGCAAGACTGATTATACTTGTTAGCCTGCAAAGCATAGTAATATAGTAGATGAGGTTGAAGAAAAAGGCACACGTCCATCAAGTTTAACCTTCTTGCTTAACTAAAATTGCAAGTTGATTTAGAGGAAGGTGAATTTGCATCCTCTTCAAATGTCCCAAGAGGGCGAATCTTGTTAACTTGGTATTCACTCACTTTCTAAAAAACTATTCAACTGTTTCTTGAAACTTTCTACTGATCTACCAATACAACTGAAACTCCAACTGTAAAGAACCCCATCTCAAAGGGATTCTGTCACGATTTCTATGTTGTAGTTTTTTAATTCTAAATTACACCTAAGAATATGTAGCATATGCTCAGATAGATTTAGGCTAAATAAGCATATTGTTTTAAACCCAAACAACAAGTATTTTGGACACTCATGGCTGACAGATGACAGATTCTTTAAAACCTTTTTACCCAAAGGGTTACTTTTGAATCAGTCATTTTAAAAATCTATTATTTTTATACATTTTTACAGTGTATTCAAGTCTTTTGTGTATTATAAGAAAATACATTAGCATTCATTTGCAAATTTAGTCAGACATGGCAATAAATTCTCATATATTCTTTTTAAGGTTATTGAAGAAACGTGAATTAGTGAATTACAAAAAATGTATAAATACATCCAAGTTTGACCTCTAAATCATAAGCTTCTATTAATGTCTGTGCAGAATGCCCCAGATGGGAAAAACAAAACAAATGTCAATGCATAAACAAATGTATGTAGCTTCTAATGGGCAATGCACCCAACATATATTTGGGGTGCACATCACATTAAAAATCAAAGGAAAATATTGTACAGATGGCACAAGGCACCAAAAATCATCCACAAACTAAACCCAGCAACCCCTAACTAATGCTGGAGGAATTGTGAAAGAATAGGTCAAATATATCACATGTAGTTTCAGATTCCAACCATAACAGGTCACAGTATCTACCCCAATACAAGAGACTACTAACCTAGAATTTTCTCTAATGCAGATCTAGTATTATTAATAGTTATAGGTGAATCTGGGGCGTGTTGCCAAAAAATCTTGCAAAACGCTGCCGGCGTCTCGTTTTGGATGTAGCGTCCATTATTGGACACGGGCGTCCATTTTTAGACACCGGGGCACATTGCCGGCATCGAAAAAACGGACATGGCATCCAAAAGCAGATGCCCGCGCCCAAAATGAGATGTCAGCAAATCTTCGCCTGGCAAATTTTTCCTGGCGTTTTGTGAATTTATTCACCAAAAGCGAATTGCCGGAATTTGCTTCGAATTTTCCCCAGGCGAATAAATTCGCCCATCACTAATTATTAAAGCTAAACACCCTAAACCATAAAAAGCTAATCTTTCTAATACTAACTGCAGCAAGATTATTCTATATTTATTCAAACAGGCAATCATTTAATATACCCAGTAAAACCAAACATATCTCTTACCTAAATGCTAGGCATATGGGCAATAACCCGACCCACAGCACGAATGGGAAGGGCAATGTCCTAGATATATGGAAGAAATAGAATGTCAAAAGAAGCTTATCATGACTGCAGTTGGAACAAGGATGCCATCAATAATCCTATTGGTTCAAAAAAGCAAGTAAAACAACAAAAAAGGACATAGGAAAAGAAGACTCTGTGGACACATGTTCACATTGCAAGCAAAAGAGACATTACAAGCTATTGTATTTTTTTATTCATTTTGTTTGTTTTTCCTCAACAGGCTCTAGAGTTCTGGTCTCATCCCTCAGCTCCCCCATATAATCAACCACTTTCATCATATGTATTTTCCATCTACATCCCTTAACCTGCTAGTTCAACCCCATGCCTCACCCAATCCTGTATCTAACTTTTATTCTTACCTTGATTTTTATTTTCACAGTTGATATATCTGTGATTTCTCTGATTGGCAACAGAAATATAATTAAACATTAAAGTGTATATCAGTAGATGTTTTTTGTTAATACAGTTTGTTTCATACTGTAGTTGCGTAGTTAAATTCCAACAAGTTTAACCCCTCCAAATGAAAGCCAGTATCCATACATACACACACATAAACTATATTTACCCATTTCTATACTATACAATATCTATATCGCTTCATAAGAATGCAATACTCACTAAACTAATTATACACGGGATATAGTTGTTTTAATCAACCTGTGCAGTTTGGAAGGGTCACATTAAGGCAATTAACACCTGTCAAGTAACTACTGGAAACAAAATCTATATGAGAATAGATGGTAATTCTGCTTTAAAAGAAAACCACTATGACTTTTTTTGGCTTTTATTCTGTTTATTCTGTTATTTTTTTCAGTGCAGTTTTGCTTACCACCTTAGGTGACAACCTATCAATAATCCATTTATGGCTATGTGTCCCTGATGTTAGGGAATAATTAACTGAGCAAGGTACTACTGTACCAATGAATTGCTCTACAACATCAATACAAAATGCATTTAAGCCCAAAAGGAAGCCATTAAAAGTCAGATGGTGCACATTAATGGATGTAATAGCACATCAATGTTTTTTTTTACAACCGGCAATAAAATAGCAGGGTAGCTGGTCTACCGACGATCAGTAATTGAGTCAGTTTTTATTTATTGTGTCTGAATGGTTTTCTTGTTCGTGCATTTCAACAATAATATAACATTTCATGATAACATTGTGACTTATTTGAATTGATTGTGTAGAAGGGAAAAACTCAATTAACTTTGGATCACTCAACTTAAATGGCCAATAATACCATCAAATGTTTACAGTTTATTTAATTTGGTTCCTAAAGTTTTACTTTAAATTGCTTTTAGAAATGTCCTTTAGTTTACCTTCGGATAGAAAAATTACTACTTTAACAAATAAACTTTATAAAAATAAAAATAAGAGTTTGTTATGGGTTCATGGCTACTCTGCTTTATCTTTATGGTAATACTGTACATGGTTGCAATATGGGAAATTCTCCATAGAAGTACATCTTATCCCTCTGTTGTTTCCTGTGTAAAAACACCACTAAAAATATCTGCACTGGAGCAGTAATTCCATTGATCTATCACCAAAAAAATTAGTTCTTTGGTCAACATGTGTGGCAAATTCAGAAATGATCTGTGCAGGTTTGAATCTATACATTTCTATGGCACTGTAGTTTTCTTTGAATATTATATATGTATATATTGAGACATAGTCAGCTACATAGAAACAGTGTAGCTGATGTTTTATAAAGCTTACAGCTTTACATTTTATTTTAATAGTGCACAGGAAGAAACAGAAAACACATCAGTAGATGTACAAATCAAGTGTAAGTTTGTTGCATGCCTCATAATCACTAATCATAATCCCTTGACAAATCAATGCACAGAGAAGGAAAGAATATATGGAACAATGAAATTCTGTTATTCATTAATGCCCATATGGTCTCAAACTGTCAGCCAGCTTTCTGACTTACCAAACCAAATAATGTTGGCAACCTAAAGTGTATGTGTTCACTAACTAATAACTGTGCAGGGAAACAGAAGTTGCATTGTTGCCAAACCACCCATTTCTGGTAAGTATTGTAAAGGGTCATGGTACATTAACATCATATGATACTTATTTAATTACAGCCTGTTCTAGCCACCTATATTAATAAAGAACCCAATCAGTTTCTAGCTTTGTATTTTGTTCAAAAGCTGTACATATCATGAACATGCTGAATAAGTACTAAAGCATATTTAATTATGTACAGTACAGAGGCAGTAAAACTGCCTGTGAATCTTGGAAAATTCTCTCCCAAAGACAGATACTGCTGGTTGTAGGTGGACTCATAAATGCTGTATTTGTGAATATTAAGACATTTTATTACATACACTGAGCACTGGCACTGGAAGTGGTTGCTAAACAGTTTTTGGGTTTGCAAAAGCTATATCAAATTTGTGCAAATGTTTACATTTTCTCATTGCAAATAGTTTTCCATTTCTGACTTTTCTTACATTACCCCAAAATAAGACATTTTGAGTTAAAATATATATATCTATAGATCTATACAAACAATTATAAGAGGTCCTCTGCACTCAATCCATTATCAATATATTTAGGACATTGAGACATTTTGTGCTTTAAGTTATTAAAATGCCTTACCCTTTAAACAGGAATTATTTTTTCATATATTGCGATATGTTTAAGCTGACCAACTACATTAAAGTTATCCCTGGTCTGGCCAGGCCTATACTCATTTTCCTCTGATTCAGGGAGAATTCTACTGCAT
Source organism: Xenopus borealis (assembly GCA_024363595.1). Taxonomy (NCBI): domain Eukaryota; kingdom Metazoa; phylum Chordata; class Amphibia; order Anura; family Pipidae; genus Xenopus; species Xenopus borealis. The sequence continues at coordinate 45,974,148 of CM044446.1, read as the reverse complement.
TATTGAACATTTTACCTGCAACTCACTTGCTTTCAAGGTTAAAACTGATATACATATCAACAATTTAATAATATCTTTAATTGTATTAAGAATCTGTATTGTGCATAAAATGCTTTTAATTGATACTGAATCACATAATGTTTATACCACATAATCCATAGTGGTTTAGCTTTAAAATAACAGTGGGAAATTACTGATGACATCTTAAGGGATCAAAACAGGTTTCTGGCAAATAAACATCTCTATAAAATATAAGTACCACTATATTGCAAAATAATAATAACAATTTAATTACAGAAAACTGTGATCTGTCTATATATCGTTATATGTCAACGATATAAACTATAAACAGTGCACCTAAATCATAGACTGGACAGAGCAGTGTTATTTAAAGCTCATAAAATATTAACCAGCTTCTGCAATGTTAACTTTTTTTGCCAGTCAAGAAAATCTTCTTTTGAATATGGCTCTGAAACTGATAGGGTGACACTCAGATCAATATAATGCAGTCTTGGACTGCACACAGTCTCTGACACTTCCTTTAAGGTCAAAAGAAGAGCTGAGAGGAAAATAAATCACTGTAATGTATATAGAATTAAATGTCTAGGCATGATACTGTAATTTCAATTGTCAAGAAGAGTTCCTGCATAATAGCTTGTAAGCTGAACATGCAATGCCCTGTAGAAACCTAATAGACATATCATGTTCATAGCTGACATATTGTCATACTGATTTTGACTGGCTGCATACAACATGGATTTGTAACTGCAAAGCTAGGTTTGCTGCAGTTACTGTGCACATAAATAGTACCTTGCTGCATACAGGTCACTTTGTTGCATTTTAATTTTTAAAGTAACATCATGGTGCATTTTCTTGTTATCAATGGATTCACCAATCTGACAATTTTTAACTACACAAGGAGTAAAGAGGGGTTTAATATCTTTCTGAAATAAAAGATGGCAAATATTTTACAGAATAAGACTGATGCTTCACATAAAATTGCAGGAAATAAACATATACATAATATATTAATAACATAATATTATAATAATATATTAATCTGCTTAAAAACAACTGTCTACCATACCATATTATATTTTTTTCACTTTGCATCATGCTGTCATTTTTTATTATTTCCCTTGCTTCACTTTCTTTTACTTTACTGTGCTTAGGTTATTTACCTTGACTGTTTGAACACAAAGTTTAGTGAGCATATACTGTATTTAAATAGGATTAACTTAAGAGCAGTAATAGAGGAAATATTTCTCTGTAAATCCTTTCTCAGAAAAAAAACTGAATATATCATGGGCCTTTACTGTACCATGCAGAAACAACCCCAGCAATTCAGAGGTGATTGGTTTGCAGGTTATACAGATTTACAGTGAAGTTATATGTGAAACTCTTCATGTTCTACACCTGCTGCTTACCACTGTTATGCAGAGAAAGGGCCAGTCTCCCCTTATATTAGTTTTTGTGATGTACAATATGATAAGAAAGTCTACCTATCACTGTTATTTACTTTATAACACAATTGCTGTTTTGCAGTGTTTTAGGTCATGTAATACAATAGAATCAAATGTATTAAACAAAGGTTTTAAAGCAGAAATCTTGTTATTGATCTATCCATAACATTTAAGAAACAGCCCCCCCAAAAAGTTCTAATTTATGAAGTATATAAACAGATCTGTTAAGAGAGAATTGAAGTATACATCTGAAGAGACATATCTGTTTATAAGTTGAGATATTTCATGAAAAAGGCATATTGGTATGGCATATTTCAACTATATGTGGGGGAATGCATTCAAATAGTATTGCTGATTGTGAAAGTGACTTAGCCAGCCTTGAAAAAAGATAGCTGACATTTACTGAAATACATTCATGGAAGTCTAGAAATGTATATGTATATGGTCTAGTATATAACTAAACAAGATGTTTATTTCCTATACTGTAGAGATGAATTTGAAACATTTTGTTGATGCTGTCAACATTTGAATTACGAATGAGCTAATGTTCTGATTCAAAAGAGGATGGTTTAAAAATTTGTAAGCAATAAAGTATTATATATTAGAAGGAGATAATGCATCAAAGTATTGCCCAAAATTGCCCAACAGCTGTCACATTGCAAGACCTATACTACTTTTGCAATTTTTAAATAATTTTCCTGAGTACTTTCTGTGCAATATTATTGTCTCATCTATTTTGCAGCTTTCTTTTTTGTTTGATTATGTAATATCATATCATATGTGTTCCTTAAAGCAATACATTGATCTTCTTTGTGAAAGGGAGTGGTGTGTGTGATGTGTGTTATCTGTATTCCACACAGTCTTTGTCAATGCTCAGTTTTATATTATTCATTTCTATTTATTTTTATTTATGTATTCTTTTGATTCAGACAAAATAAACAATTGCACACAGAAAAATTTGCAATAAGAAAGTGAGAACATGGATAAAAGCTTGCCTTTCAGCATTTAAATGACCACAAGCAAATACTGAAAGTCGCAGTGGAAAGAGGTAAATCACTTTGAATAAAAGATGCATTTTCTTTTCTTGTTAGGATGTACAGTGGTTTATTGACTGTCATCAGGTTTTTGACACTGGGGGAAAGATTTATCAAAGGGTGAATTTCAAAGTAATGGGAGTTTTTTCATTACTTCGAAATTCGAATGAAACAAGACCAATTGAAATGTATTTAAAAAAAAATAAATCACATTTTCAAATTGAGGGGGAGCAGTCCGTGTTCGAATTGTGCGATTTGAATTTTTAGTGCATTCGATCAAATTCGAACCCAACGATTTGCCCCCAAAAATATGATTTTTCAAAGTCCACCAAATGACTCCAAATAGGGTCTAGGAGGTCCCCATAGGCTAAAAGTTGAAGTTGAAGACAGTACATGATAGATTTCATTTTTTGCAAATTCAAATCTAATTTGTATTATTCCCTAGTCGAAGTACACAAAAATAGCTCGACATCTGAATTTTTTTACTTAAAATTTTAAATTCGACCCTTGATAAATCTGCCCCATGGTCCATCTGAGTATAATTTATATAATTTATATATAATTTATAGAGACTCCTATCAGAACAGTCTCATTTAAATATACTATTAGTCTGTGGATGGTTCAATATATTTGCTTCATCTTCTCTGTTATTTTCTAGAGGAACTCTGAATTCCATTTCTCAGTGTAAAGTGATAAAATACTGTATAAAGTGATTTTGCCAGTCAGCCGTCTACAGTCAAATCTTCTACCTATTCATTGTCATTCACAATATGATTGTACTTCCAGGAGGTAAACAAGTAGTCACATTTTTTTCAGATTGTTTAGCACTATTTTCATTATTTTAAATTTGGATCAATTAATACATTCCATGGCATTCAAGGTTTTAAAGAAAGTGAACCTAGTCGTGGTTTCAAGAACCTCAAAAAACACTAAAATGAGACTTTTGATAAATAGGCCTCCCCTATATCTAGATGGAAAGTTAGGTGGTTGACATTATGGTAAACTTGAAAATAAAAATTCTAATTCAAGTATTAGTATAATTTAGAGACAGTTCCCCTTTGCAAAATGTACAGGGATCTCATTTGCTTGAATTGAAAAAGTACAGATAAGAGCTTAACAGTTGTATTTATACACTTCTATCACTTTGGAATTCCCAATATATAATATAATATAAATAATGTATATAAATATCTAACATTTATGTATTTATTAAAACTGGACTTTTTCTCACTATAATAAAAAAAAAAACATTTGACCAAACTCCTAAACCTGAATCCCCTTAATTTTACAATAACTATACCAATAACAAAATTGTGTGTCAATTCGAAACATGCACCTTTTGGGCTTTGATGCTTGAATCGTTTTTTTTAGTTGACGTCTGAAAAACTCTGACAGGTTTTAGCTGCAGTATTTTCGGATTCAAATTTTTACCAACTTTGGAGCGTAATAAATGTTGAAAAATGTTCGTTTTTCTCAACCAGACTCAACCAGAAAAAGTTGAGGTTTAATAAATAGGCCAATAAATACTTTTTACAATGCAACAAAACTCACTTGAGAAAACAAATGCAATTGGAAAGTGTTTGAAATTTCCAAATGCTGATAAAAACATTAGCTTAATTTACAACTTATTATCCACCAACTTGAATGGCATACAATTAAAGTGCAAATATTATGGGAAAAAAGATCTTAACATAACCATCGACCATTTGACTAGCAAAATACTTCAAATGCCTAAATGATGAAGAGCAGATTGTAAAATTACATCACAGATGGTATTGGACACCAACACAGCTACATAATATCTAGCCAAACACATTGGCACTTTGGATTTATATCATATCAGGTAGGACTGATTTTCTGAAGCTACTGGTTGCAAATATTCAAGCTCATTGATGATGTCCTTAAGACAGACATACCTACAAGTACATATGCAATGTCATAATAAAAATATGTCAGAAGTATTGACATATTTATGACATATGAGTATAGCTAAAACAGTTCTTACAATTTTTTTTAACTGTGACTGCGTAGAACAGTGGTTTTCAAAATGTGGGTTCAATCCCTTTGCTGAGTTAGGGCCCTCGTAGCTCATAACAAGTTACATTCAGCCATAGCTCCAAGAATATCCAGCCTTCAAAAAAATGTTCACATGAAATCTTTTTATAATAAAACATCTGAACTGGACTTCTAGGAGCAAAAATGCAATCTCACCTGTAGTGGCCTTGGGTCCCCAGCCACCACTCTGGTCACCTCTAAGATGGCCAGCCCAGCTAATACTAAGTAATGCAAACTATATGCCCCATGTAGGTCTCTATAAAAATAAATTGCCTAAAATAGCTCATATGTAAAACCCTGCTTCATGTAAATAAATTTTTTTGTAATAATATACTTTGTTTAGCAGTACGTGCCATTGGTTAATCATAAATTGAAATTTGCAATTTTGAGAAATAAGGGGATCCTAGGATTCACAATGCACACAACCAAACCAAACAAATGATAAACGTTAGGTCACATGAACCAATTAACAAAGTTCTGTCTTTTCCTTCATCACTTCTTAAGCTGGCCATAGACGCAACGACTTGGTCGTACGAATCGAGGATTCGTACGACTATCGTACGACTTTCGGATCGTGTGTGGAGTGCTCCGACATTTGTCGTGCCATGCCGATCGGTCGTTTGGTCGATCGGCCAGGTTAGAAAATTTTTGTCGGCTGGCGATAATATCTTTGCGTCTATTGCAGATCGTACGATTTTCAGTGGGAGACCATCACTAGGTTTTTAATCGTACAACTTTAGTACGATCCTTGTCAGGGGCAGAACGTCAGCTGTCTGTGCTTTTTACTACTTTAGTTGATCTGAAGGTTAGTGACAGGTCGGGAGCAGGTCGGGAGATGCAAAGATCCGATCGTGGAATCATCTTACGATCGGATCTTTGCGTCTATGGCCAGCTTTACTGTTACAGAGAGCTACAGTATATCTAGTCAGATGATCTCTGAGGCAGCACAGAGACCATAACAAAATGGGGGCTCAAGGTAAGAGCTGTAAAGGGGCAATATTTACTGATATACATTCCATTTTAGTAAGATTCTTTAACGTACCACTTAATATGTTATATGTTGCTTAAGTAGTCATCTTGGGTGTATAGTTTTCCTTTAAGGGGCAGATTCATTATATTATATTTATTCTATTCATTCCTATGAGAGGTGCGTTTATCAGTGGGTTAAAATTATGGCTCACCATTTGATAAATAAGCCTATAAAATTACATAGGAATGAAGTATTTCACACTTTGAGAAATCTGTTCCATACTGCTGGAAAAGCTAGCTTTTCTTATTGATGTTAAACTTAACTACAGTTGCTCTAGATAAATCAAAGAAAGTTTTGATTTTGTTATTCACTTAATGCAAACCTTTATATGAATATAAACATGACATACATTTAATATTTGAACCATTATAAAGATGAAACATCACTCTATTCCAATAATAGAAGCCAGTGTTAGCTACTCCCTGTTTTAGACCACACCCACTTTAAACCACACCCATGTTACCACAAGACCTTGTCCCCATTAATAGCACACCAAAAAACAAATGGTTGGTGCTCACTGCAGGGATATCACTCATATTTGAAAAAGGAAAGTCATATTAAGACATATCCTTAAAGCCACATACCTCCTCCTCCCCTGTGTTTAACACAACTCACCCCCCAGCACATGATTAAAGACCTTGCAAAGTGCTGGTTCTTTCTGGAAACACAAGATCAATGACAAGAGATGGTTGCCTACATACCAATATTACAACTTTAGAAAAAATAAATTTATTGGTTTCAGAATTAAATTTGAATGGGGAGAATGAATTACTTTTAATATACACAATGTAATTAAGTAATTTATAAAAATCATGACAGAATCCCTTTAAGAGAGACACTGGGGTAAATTTACCAAAGGGTAAATTGTGTTTTTCTGGCAAAAATGTGCCAAAATTACAATTTTCGTGGCAATGCCTATTTACAAAAAGGCGAGTTAACTAATGAAAAAACTCATCGCTAGCAAACTTTCACGCTGTTTCACCAGGCAATTTTTTTCTTTATTAATCAAATTGTAATAGTTTCTGTTCCTTAGCCTTATTGCAAAAGTCTATTTTGGCAGGTTGTGACTGTGGAGTTTTTTCCTGTTTATAAAGTGTGATTATGTTTACAAGTTGTAATAGTTTAAAATATCTTATTTACAGTTTTTTTTTTACATTTGGAGCTCATGTCACATTTGTATTAGGATGGGCTCATGGCCTATATCATTGTCATGATTTTGCTTCCTTGGACATTTTTAATAAAAAGTGTCTGTCACGGGAGTTACCGTGAAATAAATACTCTCCAGTAACCACAATTGCAGTAAAACACAACTACTTTATTAACATCTGAGTCTAACCCTAACTGAAAACTCCAACTGACAAGTCCTGGTATATCCTCATTCAATAGTTTCTTCTTATGAGCCTCTCTGATTGGCCAGTGAATACAATATCACTGTAAATCACTGTAATGGCACTGCCATATGATGCTGGATCCTTTTACATATAAACATTTACTGACTGCAACCAGTAAGTACTATATAAATATATATATATGTAAGTACAAACTATTTACAGTACATAAATTATCACTGGCTTCTGGCACAGAGTAAACATCCCAGTAGCCACTTCCAGTAATTTACCATCACTAGTAAATACCTAAATATGACTTTTATATACTTACTTGAATTTAAACTGAAGTAAGCGTAAGTAAGTTAAAAGAATACTGTCATGGGAAAACATGTTTTTCAAAACACATCAGTTAATAGTGCTGCACTGAAATCCATTTCTCAAAAGTTTTGCAAGGAAGAAAGTAAAGCTAGAGAAAAATCTCTAAGAAATCTCACTCTTCTTTTGCTGAGCTGAAATTAGGGATGTTAATAAAAACGTGTAGCCGTCATGAAATAAAGGCTGTCATAATTGAGTGAAGTATGGCAAAGATTTGTGAAGCAAAAATGCGTGGATGTAAATCTGTCCCGCTGTGCCTATACAATAACTGATATAACCTAGCATTTTATTTGCTCTTGCTTTGAGCACAAGACAAGCCAGAGGGTGGATGGAAGTGTTTCTTTATGGGATTATCAAGTGGTTTTATGTGATGTTTTAAATTGAGACTGTCACGGTCAGCACCCAATACCAGAACAAATGCCAAGGCCGCCTTTGGCTTCGGGAGGAGCCCTCAGCTACTCAGATGCCACCTGGACTTAAACAAGAGGTAATAGGCAGGAGTTTTGGCCAGCAATGGGGCACGACTGTATGCAAAGTCTTTAAGGCCAAAGGTCATGGTACAGACTGGAGTAGGCAGAATCATGGTCGGACAGGCCGGGTCGAGGCAGGCAGATATCGAGAGTCGTCAGGCAGGCAAAAGGTCAAAACCGGGTGATCAAACAGATAAGGATGAAGCAGAAACGGTAGTCAAATAACAGGCATGGGTTAGGATACAGAATATCAGAATAGTCAAGCCAGGCAGGGTCAAAACAGGTATTCAGGAACAACAGAAGCTTTGCAGCACAGGTACAAGGCACCAGGATTAAACCTATTGAGGGCAATGAGATATTCACAGAAAGACCCTTTAATAGTTTAAATTTGGTGCCATTGCGTGCTGACATCATAACGCCAGTGCGCATGCGCCTTTAAGAACGCGTAAGTGCCTGTGCACGTGCACTAAGATTCAGCAGTGGGAGCAGAGGGGGGAGAGTGGCGCGGTGTCCCTGCCGCACCGTTAGACCACCAGGTAATTTCTTCACAGAGACCTGTAGCATTCAGGGCTTTCCATTTAATGAAAAAATAAGTGGCATACCTTCCCCATATTGTAATAACTTTCCCACACCACAAAAAATATCCTGGATTATGAAGAAAATATTTCAAAATGTGTGGAAAAGCTTTCATGATTTCAACATATGGGTTAATGTTAACATCATTTTCACTTGTTAGTGGTTGCTATAGACACTAGGTAGTTTGCACTGAGAAGTACAACCTTATAACATACAGTACTATGGAACATGTTTTTTTTCCATGTAGTTTCTATGTATATTTATTAGGGATGCACCAATTCATTTTTTTTGGGTTCAGCTGAATTACTGAATCTTGACCAAGTTTAATCATAATTTGCATATGTAAATTAGCAAATTCCTGAGGGAAAAAAAAACACTTGAAAAAAGAAGTGTTTGCAGGAATCTATGATCTGCAAACTACATTTGTTCAAGGGATAAGATTGCCACCTAGCAACAGCTGATGGGCTAAGCGACAGCCTCCCGAAGATACGGTTGAAAAATTTTATTTTACCACTACATCCACATTTCAGCATTTCCCTTCTGATGTGCTTGTTCCTTTAAGATAGGGGAGCAAGCACAGGTCTGCTCAGTGCTGATTGGACAGTGTGGAGCAGAGTGACATCACAGGAAGGGGATTAGCTGAATGGGGAAGTTAGATTTTTTACCGGGATCCGTGGATGACAATCCAAAAGGATAAGGGAATGCTCTTTCATACAAGCAAAGATAATAAGAATATTAAGTGACAAAGATGCAGTTTATTCCTTAGTTGTCTAATAAACTAAGAATGAAAGTTGTAACAAACAAATGTCATTGAAAACTATATACACATTGTCTCAAGGTGGAAGCATCAGGCAATAATGCTATAATTTCTAGAACTGAATCATTTATAACATCTAGCTACCTGTATTGTAACATTCATCATGAAATTAACCCAATCAATTTGGATAAAGACACATTAGGTACATCCAGAGTGATTAAAGTTACATTCTTTCTAGTCCTCTTTGAGTTTGAATTTATAATCCAACTTCTTCCCAAGATTTTATGACAAGAATAAAAGGAAGAAAAATCCAA
>CM044446.1:45941665-45962136 GCA_024363595.1 Xenopus borealis | reverse complement strand
AGCAATGTTTTGTAACTTGCTGATATAATAAATCCTTTGCTGAATGATACGTCTCAGGGTTGAAATGCAATGCCTAAGTTAAATAATAAGGTAAGATCAACTAAATATGCTGGGTACAGTATCCTTAGCTTAATAAAGGATACTATATCTTTACAGATAGTATGTCGTGTTATTGACCTCTCAAACACCCTTTACTTTCTCAAGTATTATTAAAGCTGTAGTGGATTAACTACACTAATGGGTAGTTCTTATCTGTGTTACTGGGATAATCTTTCAGTATTAGATCATTCCAGAGGGTCCTTGATAACTGTAGATCAGATCAACAGCATCCATTTATGGAGCACAGTTGTAACATGTTGACTGTTATTTGTAATCTTAATACATAGTTACAAGATTCTAGAAGCAATTCAAATCACTCAAAAATGACTTGTGGCAAGCATTGCCTATCTTCTGGAGCTAGCCCAGTCCCAGACCCACTGCAGTGCAGAGATCTAAAGGTTTTTAAACTGGAAATTTGGCTTCTAGTGCAAAGAGTGCAATCATGCTCTCTGCACTAGTAATGCACTAGCGATACTCCTGCTCAAGAATAAGTGCTGAGGAGCGAAGGGGAGCTGCAAAGAATCACCCCTGTTCTGGATACAGGAATTTTGGATTCTAGGTCCCAAGTAAAAGGCTTTCTGTTCCATCAACTGAGTAAGGGTGGTGGCACACGGTGGGAGATTAGTCACCCAGCTACAAATCCTCTCTGCTGTAGGCAACTAATCTACCCAAATGCCTTACCACCAGTAAGAATACGCTGGCAGAATGGCATATATAGCACGTTGTTTTCTGAAGCCGCCTGTACTTTCCAGGTGAGGTAGACTTCAGGCAACTGCATAAATCCAAAACAATACTTATGACATCCTGTAATCCCTATTTTTGAAAGATGCTGGGGCTTTTTTACTTGACTTCCACTTGCACTCAATATTCACACTTGGAGCTGATTAAGTCTATTGGTCCCTCTGAACAGGTGCAATACACCCAGAATATAATATTTGCATATTACACAAATATTCTTTTGCAAAGGACAAATGACATCACATAGAATAGCAATTATGAATGTTATATAGTGATGGGCGAATTTATTCGCCTGCTGAAAATTCGCTGTCATAAAAAAAACGTGCTGGAATTTTGCAGATTATTTGGCGAAGCGAAACGGGATAGATTCGCCCATCACTAATGTTATAGTTTGCAATAGTGTACAGTGTATATAAAAAGACTTCTTAAAGAAAGAAAGGGTTGTTAGTTTTGTACCTTCAAGCAGGTCTTAATTTAGATTTGTACTACAATAAAAGCCTAATGAAGAATATTACATTGCAACATGCAAATTGTTATTTGGGAATTTGTTCTCTTTGCAAATTTTATCTATTTCCCCCTTAGACATCTATATGAATTAGTGATTTGTACAGTATCTTGTATTTCTTTCCTACGTTTTTATAGAAATATCTAAATTCAGATTTGAAGCAGGAATTGCAGATTTGAAATATAGCTGTGAATGAAAAGCATTTAGTATCAGTTGAAATTCATTTCACTTATTCATGGATGTAGTAAACATTCTTAGGAATATGCAATGTTCTCAGGACACTCTTAATGGTCTTTGTCTGCTTAGAATTTTCAAAGCTCTAATTCAGCCACATGACAAATGACTTTACTTGACAGAGGGCATTTTATTGTTCAGAAATAGCTCACTGTTAGACTAAACCCCTTACTGAGAGATAGCTGTAGAACAGTTGTAACTGGGAATATATTGTATATATAATTTGGAGCAAAGCAGGACATACTTAGTAAAATTCTATAGATGTATTAGGCACAAAATTAAAGATATTTCTGAACTACCCCAACAGGTAAAACTGCAGCAAATCATAGACCACCAAAGCCCCTACCCAAATACTATGGGGGAAATTCACTAAAGCGCGAAGCGTCTAACGCTAGCGCCAATTTGCCAGCGTGATGTAACTTCGCAAATTTACTAACAACAGCTCTGGCGAATTTTCGCTAGCGAAGTAGATAGACTAGCATAACTTCGCACCCTTACGCCAGGCGAAGTTGCACACAGACGAAGAATCGCAATTACGTAAATTCACTAAGATGACCATTTTACTGAACATGACCACTTAGGCTAGACGTTACTTCACCAGGTCAGACAATACAATAGATAGGATGATAGTCTGAAAAAGAGTAAAATTCTTTTTTGGGGGGTTACCCTCCTTCCCCCCACATTTCCTAACATGTGGCAACACAACTATATAGGGGGCACATGTAGGGCAATAGGACAACTTTATTTTTTAATTAAAGGTTTCCTGGCCTTGTGTAGTATAATGTAGTAGCTGTAACATATACTTCTATTATACTTTGAAATTCGCGCCGTATACAAATTAGGCATCGCTAGCGTAAATGCACTTTTTCTGGCGAAGTAACACTAGCGCAACTACGCTACCGTTCGCCGACCTGAGAGTAACTTCACACTTTATTGAATTTGCGTAGCGCTGGCGAAAGTTAGCGAATTCCCCCCTATATTTCCCTCCAAATGTCCTACTTTCATCAGAATGCCTAAATAAATTAACTTTTTTTTTTGACAATCACAGGCACCATAGGATCCAAAAATATAACCAGAGAGCCTGCTATCTTTAATCCATGCATAAGTGAAGCATTAAAGTAAAATATAGGTGCTTGATGTGCACACAGGCTCTAGAGTTTCATTATATGTTTTGTTACAAAAAAACGGTTTGCGATTGTGAAATTTAATTCCATATACTGTGGGGACTATTTACTAAAGTCTGAATGACAAAAACTCGAAAAACTAATTTTTAGTGAAAAAAAAACCTTTGACTTTTTTTAAATTTATTAAACCCCAAGGTTTAGAAAAAAAGAAAAAGTAGAAAAAGTCAGAATCTGAAAATCCTGCATCTTAGATCTGCCAAGGTTGAATATAAGTAAATATGCATCAAATCACTCGATTTGGTGCCAAATTCAAATAGACGCCAAAGTGTCAGATTCTGTGCCTGTGAATAGGATCTACTTTGTACATTCCTGCGTGTGCTTTGTTATATTTTTGGACTGATTCCTGATTCTGACCTTGGCTTGCTTTTTGACTTTGCACCTTTTCTGCCTGTACCGACCCTTTTGCATGGATACAAACACCTCAGTTCACTTATTTTAAAATGCCTCTCAAGTTTCCACAAGAAGATTTCCAGACAGAATGCTTTCAGAACCCCATTACTACACAATAGTCTTGGGGGCTCTGTAGTGACATGACCAGTTTTTGTCCAGTTCCAATACCAGCTTCTCAATATTTACTCTTATTATTCTCATCATTAAAATAGAGTTCCCAGTACTGGCTTCTGATTGGTTAGAAAGGGAGATACCACTACAGAAAATGCTGTTCAAAATGAAACTGTAGCAACCAGGGATTTCAAGGTCACTAGCCATTATATTAACATTTCTCATATCACATTTTATATACACTCATAAAGTTCTAATTTAATAAAATGAAGCCACTTAGTGGAAATACACCAATATAACAAAACCTATTATTCTTTTTGACTTTCTGTAATGCATTGACTTTTTCACTGATGGTGTCTGTATAAGATAAACGACTAAAACTATTTGGAAACATAAGTCATTGTTTTAATGTTTTCATTATTTTTCTTTGACTGCCAAAATTGAGAGGGAGTTTATATTCTACTGATCATGTTTAAGTCGTGCCAATAAAAACACTCAAGCATTTTATTCTCATATGATATTTATTTGTTGTGCATTGGTTAGACTTGTAGGCTGGGTCTCGGTACAGTTCTATCCCATTCACAAAGACATAATTAATTATAAATAAATATAAATATATAATTTTGTCAATTATATTTCTAGCTCTGATAAAAAAAAAATGTAACAATAGTTTTAGTTTGGATAGTAGCAGCATGTACAAAACTGGTTTTGTCAACAATTACTTATTTTTTCTAAGGACTAACATCCTGTTCTAATATGATGTACGGTAAAATGACTGCAGGTGCATTGATTCATACCGCTTGGATTCTAGTAAGATTTAGAAATTAGGTTTTATTCCTTTAGGAGTATAGCACATGCATCATTTTCATTGACACTGCTGGCATTTGAGGGTCAGATGGATTAATCTTGCTGGTACTGGTTTTCATCTGACCTGCGATTCTTGACATTAAAGTGAATGGGATTCATTCCCCAGTAGATGTCAATCTTTGGATTGCCACCACAAGTATACTCTAGACCTATGCTAAATGCAGTGTTTTGATCATGGTGGAACACTTGGGGAGAATCATAGGAGTCAAAAATCCTGTGAACTAATGTAAGAATTTAGATGTTGGCACATTCAGGTCTGTCTGCTATAAGGCAGCACACATCCATGCTTCACATGGGCAAGGAAATTCAACATTGGCACTGATACTTTTGTGAAAACAGTTTATTTGCACCTGACTACAATCTAAAGTACAGTAGTAGCAGTTAAATGTACTTCATTTAAAAATATTGCTCTTACCTTTTCCCTTACATAAGGGATTTACTTGGAATTCATATGACTACTGTTTTATTTCCAGTGGTGGAACTACCTGGGGTGTGTGGGAGTTGCAACTTCAGCAGGGCCTGCACCAGACTGCAGTTCAAGCAAATCTGCTGCCAACATTGCTAGTGGAGGGGGTGGGGGGCTGGCTGCATGGACTGCACCTGGGCCCCATACCTGATAGTTCAGTTACTGTTTGCATCTACAGTATTTTGGTAGGTAAAATTAGAAGAATTACCATACAAGACAAGTGTGAAAACATAGTATCTAAAATACTTGTTTAAATTTAGAGATTTAACTAGAGGAGTGAAAGAGGCAAGATACTGTAGGTTAGTTGAGCCAGTGGAAGCAAAACGACTAATCAGAAAAGTGTAGAAAGTATAGCCCTGTGATGTGACATAAAATACCAAATGTACACCACAAAGTCACCAGCACACACTGTCAAGCTTTTAAGCTTTCTCGAAATAATATTCAAGAAACTGCAAAAAATTAACATTAACATTAACATGCATATCCTTTCAGACATATATTTAATCTAGGAACTAGATTAATAAAATAAGATTTTGAGCGTTTATAGCCCCATCAAGGTAAATTTCATTGGTCAGTCCTAACAGCTGGAGTTATGTAGCTATCTTCTCCAGTCTCCAGTCTGCTCATTAAAATAGTTTGTTTGTAATTTTAAGGCTTTTTATATCCAGAAAGTGTTGGTGGGATGCTAGAAACCAAGGACTGCTCAGGCTTTCAAACTAAAAACATATCCATATAAGACGCCAGAACAGTCTGCAGTTAATCCATAGAAACTATAATCTAGGATATTATTATTATATGATTATATTAATCTGAAGTTTGAATTTTAGCACACACACAAGTCTTTAAAGAGATGTAAATTAATATTCTAGGATGTAGGAAATAGCATTTTAGTATGCAACAATGTGGGATTATAAAACTAAAGGGTGTAAAATGTTATAACAGTATCTCTGTTTCTATGGGAACCCCAAAAGAATACTTAATTGACCACTGCTAGAATTCAAAGTATTAAACAATCCTATGGCCATGATACCCTAAAGCTTCTTTCCTCTGCTGTGTACCAAATAGTTTTTAACAAAATATTTTTTTAATACATGAAAAATGGGTAAGAAATGCTATTGGCACATTCTACATTATCACACAAAGGGTGTAAATTTCATTTGATAGGTGCAACTTTTTGCGTGTCCATCACTTTCTTTTTGCAATGCAATTCAACCCAAAGCCCCTTATGGCATCAAGTCTTTTGCAATAACTTCCAGTTTTCCTAAAACCACTTTGAACTGTCAGAAACACTCTTTCTCCTATCTCTGATGATTCTTTACAATCATCTTGTAAAATTTTTCAGTAATCCTTTATATCTGCAAGGTTATTATCTCACCAAAACTGTAATCACAACAAATTGTATGTAATACAGTCAGATCCATAAATATTTGGACAATGACACCATTTTCATAATTTTTAAACCCATATTTCACTTATTGGTCTTGAAAAGTTTTTTTGGGGTTGATTTTACAGTATGTTTTGGGTTATTGTCCATGATTTATTATTTGTGCTACATGATTCTGAACAGAAAATGATGCAAACTGTCCAGAGGTCATATATATACCAAATATTGATAACAATACACTTATTAGTCTTTAAAGTGGACCCGTCAACCAGACACAAAAATCTGTATAATAAAAGTCCTTTTCAAATTAAACATGAAATACAATTTCAAATTTTTATTAAAGCATTCATAGCTGTTTTAAGCTCATTTAAAAATCTCAGCTGTCAATCAAATATTGTCTGCCACTCCTCTATGCCTTAGGCATAGAGGCGGGGCAGATAATTACTTTCACTTTCTATTCACCACTTCCTAGATGCCACTGCTCCCCACACATTCCCCCAGTTCTCTTAACCATTTAATTGTGTAGCCAGGACATGGGGATAGACATCGGTTCCCCCATTCTGGTGCAGAAACAAGATTCTGAGATGATACAAGGCTTGTCTTAATAACAGTGTCCACAAAATGGCTCCTGCCTGCTTGCTATAATTATGAATTCCCAGACTGAAGAAAACAAGATTAAAATAATTTATATAGTGTAATTAATGTTCATTTTGCTTGACTAATGTGATAAAATATGATTTTAAATTTTTTTTTGGGGTGACGGGTCCACTTTAAAAGGTTTTTTTGGGTTGATTTTACAGTATGTTTTGGTTATTGTCCATGATTTATTATTTGTGCTACATGGTTCTGAACAGAAAATGATGCATACTGTCTATAGGTCATATATCTACCAAATATTGATAACGATACACATATAGCAAGCTTTATTGTTACAGACAGGTAACAATGTATTTTTTTTCTAATTCTGGTGGGAACATATTACCACCATTGCCTTGTGTGCCAAACCTTTTTGACCTAGCTCTACACATATCTTTCCTTTATATTTATATTAAACAGAACACTAACCCAAGAAATCTTTTATGGTTATCTTAATGCCTCAAATTTCAGTATTTGCTGTTTTATGCATTATGCATGGTGTGATCAGTCTGTCAGCAATGTCAGTTGAACATGAGTTATCTGGATATTATTTTCTTTAATTATTTTAAGTAAATTTAAGATAAGCAATTTAAAATATTTCCACATATTTAAGATTGATTTCCATGTGATAAAAATGATAACAGTAAGCTAATTTTTAAATTATATTTTCCCCTGATATTTAAAGAGCATATTGTATTTCTATATCTTTCTGAAACTTAGAATTAATTCTGCAGGGTCTGCAAGCCAACTCATAAAATGAACATATATTCTTGTATAATAGCAAAATGGCGTTATGAATAAAGAAAATATGCCATATCAACAGATCTACAAATTGCATAATAATTTACTTAAGATCCTAAGACGCTCCTCATTTAGGCTCTCACGTGCCACTTGTGTTGGATTGATTAGAATTAATCTCATAGATTCTGAGTGCTTAGCCATAGATACTTTGCCTATTAGTATAGCGATTTGTTTTTTTCCAAAATTGCCATGAATCCCTCCCTAGAGCACTTTATTATTTCCAGTTAGATTTTTGGACTGGTCTTTATTAAAGATTTAAGATGTGAGTTGTGCTACTTTTTGCAGTACAGGTTCTGGGAGGCACATGTTAACATCAAAGGATGCAGCATTAGACATATGTGCCTTCTAGTTAATGTCATGCGTGGTCAACACACCAACAACCAATGTAGAATACCTTCCACTCCAACCTTGAGGTCACAGCCACTCAAGACATCAGTGGGGAACTGAAGTACAAAAAGCAAAAAACTCTGCAGGCACATTTTCATTAAGGCTATGCCTCCCCAAAACTGTTTGCTTAGAATTCTAAAAGAAAAATTAAAATAAAAATTGTACTTAGCTAACTTAGCTGCCTACCAAATACATTTGTGTTACTGGAGCCCTGCCTTAATTTGTATCACAGCTTAAATTGCAGTATACATGCCTGCAGCTGTGTCTTTGAAGATTTTTATTCAAACAGGTCATGTGAAATCTAGTATAAATAATTCTAAAACATATTGACTTGCTGAGTAATCATTGAAGACTTCTTTTGTTTACTCAGGAAGTGCAGGTGATTTAGAATTATTCATACCAAATATGTAGTAACGGGCGTTTCGTTATGCCGAATTTTTCGCAAATTTCCTGAGAAATCTGTTTTTTTTTACACCACTGAATTCTCACCAGGCGAATTTTTGCTGGCGTTTTGCAAATTTAATCAGCTGCGCTGAGTCACGAGGATTCACCATGAATTCCCACCAGGCAAATAAATTCGCCCATCACTACAAATATGCCTTTAATGTCATTCCCCATTCTTCTGAGGCAGCTAGTAGATTAGTAATGCTACTTTCACTTACACACAAATTTTGTGTTGATGGTTGAATACAAGTTTTTATCAACATCGTCTACTATTATATTATTTATAGCAGTAAAAGGCAGCTACTGTTTTTTACAAGGGACCAAAATAAATCTGCATTAAACTTTCTATAACTTGGCCCGCTTAGCACATCACTTGTGTTTTATGTGAAAGTAAACCATAAACATGGTTTAATGTTAAACATTCCAAACGTTAGTCCTGATTTCCAGTAATGTGGATGAACTAAATTTGTTCTATAACTTTGATACTAAGAGAGTGTTATGCATGTTATTTTCAAAATAGACTTGGCTTCCTCCAGGGCAAGTGAAAAACTACAGCCTGTGGGTCCATCAGTTAGTAGCTCTTAAGTCAGCCCACATATGGCACAGATGTAGCCAGGATATTCGTGCATTTTAGACAAAAATCCACCCTGTGTGCTCAAATAAATGAATTGCAACTTTTATCAGTGTGACTGAATCAGCTGTTTCTCCTCAGTGATTTCTCATGATTTCCATCTAAGCTAAATGCAAAGAAATATGTATAGTGACCCTTTAAGTAGCTATACAAATTATTGGGCACTGACTATAATTAAACTGGGCTGTGACTTGTTGTTTTCTTCAAGTCTGTAGTGGACTACTGAAGCTGTAAGTATTTAAGAAAATACCTTCATATTTGCAGAAAACAGAAATCCCTCCAAAACAACAACAGATATAAAATGTCAACTGAAATGATCCAGCTGAATCACAGCAAAGTAGCATATACAAGATTAAAATTAATAGAATAAAATACAAAATAAGTCGTGGACAAGTCTATATTGATATCTTCGATGGAGATCTCATGGTCTCATGGGTGTGTAGTATTGTATTTTATGATAAGGGTTTTTTTCTGTAATTTAAATCACCATACCTCACCATATTTAAACATGTGAAACCACTAATGAAAGAGGAGAGGAAGGAATAGGGAGAGTTTGTGATTGAAACATTGGATATGGATTTGTAAGTTAAATGTGTCGTGACTCAGGGCTAATTGAAGAAACTGAGCTATCCAAAGTTATCTTAACTCATTTAATGCATTTAACCTTTTCATACCAAAGCCCCATTGTTTTCAATGGTGAACTCTTTAATTGGATGGGATGCTGTGACACAATATTCTGTGCTAAGTGGGATAAATGGGATAGATGAGTTAAGTCACGACGCATTTAACACACAATCCAAAGTGACTGCATCTGTATATATATATATATGTATATATATATATATATATGTATATATATATATATGTGTATACAACAAACAAGAAAAAGTTGTGCTCACCACTAATTTTTAAAACCATTAGGCGGGGGTGCAATGAGGCTTTGACCACAAAATACATATAGACAAATGCAAGTGGTCCTCTGCACTCAATCCATTAATGCAGAGGACCTCTTATATTTGTCTCTATATATATGTAATTGTTTAACAGAAAAAAGGAGCACAGCTGTGTGCAAGAGTTGAGGATTTTTTGATTAGGACCTTGGTTATAATCTCACATCACTTCTTGGGGTGAACAGGAAAGGAAATGTGTTTAAAAGCCAGACAGTAGAGGGAACAAGAACAAAACAATTATAGTCTTGGAGCATAAAGTGCAGAATTTTGTCTTGTATTGATTGAAGAAATGAGGCAGATCCATAGGTAACAGACTGACAGCTAATCTGGGATGGTGGATTGATAATGTTATTTATGCTAAAAAACGTCCCTAAGAAATCCATCAATCATCTAGATTTTTACTTTCGGCACTAATTGTCCTTAAAGAAACTTATAGAATGAAGACAGAAGATGATTCAAATCTAAAGGGAATATTTATTATGCTGTGTGACTTCCGCTGGACACAAAGTAAAATAAGGGCATCTAATCCATCATTTGCTTGTCGTAAAATTACACACCATTTATTTTACACAGCTTTTTATACAATTTTTTCGTTGAATTTAACACAGCATAATAAATATGCCCAAAGGGAAGCACTGTTGGACTTTCTGAAGATGTTGTTTTACTGAGTTTATCATGTAATTGAATTTTGGGGGCAATTATACCACCTGATATGAGACAAAGGGGCAGATTCACTAACAGGAAAATTTTCGCCAGCGTCAGCTTTGCACCCCTCGCACCACTTCTCCAGGTGCAAATGTGATACAAACACGCTAATTCACGAAAATGTGAAGTTTCGTCCTGGGAGTCGAACGCTGGCGACTTTTCACTTTCGTTACTTCGGCTGTGCCTAGTGAAACTTCGCTAGTGATCTTGCGCTTTGGTCAATTGCAGTGGGCGGGAAATTTAAAGTTATATGGAGGTCTTTATTATAAAAGTTGCTGCAAAAGGTTTAAGTTACTGATTTTTATTACAAATGTCCAGGGAATAATGTTCCATATGTTATAAAATGTCTTGAGAAAATCAGTTACCGAAAAAAATTCTTAGTTAGGACTTTTGCAGGCAATCCTGCTTCAAAAAAGGAAAAGTTTCCTTTTTTTTTTTACTTTAATGCATTTTCGGCAGACAGGAAATGATGTAAGTGACAGAAGATTTGGTCTGCTCTGAGGTGTTAAATTGAACTCTGGAGAAAGAGGTAATGTTCAGTTAAATCCGCACAGTAATGATCATTTGCCAAAAGTCGCCTGGTGATAGAGTGCGAATGAATGAAAGCGACGGTCCCATTCACTAGCGGATTGGTGCCTGCGCTTGTTTGTGAATTGCGATGCCCCTGCGGATGGTAAGGCTGCTGAAAAGTCGCTAGCGTTTGCCACTTTACCCTTTAGTGAATCTGCCCCAAAGTGTATTCTGTGCCGCACCTGACTCATACCATCAATGAATTGTTCATTTGCTAGATACACTAGTTTTGATGATGTACTCTCACTGAACAACGTCTTAAACCAAGTGATTGCATTTCATCAATTATTAAAGAATGCTTTCACAGTCTATGAACATGAAAATGAAACCAACTGTAAATCGATTGTAATACTGTTCTAAATGATGTACATTTTAGTTATGATTCTGGATGGCATTTGGTATTAAAATATGAAAGCCCTCCACTAAAAGACCTAGTTCCTATTTTTTGTTGGTATTTCAATCAGAAATACATTATATGAACACTACATTCTACTGCTATAGATCACTGGTGTTGCTAGAACTTGTTGTAAAGGCATGGATCACTGACCATTGAGAGGTAGGACTGTTCATAATTTCTGCTCTCATGGGAAAAGCTTTGCTTAACAATCACATGTACTTTAAACTGTATATATGGTGTTGTTACTTTTATACATACTGTATATACTGGCTCATTTATAAACTTTGCGCAGGGCAGATTGGTTTGCATAGTGAATATATTAGCCCTTCGAATGGTTACATTTATAAAGCTGAATAAGAATGTGCAAACAAAGTTGAGAATTTTTTTAGCTATGCGATATGAATAAATATATATTCGAGCGCTTGACTATTCGCCAGTCAAAGAACTTGACCTTTAAATTTTTACTCGACTTTGCCAGATTGAACCTACCGAATTGCAATAGAAGCCTATGGGAAGCCCCCATAGTAGTGATGGGCGAATTTATTCGGCAGGGCCGAATTCAGGGCGAATTCCCGCGATTCGCGAATCACCAGCGAAATTTCGCTTGGCGAAAATTCGTCGAAAAAACGAGTCGCGCGACGTTTTTGACGCGACGCGTCGTTTTTGACGCAACGCGATTTGACGCGACGCGCGTCAAAATCGTCCCGCGACTCGTTTCGCGAATTTTTCGGCGAAGCGAATTTCAGGAGATTCGCCCATCACTACCCCATAGGCTTTTTTTTCTAAGTCTTTTGCTGAATTTCAATCGTGCCATCGAACGCTTCCAACATTTCAATTCGTATGATTTATAATATATTCTAGCGTTTTTTCTGAAACTTTTCATAGAATCATTCGATCGTACAACTGGAATAGTCGAAAATGTGCTCAAATACTGAGAATATTTTATTCAATTTTGGCGAATATTTATTCGCCAAATATTCGCCAGTCGAATTTGAGGGCTAAAAACCCTGGACAATTTGACTCTTAGTAAATATTCCCCTAAGGGTCAAAGTGAAAATTCGAATTTAAAAAATGTAAAATATTTCAAAGTAATTATTGACTACTTTGAATTCAAATTGAAAAAAATTTGAATAGTTTTTTAAGATTTGACAATTCAAAAACCAATGTACTGTCTCTTTAAAAAATTTGAATTCGACATTTTGTCACCTTAAACCAGCCGAATTGCTATTTTAGACTATGGGGGACCTCCTGGAACCTTTAAGAAGTGTTTTTGGAACTTTAAATCGAACAATGCACTTGAACGATTTTTATTAGATCGAAAAGGGCCCATTTTCATTTGGAAAAGTACTTAAAAAAATTAGATGGTTGAATTTTTAAATTTTTTCATTTAGAAATTCGACCCTAAGGGGCAGACTTACTAAGGGTCGAATTTCAAATAAAAAAAGAAAATTTAAAGGCATTTTCGATTGAAAATGGATGGAATAGGTCCGTTTATTTCAAATAAAAATTGTTCGAATTGTTCGATTCAAACAATTTGATCGATTTCGGAAAAAAGCTTTAAGGTGGCGAAATATTGAATTAAAATTTTTTGAAAGAGACAAAAATTCAATTTGAATAGAATTTTGGGCTATTTGGTAGTTTTTTTAAAATCAGTTTTCACTTCGACCCTTTGTAAATGTGCTCCCAGGTTACTGTCAATGCTATTTCTATGTACAACAACCTCTCACAGTGGGCACACACGCAAACACCTGTCTTATTTGAGTTTATTCACAATGCGAATTTGCAAAAAACAGAAAGACTGGCAGAGCAGTGCAATATATCAGCGTTCAGGAAAAACATGGGCAATACAACGATATGCAAATAAATATGCACTGCACAAACTTTATAGTCGACCCGCAAATCATACCTTATACTCTGTTCTTTTTACAAAGGCATTGCAATAAGACTTTTTGGAGGGGGGCTCAATGAAAATCAAAATGCTGACTGAATGCAGTGTTCAAAATACAGTACCTACTGTATATGTGTGCTGCTTTCTGCCAGCAACTTTTCTGAAAAAAATGAGCTGTCCCATTTTACTTGACTTTCCAATTAAAACCATTGGTAGTGATGGGCGAATTTATTTGCCAGGGGCGAATTCGCGGCGATTTCCCGAGATTCGCCACTGGCGAATAAATATTCGCGAATCGCCAGCAAAATTTTGCTTGGCGAAAATTCGCCGGAAAAATGAGTCGCGCGTTGTTTTTGACGCAACGCGACAAAAATGACGCGACGCGTGCTGAAAACGACGCGGAAACGATGCGGAAACGAGGAGATTCGCCCATCACTAACCAATCATAATTTGTATTGGTTGTGCTAGCAAACCACTTACCAGGTGGGAACATTGATGCCCTCTGAATATGACTGACCAGCATCCAAGCAAATTATATCTTGTTTCTGAGAGCATACTCTCATATCCTTTAAAATACTGTACATATTATCAAGTGTAGTGGCCAGATACAATACCATGAGTAAAACCTATCTTGTAGAAAATTCAAAGACTTTAATTTTACATGCTCTGTATAAAGTCACCTTCAGGTTATCTCCCCCCTCTCTATAATTCACAGGTTGACACTTGTTCCAGGTGGCTATAAAATAAAGGATAAAATCAGCCATTTCTGCAGAGTTAAAATCCCACCTACATTCTAAAAGTAGAAAATACATATATCTGTGCTTGTTTCTGAAAAAAAAGGAAACAATGTATTTGTGGAAAAATATATGTTATGTGAATTGGTGTCTCTGAACGACTTTCCTCTTCTGACAGCTTGCTCTGAAAGGTGTGGATGAGATGCATGGCATGCTAAATGCCTCCAGCAATGTCAAAGTTACAGCTTCTAAAAGCACAGGATGAATCTAATAAAAAAGAACTGTAATATGCACAGTAGAATTGTAATAATCATCTCAAATTTCATAGTATACTATTATAGTCTTGTTTTAATCAAAATCATTTAGGGTTATTAAAGGGGAACTATTGCGAAAATGAAAATTTCATATACACTTCCTCGTAAGAAACTTCTAAATACAATCAATTAAAAAATGTTGCATTGTTTCAGAAATTAAGTTATCTGCACTATTCCTCAGCATCTGTTTCTATTCATTCTGTCTTCATGCAGCAGTTGGGTGTCAGATGAAAGATCAAATATATTTTATATATATATATATAATATTTTATATATATATATATATATATTAATATTAAAAGGGGGCTTTCTTTTCCTAGCAGATGTATTAGGGTTCACTCAAATAGAGTACAAACAAAATCCAACAAAATCACTGATTTTGCACAAATTCTGCATGTAGAGAGACAGGATTTCTGGTGATTTTAATAGAGTGAGCTCTAATACATCTTCTAGGCAAAAGGAGCTCCATTAAAAGATATATTGGATCATTCATCTGACAACTCCTGAATGAAGACAGAATGAGAAACAGATGCTGAGAGAGGAATAGTGAAGATAAATGCGAAATATGTTAGTGCTATATAAATACATGTTAACACTAATAATAAAAATAAATAAACTTGATTATTATTAACAGTACAGATTTTTTAATTCCTTGTATTTAGAAAGTTTCCTATTTCAGCATGCTGAAGCTTATATAAAATTTTAAATTTCATGATAGTTCCAGTATACCTAGATTTTGGGGAATGATTAAAACATCATTGCTTTCTCTAATAATGTTTTCTGTTATGTTATATGGAAGAGTGATTGGATAGGATAGAATTGGATATACAGTATATAATAGTACTTTTGATTATATATTATGCAGAGTGTTTTGTTTAATTGTTGTGTTTTGTTGATGCTGCTGTACATTTTCAAATTCCCCCCAGTGACCATGCCAGTGGTAGGAGAAAAATATCTTTCATCCTTATGGACTTGTATACAAGAGGATCCCTAAAAACTAAGATAAACTCAGGGTCGGACTGCGCCAGTAGAACACCAGGAAACCCCAGTGGGCCCTGACTCTTACGGGCCCTGCTGGCCCAGGCCCGCTTCCCTAACCGGCCTCCCGAGTTGAGTTAAAGAGAGGGAAGTCTCGAATATGAATAGGAGGGGGCCTGAATAGAGTATAAAGTAAAAAGTAGAAATAACAGTAAGGGGCAGATTAATCATGGGTCGAATTTCAAATTTGAATTTTGAATAGTGATGGGCGAATTTATTCGCCTAGGTCGAATTCGCGGCGAATTCCCGCGATTCGCCGATGGCGAATAAATTCGCGAATCACCAGCGAAATTTCGCCGAAAAAACGAGTCGCGCGACGCGATGCGTCAAAGTTGACGCGACGCGTGACAAAGCTGACGCGACGCGCGACAAAATCGTCCCGCGACTTGTTTCGCAAATTTTTCGCCGATTTGCGAATTTCTCTAGAAATTTGCGAATCTCTAGGCGAAGCGAATCGCGGGAGATTCGCCCATCACTAATTTTGAATTCTAATTTTCTGGATTTTTTTATGAACAAAACTGTCAAATTCAACTAGGGAGTTATCCAAATTCGATTTGAGTTTTTAAAAAAAAAAAAAAATTACTAAGATTTTCGAGATTTATCATACTCTGGCCGTTTCAGAATTCAAATTCAACTATTCACCCCCGAATTGCTGCATAAGTCAATGGCTGATGTTTGCAGCCTTCCTGACATTCAAGTTTTTTTTTGGAAAAAAGACTTAAAGTTAGTTTTTAAAACTTGTCGAGGTCAAAGGTGAGCCAGGACAGACGTCGACTGCAGGGAGACAAGGATCGCAATTGCGAGAGAGCAGACACGAGACACAAGTTGTATCTATTTGTTCTGTTCTACCATATTGGTATTTATAGGTCGAGTACATACATAATTAATCAATGATTGTTATAAGGTGGTTAAGGGTGGTGTCCCTACCACAACCAATTAGAAAAGAGTATTCTCTACTGGAAGCATGAGTTACTGTTTACCTTGTCCTTGTGTACATAGGTGTCCAGGGCCCAAGCAAACACTGGATGTTTGCTGATGTCTTTTAGGTACTTTTCTGTGTCATGCTGACATATGATTATGAACATGTGCTGAGGGAGAGATCTTGCAGTTTAAAGTGATATGTGACAATATATTAGATATAATATATGAATATTATATAGAGACAACCTTATCAAACTTGAATAGAAATTGATTAGGGTTTTCAGATCAATCCTATTCACTGGAGTTTAGAAAATTTGATTTTTATAATAAACTCCGATTCTGGTTGAATTTCGAGTTCATGAGAGGTTATGGGTGTTATGGGTGTTTTAAAAAACTCGGATGAATTCGAAAATCAACCCCTCGATAAATGTGCCTCTAAATTTGTAGCCTTATGGAGTATTTATTTTTTATATGAGGTCAGTGACCCCTCCATCTGAAAGCTGAAAAAAGTCAAAAGAAGGCAAGCATTCAAAAACTATGAAAAGGGAAAAGGAAAAAGGAAGGCCAGCTGAAAGGTTGCTTACAATTAGTCATTCTATAACATACTAAAAGTGAACCGCCCCTTTAAAATATTCATTGAACAAGCTTTCTTCTTATGGATCCCTATAACACTCTCAATATTTGATATGGCATCATGTTGTGTATTATATATAGTCGCTGTTTCTAAAATAAAAGAAATAAATGACTTTATATTTTTCTTTTTTTTAATAATATGCCAGCATTATAATACATAAATCACAATAATTTTGTTGAACAAATATATCAGATTAAGGGAGTCAGCTTTTTTTTTTACCATGGTTAATCCCAAAAAAATCAGACAGCTCTGATTTGAGGTTTTCCAGTAGAAGTGGAAGAAAACACAGATCGGAATTCTTCATTGACTCTGTAACATTTTACTTTGAAGCCCTCATTTCTGTAGTTTGGCAGCATTCTGCGTCATTAAAGAATATGGAAAGTCTAGAAATGCTGTATTTGTATACTAAACATGAACTGCACCACAAAGCCTAATCAAAAAATGAATTTATGCTTTCAAAATTGGGCTCATGGGACTGTCATCTTGTAAATTTTTTAAACATGTTTGCAAGACCAAGGCTGTGCACATGCTCAGTGTGGCCTGGGCTGCTTACGGATCGTCATAAATTATCAAAACAGCACAAGTCAAATAATATCTGCCAGAAGCCGATATAGCAAGACTGATTAATAATCAGAATATACAGACTGCATTGGTTCCTGTGTTGTCATGTAATCTAATGTGGATTTTATAGGTTTTGTATTGTTTAATACAAACTTTCTCAAACTCTGCAGAACCAGAGGCTGCAGCAAAATAATCCTCCAAATAGAATCCCAGTTTATCTGTTTAAATCTGGCTCCATGATCTTTGTAGCTGGAGTAGGAAACATTACAGGGGATGTAAAGGCAAAAGTCCAGTACAAATCTCTACACAGTCGCCAACTGCTCTACAGGTAAACAAAGCTGCTGGGGTTCTAAAAGGCTGGGAAGTAAGGCGGGGGGTCCTCCTGCTGTTCATAAGTGTAATTGTTTCCCTGCCCAGCATTTAGGGACCGTCTGATAATTCCTATCCACAGCAGTAAATGAAGGCAGAATTTCACTGCAAACAGTCAGGTTCCTTATAAAACGGTACACATTTGTTAGTTGATGTAGATTGTAGATAGATTTATTTTTCATTAAAGAAAGTAAAAATTGGATTGAATTTTTTTGCCTTTCCTTGTCCTTTAAGTCAAAAGTTTGTAATGAATCCAAAAGTCTTTGTTAGATCTAACTCCATGGCATATGCTGTGAGTGAAATTTATGTATTGGCTGAAAACTTTCTCATTTCCATACACAGCTTGCCCTGTCACGCAGCAGCTTGCAGTAATTCATTTTTTAATATAAGTTTGTTGGAATTGAGATGAAATGCTGTACTTTATCCTTGAACAAATAACATAAATAATTAAATATCTACAATTCTGTAATACATTCACAAATGAACTGATTAATAAATTATATAAAGTTCATTACTGTGATTTTTTATTTTTTTAAATAATTTCCTTCCTTTAAAGAGACATGAAATAATATGGGGATTTTTTTTTCTGGTTGGACTTTTAAAGGGTAAACCCAACATGTAATCATAGGAAAAAAAATTACTTTATTCGTGATTTTAAAACCAAGATGGCATTAAAATTTTGAATAAAAAAAGTACTCAAAATGTACAAATCCGAAAAATTTGTGGCTTCAGAATTTTTAAGATCTTATTAAGACTTTTCCCGAATAAGAATTTTTCTGTGAAAATGTAATGATAAATTGGGGGGGGGGGGAGATTTGGTCGGAGTGGCTTTCCAAAAATAGTGAGATAAATTTTGATTTTGATAAACAACCCCCTATGTGTCTATGAGCCAAGCTATATTTTTCTGTTATTTATTTATTTTTGCTCACCATATTAAAAGGTGTAACTGACCTTAATAGCAGATTATGCACTTCACAACAGAGACATGTCACGTCTGCTATGTACCGTAATATGATGGATGCAATGCATCTTCATTACAGCAGCTTAAGAGGAAAGACACGGTGAGGCATATTTGTCAACACATTTGTTAAGTTCTTTTTTTTGTTTTTGTTCGTCATTCCAGAACAATGTGGCAAAAATCAGATACTTGAGCTTACAATTTCAAAGTTTAAGGTTTTTATTTTGAACAGATACATGAATTAGAATTTTATTCATTTCACTTCACAAAGCATTGTTGAAATGCTTAGTAATAAAGTATTCCAATAAACACAAGGTACGAGGAACACACTGCAGTGGCAATACCAGCTGATAAACCTTCCTCCCCAGTCAAATTATCATCCACATAGCTAACTCTATTTTACTGTATTAAATACTTTGGCTGTAATAAGATTCAAAACCACTCAACACTTTCCCAGCAGGTGTTGTTGACTTGCACATTAATATAGTATCTTCTCTATATTTCTCCAGCATAAATCTGACTTTGGTGTTAGATGTTCTGCCAGTCTCCAGAATTATGTCATAGCATGCCACCCCCTTCATTACTGCTTCTTGTGGGAGGATTTTAATGCCTTAATTAAGGCCAGTGGTAGGTGGCCTTTTTATTGCTGAAGTCATTGAAATAGCTTCAAATTTTTTTTAATCACCATGGAGTTTTGTGCTCTGCAAACTCATTTTCCAGAATCTTTGTAAAAGGAGAAAGAAGAAAACAACCATGGCAGTTTATTGCCAATAGATTAGCCACAATAGTGCTAGCAATAACACTATATTTATTCTGTAGAAAGCTTTACCATACCTGAGTAAACAGCTCTTGAAGCTCTCTCTGTTGGTTTAGGATAGCAGCTGCCATTTTAACTTGGTGTGACATCACATCCTGCCTGAGTTTCTCCCTGCAAAGAGGTTTAAGATGAAGGCAGGAAGTCTGATACAGAAACCCGTGTGTACACAATAGAAGGATAGAAATTGTGTTTCTTTTGACAGAATTACTTTGAGGGTTTACTGGTGTATTTATATAGACCTTTCTGATAAAACTTACATAGTTTTAACCTTTCCTTCTCCTTTAACACACTGGACTGTCAGTAAGAACTGCCGGCCTATGTCTGCAGGCCCTTAGCTATGGGAAATGCAAGAATTTTTGGAAGCAGCTAAATTACATGAAATAGAGCTACCTTGGACAATTTAGATACCTGTGAGACTGGTGATAGTGAGACTTGTGGGCTTCAAAACAAGGTAAGACTATGGGATATCAACAGGAACACCTCTATTTATTAGAGGAAGCATGAATGGGTCGTATTCTTAGAATTTCCAATTACAAAACATCATAAGAACTGTTTTTTTTTACGACAGCATCCCTTTCCTGCAAATTCAAGTTTATTTTTGAGTCTTAGCTGCTGCCCTGACACCCCATGTATGAAGCAACAGCAAGAGCATTAACTGGATGACGACGTTAAGATGGAGAATGCACCAACCAAGAGAGTATATCAGTATGGCTATGAATGTGTAAAAATGGCAATATT
>CM044446.1:45926044-45938982 GCA_024363595.1 Xenopus borealis | reverse complement strand
ACCCTTTCAGAGGGAATGACAGATGCTGGAGGTGCAGGATTCAGAGCTGGAGTACCTTGCAAAACCTGAAGGGTATCAAGATGGGTATGAGCGTGCTTACATGCCTGGAATGCCTGATAGGGTTGCACCCAAGCTAACCGTTTTGACCTGTATTAAATGAACCGTGGGGACTGCTTTGAGAATCTTTGGTGAAACAGACCATTGCTAACACAGACTTTCTCTGATACCCTTTTGTGGCCGGGAACTTTCTGTTGTTGGCTAACAAGGAACCTGAACACTGTGGAGATACTCACCATGAGAAAAAAAGACATAAAAAAGTGATGCTGTTTTTTACACCAGGAAGCCTGGTGAGATGTTCTGTATTATAAAGATGTTTTTGCACAGCATAATAAATATGCCCCTTAGGCTAGGAATTGCTAACAGAAAGCCAGCTTATTCAATGTGTGCATGATATTAAGGCTACTTAAACTGAGAAAAGGAGTGTCAAAATGCATGCTGATGTCACTTCACCAGTGTTGTGCTTCAGAATGTGTCCTGACATCCTGATGCCTGCACAATGAACACACAGAATCAAGGTCTGAAGGGTAGGAAGACACTCATCTCCCACTAAGTAAAGCTCTCAGGATTATCTGGTAACTGTAGGTATGCTCAGAGTATTAAAGGTATATTCAGTGGCGTAACTACCAGGGGTGCAATTGCACAAGTCCCCCCACCCCCTTGGGGCCCATCAGAGCCACAATAATGGTTATAGCAGAGGGTTATCTGGGGGGGATTTTACAGCACACATGCCATCAACCATACGATTTATAGAGGTAAGGGCCAGACAGGGGGGCCCACCAGGGAGTAGCTACACCACTGGGTATTCTCAAAGTATGAATGTTATTTTAGTATTTATGTATTTGGCCATCTACAACAGGGCAATTCCAACATGTCACGTCAGTGAGCAGGTTGCTTACCTGCAGCTAGGAAGTTTGCCTGTGTGACAAATCTGGATTCTCCAGAGGTGTGTATGCTAAAATATGAACATTAATAACTATACAATCACAAATATAAATACACCATAAGACTGATGCATAGATTTTTTTCTACACATTCTAGATTTGAGTGCAGTAAACTCTGAGGATGTGGGTTGCATTGAGGAAACTACAATACATTTCATGTGCAGTTTTGTTTGTTATATATTTTTTTTGTTTATGACTCAATATTTTGACAAACTAACGCAAATTCTAAAGCATCCTATTTCTTGTCATACAAGCATTAAAAACTTCCCCTTCCCTTTACTACCACACATTTTTTTTTCCATAAATCTTAATGAATAGCTCTTCCATGAATGATCTTTAAGGTAAAATAAGCACTACCATAATAAATTATTTATGATTTGCAACAATAGACTGCCTTGGTTCGGGCTCTGATCTGATTTCTGAATCTTTGTTTGCTGTGGTTTCATTGTATAGAACATTACTTTTCACAGTTTGCACATCAATTAACTGGATTATCAGTTTGAACAGATGAATATGACATACAGGGGGTTATTTAGCAAGCTCCAAAAACCCAAAATCCGAAATATTCAGATTTTTCAGACCAAAAAAAATCTGAATTTTTCAGAATTTATTGAAAAATTTGAATTCGAATATTCAGCATTTTAAAACTTTCGGGGTCCTGTATAAGTCAATGGGGAAAGTCCCAGTGTCTTTGCCGATGTACAATGATTTCAGGGATTTTGGACCAAAAAGTGTAGTTTTTACAGAAAAGTCAGAAAAATTCTGACTTTTTGGGCCAAGGTTTGAATTTTTAAGATTTTTCTTTAAGACTTTTTAAATGATAAATCCATTCCATTTGGCAATTTGGAGTTGCTCTGATATTTGATAAATGACCCCTGTAATGTTATATTAATATTCATATATATTATTTGATATGTATCTGTTTTCATTTAAAGAATATTAGGGCTTCTTTATAACTGGAAGGAAAAGTGCAAAAAAAGTACAAAGTGCTGTGTATTTTGCCAACAATGCAAATTCTCTCCAGACTTTCTGCAATGTTGGATATTATGTAACTCGCTCTGCATTTCTGCCAGTGCTACACAAATGGGCAAGATTTGGCTCTCCCCAGCAAGCTCTCCTTGTACATAATTTACTAAGCCAAATTAAAGGGTGCCAGGTCATGCAAAGCATTCTAGCTCTGCACCAATATTAAAGCACCACGTTATGCCCAACCTACCATATTTAGCACCTGGAGCTTATGGTTACATAGCCTAATATGACTTTTTCACACTTTCTTTCTATACTCCATATATTTCACTATTTTATCATGAAATACAGCAATTATTTATAATGCTATGTTTTACAAAAAACCTTTTTAACTTTTTAAAGTTTATAAATGCCACAGCTATAAAAGTTTTTTAGAATACATTTGTGTCAGACCATACCATGACATTTAAATCTTGCCTTATGACCAGATGGTCTATCTATTTTATACTAATAAAACACATTATAGACTTATTAATTGTATATATTGTATAATTGCATTTTATTGTAATACACAGGCATTTTACATTTTTGTATCCAATGCTTATCGTTTGCTTCAACTGAAAACCAGTATAAAAAATATATGGAAGCTCCCCTTCCCCCAAATTGCAATTAAGATCCACCTGGATTCAAACTGTTGGCTCTGACACCACAGTGACTAGGGTATAGGATATCCCACTTGTGGTAAGTGGTCATGCTGGTGCTAGAATATTATGTTCTTGATAAGGGTGAATAATAATTTTTTTATTCTTAGTTCTTGCATCTGCAGAGTATACCATATTACTGAACTAAAAGATCATGTCAAAATTCTTAAAATGTTGCTTTTCAGTCTGTTCAGTTCTTATTGGTTTTCATTTTAAAGTCTTTTTTATAGCAAGACAAACCTTTGTCAGAGAGATTATATCTTTGTGTAGGCTGCATACTCCTACAGACCACAAGATTATCAGCCTTTTTTTAAAGTAGTGATTACCAGTAGAAAGTCTAATTAACATGCTGGTATCTGTAACAGAACAGTGATAAATCCCAGAAACAATGTAATTTTACATGACATGAAGAGTTCAGTAGTTAGCAATAACAAAACACAATGAAAAACTACAGTATAAAAACAGTGGGTTTTCTACAATGATTCATTTCCTCTAGGCACTATAAAATAAAAAATTAGAATAAGGATTTCCAACAAGCATAACTATTAAGATTGTTGCTAATAAAAAGTGCCCATTATAGTTCTTTATCTATTTATATTAATGTGTGTCCATGTCTGCATGATTATTTTCTGCACATACCTGGTCTTAGTATGTGGACACTGTATCTGTATCAGCTTTACTTACTTTACAGATTGCCATGTCCATTGTGGATGTGCGATGAATATACTATGAATATTGTTGCATCTGTGAGCTAGATTACACATTGCCATTTCTCTAAAGGACACTGTGCCCTTAACAAAATGTTATTGGACCAGATTGCCATTGAGAAAACAATGTTTCCCCTAACAGAACATACCAAATACCTTGTTGCTTCAATATAGCATCTCCCCAGATAAAACTGCACCTAGTAAGGCTCCCCAAAGCAGCCTAATAAAATGCATGGCAAATAATATTATTACCCTCTGTATTAATGGGGTAACAGTGCGGAGACCTGCAGAAATTGGTCAAGGGAGGAGTCAATATTCAAAGTGCAATAAAATGGTGATCCAAGCTCTTTGCACACCATGGGGTAAATTTATCAAAGAGTGAAAAACTTCAGAACTTCAGTGAAGAACTTTACTCTTAACTTCACTCTTTGATAAATATACCCCCATCTTCGCAGTTATTAATTCCTCCTTTTATTTCACAAGGAGCCTATAAAACTTCCTACAAAGGAGTTTTAGGAAATAAAAAGGAGTGAACAACTAAGTCATTTTTGCAACAAAGCAAAAACCTCAAAAACTGTCATTAATTTCTAGATCTGTGTGTGTTTGATTATTATCTCATCAAAGGACTTTCTATTGAGAAAAGATTGCATTCAATTTATTCTATTCCATTCATAATGTCACTGTAGAGGGAAATGGAAAGCATTTTTGAGAATAATATTAGGACTTATAATTTTAATCCTAAAGTCAGTAATTATAACTGAAATGGGTGTGGCTTAATGATAAGCAAATTAGGATCACCACTTCCTTCTTATGTGTGGATTAATTTATGGAATCTTTTTGGCAACAATAGGTTCTGTAGGAACAATTTGAGCAAAAATCGAAACTTGGTCAACCTACTATTTGGATTTTAGTATTATTTTTAGGGAGTTTGGGGTTTCGTTGTTAAAATTAAACTTTGAGGCTCTTTGTTATGGAACACATCTTGATATCTACTGTGTAATCAGTTTATGACATTGGAAAGGCTCCATTGAGCCTCGATTTCCAACAATTTGACTTCCAGTTAAGGTAAAGGCCCTGAAACTATTTCTTTAGAGTGCTTTGTATTATTAGTACCATTTCACAGTAGAAATGTAAAAGAACAGAGTTATTATCACAGAGGGGCAGCAAATTGTTACAAAGTTTATTTTTTCATACAACTTGTTTAAATAGAAATATTTAACCCTCTTTATTTTTGGCAGTATGAATAAAAATTCCCCTATTAACTCAAGCATTGTAGGTTCAAAATTAGTGCAGCAATTACTACTTTCTATGCATTTAATATTAGAATTGTATTGTCTTATGTAATGTTCTTTTGAATACAAAGTAATTGGAAATGGAAAAAAAGACAAATAATGCGTAATGATTACTTCGACTCATAGTTTTATAAACCCAGGAATAGCCTGAATAATAAAGAAATAATATTATTCTTTGCTACGATTTTTGCAGGAGACATTTCATCATGATAACCAACAAATGCAATAAGTTAACCATTTATATTGAAATTAACTTTCATATTAATTAACCCATTGAACAGCAACCATGCAAAATGGTTAACTGTAGTCAATACATTTTCTGTCTTTGAGATACTTCCACACAAGATGCATTTAGCAATTATTCTGCACTTAAAAGCAGTACAGTATTTAGCTTTCACTTGCCTCCCACACAAAACTGGTTCTTTGTACTTTGTACAATTAATGTAAAACATTTTACTTTTACGTTATTTTTTCTGCACAGAAAGATCCATGCAAGAGACTTTACACAGATGATTCCAATATGTTATAATGGATTATACTCTCATATTATGAGTATGAGTGGAATCTCTAGAATACAACAAGGCATTATATTGAGAAGTGACCACTAAGGTTGGGATGAGAAATTTATTTGCAGTTGTGACTGCTTCCAGAACTTTAGTGGTTGAGCTGTACCAAAGTGATGGACTATGTACAGTAAATTTTACTGATGGACACAATCCTATCAGTATTACCAAATCTTGAACTGCATTTCAATAAGCAAAATGCAAGAGAAATCGTATTACATGTGAAAAAGTTGTCAAAGACAATTTCTAAAAAAGTAATTTTAGATGGTGAATTTTACATCATATTTATCTAGAAAAGACAGCCTTTGATATAAGGCATTTTTATATAATATACTTTTTTTTAAATATATTTTAAATATATATCAATAATATTTGCCAAAAAATTACCATCTCTTGCCCACCACATTGGGGCCAACCAAAGTACACTATTTCCTTTTTTACAGTAGCTTTGCAAAAACAGTAAAAATAAAGTAAAATGAAAAACTTTAGGCAAATATCAGATTAGGCATTTGAACAGCAGCAGTCAAACAGTCCCTCTCCACCTCTCAATGCTTGATTTATCTGTGGATAATGCTGGCCTTGGGTTCTTACTGTCACATCTTACCCCTGAGGAAATGCTGTGGAGTACTGGGAAGTTGTAAGCCTAAAGACTGGGTACCTGGGGTGTAATCATACACAGCAGTGCTGAGGTCAGAAGCCATGTTAATGGTGAAAAGAAAACTTTAATAAACTCAGGGAACTGATAACACATGTAACAGTGATCGCAATGAATTTACAAATGTAGAAAGCAGCAGAGACTCAATCCGGAATCAGGCCAAAGATTCAAGGCTGTTGGCAGACAAGCAAAGTCAAGGGACAGGCCAGAAGTCAGAAACGGGAATCCAAAAGCAGGGTGAGGAGGGACATGGGAGAACTTCTTTTAATAAAACCTTTTCAGAAGCAGATCAAAGTAATCACATGTTTTTCTGCAGTTGTTAAACATTAACCTAAAGCTCAAGAGTTCTTAAATATACCCCTATACCCCCTCTTCTAGAAAAGTAGAAAATCCGTCTGCTTCAATAAAAAATACCAGGCGACCAGTGGTTACTGCTTGTGGGGTGCTTCCATATGGCACAACTCATTCACAACATTTTAGGATAAACACTGACCCTCTTTTTTATTTAGGAAAGTTATTGTTTGTCCTGTAACACTGGAAATTAGTTGTGTCCTTGGAACCACATTAAGGACCCTTACACACGGGCGTTTTGGACCTGCGCTCCCCTGCGCTGCGCAGGTCTAGACGCACCTCATTCTTTTCAATGAGGTTGTACCCACGAGATGCGTGTAAGCACCGAACGCAGGTTCAGACACAACATGCTGCATTTTTCCTGCGTTTGGCGCCTACATGCGTTCGTGCGAGTACAGCCCCATTGAAAATAATTGAGTGCGTCTATACCTGCACTCCCCTGCGGCTGAATGCAGCAAAACGGAACGCAGGGGAGCGCAGGTAAAAACGCCCGTGTGTAAGGGCCCAAAAATATGGGAGCACTTCACAAGCACTAATTACTCATCCCACTTTTTTGGCATTAGGGTTTATCAGGCTGGGGTGAGGCATGCATTGCCTGACTACATACCATACCATGAGTATACACATGACTAGATTTGGTAAAACACTCAGTTTAACATTAGCCTTAAACTTCCTTTTGATATAATTATAAGTTGCTCCTTTGGTTGGTATTTTTTGCTAAGACCAATTGCTTCAAATATTTAATTTGGCTATTTCAAAGAAATTCACTGACTGCATTGCTTTTGGCTTTCTAATATCATATTCATCCTTCAGAAAAGATCAAGGAATGCTAATCACAATTACCGGCATAGGTGGGTGGATTGACCTCAATATCAACCTTATTTAATGTTTGCTGTTACCAAGTATAATAATATTTGTCTTAGAGCAGACAAGTTACTGAGCAGAAAGAAAATAAGTCTCAGAGCAATGTCTGTCTGCCAGACATGTCAAAAGAAATGTTAATATATTGGGATCTCTTTTTGCTAGGTTATTCCCTATAACTGCTGAAATCAAGCTAGCTAATCATTTTTTAATTATTTACAATGCTATGGGGACTTACAGTAATAGTATAGTGTAAACTGCATATTTTAATGCAGATGTTTTAGTTACTTTAAAAAATAATATGTTTGAGAATTTATTCTTCTACAGCCAAAATGCAAATTCACATTTTATAAATCTCAAATGAAAAACTTACTACCACCAATAAAGCCTCAAAGCCAAGCTGTAAAGTATTTCCTTTTGTACAGCATGAACGACTAATTTTAAATAGGTTTTCAAGGACAGTAGAATTTTAGATACTTATATTGCACTCTAAAACTTTAATGAGATGATGAGCCTGAGAACTTTCCATCTAAGACACAGGAACATTAAGGGATATACCATGTGACAAGAACTAACTTCAGGTTTGCTTGACCCCAGTGACTCCTGGGGGATAAGGTAAAGGGATTCCTCCGTGCCATGTCCAGAATGCCCATCATGAATACAGTGCTGCTGAATGTAAGTAGTAATGTATTTGTGGAATAAGGGCTATTATTATTTTCTATCTTATGTTTGACCCTACCCTACCATTCTGACCCAGATAGCATCTCTCCCCATTACTCATTAGTGGTTAATGGCAAATGTAGAAGGAGGAGCCATTGAATCTTGAGACTGAATGAATCCCTTAGTCGATTATTTGGCCATTACTTTTTGCAGACTACTTGTAAAAGAACTGGTGTATTTTACTGAGCCCTTTATTTCTTATTTAGTTTACCAGCATGAAATTGCAAAACTGTGTAGAATTTTGTCAAATCCTTGTATTTATTTCTATACAATAAATCGGTACATTTAAGTTCTTTGCAGATCCACTTTAAAGGAACAGTAACACCAAATAATGAAAGTGTTTTAAAGTAAAGAAAATATCATGTAGTCATATAAACAAGCTGCTAAGTAGCAATGGCAGGAATTGAAAAATGGCTATATAGCACAGGTTAAGTACTGGATAACAGAAAACATTATGTTCTACGGAGCTTATCTGTTATCTGCTGTGTAACTTGAGCCTTTTCTACTTTGAATGGCTGCCCCCAAGGCTACACAAAGGCTCATTTATATAAACAATAGTAGTGCTTCCAAAGTAAACACTACAGTTTTACCAGTGCAGGGCAGCACTGCTTTATTTTTGTATTACTTAAAAACAATTAAATTTTTTGATGATACTGGTCCTTTAAAAAATAATCCTTCTTTTTTGTACATAGACTTCCTTTTGTTACCAGACAGAATTTAAGGGCATATTTTTATGGAGTCAAAACATTTTAGTTCTGTACTGCAGGAGCAAAACACCTAATTAAATGAATACTATTTTGCTGTGACAGAGACACTTAGAAGCCAGTTTTACAACTTGAATATTGTTTGTTGGGAGGTTTATATCAACCTATCATCGTATAAAAGTGATCCTTTGCTTTCCAATAAAAGTTTAACAGTGCACTCAGTTGGAAAGCTGACAGGGCTCTGAATTTTGAATTCAGGAAATGCTCCGCTCTCTGATGTGTTAATAATTAAATTTAGCTCCCTTCAACGCAGCTGTGGGTCTCTGTTGTTGATTGTAGAAAGCAGATGCATGGAAAGGATTATGCAGTGCAATCAGATGGACTGATGATGTCTTAGATATTTTTTAAGATCTGCTATAAAGAAATACAGCACACATTCACATTTTTACATAATTGAATAATATATTCATATCAATATTCTGGTGGCAGTTTATGTCAATCTGAGGAACAGTGATAGTATTTCTCCATCGTATATATAGACCAAAAGAAATATATAATGACTAAGGGCATTATTTTCAACTATGAATTGCTAAGTATTTGCATGTCATTTAGCTATTCTATATGATTTGAGAAAACTGAGACATGCTTAATCATATTTCACCATATATGTATATACAGGTGTAGGATATGATATGCAGAGACATCAGAATAACTGGAAGACCATCTTCCATAGACTCCATTTTAATGAAATAATTAGTTTTAAAAATAAGTTCCTTTTTTCTATAATAATAAAGAGAACCTTGTAGTTGATTCCAATCAAGATTAATAATAATGAATTAATCCATTGATAATGAATTAATTAATTAATGATAATTATTAAGATCAATAATTAACCTTATTGCTGTCAAAACAATTCTATTTTTTGAAATGCTCCTCTTAATTAATATATATTAATAAGAAAGCCATGTACTGAACATTTAATGCTATATACAAAGGGGAGAAGTGTTAAAATATCATGATAGCAACTGATCAGTTCCCTAATTTCTATATGTAACTATATAAAATAAGAGCTCTGATTGGCTTTTTGGTAACCCCTATATGGACTGGCAGCCTACAGGAGAGAATGTTTGGCAGGACATCTGTTTTTTTTGCAACCAAAACTTGCCTCTAAGCCAGTAATTCAAAAATAAGCAACTGCTTTGAGGCCACTGGGAGCAACATCCAAGGGGTTGGAGAGCAACATGTTGCTCGCGAGCTACTGGTTGGGGATCACTGCCCTAGTGTAAAAAGTCTCTGTGCTAAATATAAGAACAGTGTTCCCTTATGTTAACATGTCTTACATCATAAGTTGTGATTGCTTTAAGCATTTGAAGACCTTATGAGCCAGGCTTCTTTATAACATGCAGTGCATCTGCTAAGCTTGTTAATAACAGGCAAACAATCATTAGGAATATATGATAATGCAGAAAAATGACTAGTAGAAGATTTCATTGACAACTGATTGATGTCCCTGAGTTCACATACCGCCAAATCCACTTGCAGTATTAGACACAGTGCATTCATTTTAATTAACCTCTTTCATTGGCTACATTTAACAAATAATCTGTCTCCCAAATGCCAAGTGCATTGTTTGAGCTGAACAATTTATCTGCATTATTTTGCTTTAATAGTGATGTACATTAGAAAATGGCAGCATTGGGGAAAAAGTTAAAAGGCACTATCGTAATTAAGAGAAACTTTAGCATATATCTAACTGCTATAAGTAATTAAACAATCATATTTTCAGTAATCAAGATTTAATTTTAACTTGACCATTCCTCCACACAGACGTAATAAAATCAAGTATATTTATTGGGTTCTATCAAGGCATGGCTTTATGCGTTTCGTATCTTAGCAGATACTTGATCATAGGCATAAAACACCTTATATGTAAAACCCTGCTTCATGTTAATGTAAATAAATTATTTTCATAATTATTTACTTTTTGAGTAGAATGTGCCATTGGCTAATCCTAAATATTATTCACGGTGCACAAAAACAAACTAACCAAGAGCTTCAGTATTTCTGTCAGATGATCTCTGAGG
The DNA here is from genome assembly GCA_024363595.1 of Xenopus borealis. Taxonomy (NCBI): domain Eukaryota; kingdom Metazoa; phylum Chordata; class Amphibia; order Anura; family Pipidae; genus Xenopus; species Xenopus borealis. The sequence continues at coordinate 45,928,377 of CM044446.1, read as the reverse complement.
CAGCACAGACAATAACGTTAAAGTGGGGGCTCAAGACAAAATATATAAAAAGGCAATATATACAGTATGTTGCCGTTTGGTAAGATTCTTTAATATGTAATTTAATATGATGTAAACTATCTGTTGCTTAAGTATTCATTTTGGAGGTATAGTTTTCCTTTAATGGAGAGGTCTTTTTTTTTATTGCCTGATCAATTACACTCAAAGGACAATTTATCATGAGTACTACTATGCAATTTTTAAACCTCAAAAAGATGTCTCTGCATACTGAACATTAGTCTAGTTGACCTTGTATGTACTTCATAAGTTCCTAAAAGTTTTGATGTTCAATTCAGCAACTCATGCTGGGTTATAGCACATTTATTTATTTTTACTGTACATATTATAGAAAATGTCTGGCCAAAATAGCAGGCTGGAAATTAATGACTATGTATAACAACAGGATTTTCATTTTGCAGCTTCCTATATAAATCCCATGTAATCAAAGCCAAGCTATTGTGAGCTTACTTTAGAGTAAATGGAATAGATTGTATTATTTTTACAGCACAAGTATGTCAATAAATCAAAGATTTGTCATGACAATGTTAGTCGGGAAAATAATATGACAAATGTTGGAGGAAAACAATTAGAAAAATAAAATAATTAAGATTGAGAGGGGAGTTTGGTTTTATTGTGATGACTGGACAGAAACTTTGACCTTGAGGTCCCCTGAAAGCAGCACTAAAACTGAGTGATGAATATGCATAAAGCATTGCATATTATTGGAATTCTACACACCTGGAAAGTTACTGTACAAAGACAAAATTATTTTATAACCTTTCAGGTCTTTCTTTTATTTTATTCCCTGGTATTTTTTCTTGACTGAGTTTACCTGTCTGCATTCATTACAATAATTGAGGTTTTATTGACTTTTGTGATCAGAGTAATCCCTGAATGCCAGAATAATCCTATCTTTTTCTACCTAGGCCTAATATACCTACCATAGTCACGGGAAGGTTCTGGTTGCCATGTCAGAGAATTGAGCTCCTTTCATGAAAATCTTTCATGAAGAAGTCAACAGGAAACAGACATGATTCCTACATGCCTTGCATAAAATTCAGTAACTAGCAGTATCAACATTTAACAGATAGCAAACTTAATTAGCTGTGTAAGGAATTGGAAAATATAAAATAGAATAGTGGCGGAAGAAGAACAGGAGAAAAAAGTATGGTGGTCTCCATGTCCAATTTTTTTTTTTCAAAATTTTGTGGAACCAAATTTTCAGCAAAAGTTCTGTGTGCAATATGTGATTAAAAAAATCTTCAATCTGGTATTGGTATGTTTTGTAACTTCTTGCATTGTAGTATGTATCTTGATTGATATTTAAGTGTGTTTAGCATTAGCAATTAATTTGTGTGATGTCCTTGCTAAAATGTTTAATTTCCTCTGCCTTGGTATTATAGCAATGATGATGATCTGATGTTATGAGGTGGGGGGGCAGTAAGATGCTAATGTATCCACTTAGGATTTGCTAATCTTCACCTTGGTCAATACTATTGCCATTGTGGCTTCTTTCTACTTGAAGGATCAGTAACACCAAAACATATCAATCATTAAATGCCTCAGAAATGGAGGCTGGAACGTTCAAAAATTGCAAGATGAAGTAAGCAATAACAGCTTAATTAGCCATTTAACCTGTTATTGCTACATCCAAATGTCTCTTTTATTTTAAATACAAAATTGTCCCTGGAGCATTTATGTATGTTCTATTGACACTGACTGAGCTCATATGTTACTAGGGTAATGATTTATGTTGTTGTTTCCTCTCTTGTATTCATATAATTAGTGACACATGTTTCTGTGTATGTATTTTGCATGCATTGTATATTAAGTTACTTAGAAAATGAAAATGATAGTGGCCTTGAATGTGACAGTTGAATGTAACATTCAGGTAATGAAATTCATGATCCTTCTACAAAAATTCTCAGAGCAACTGTAGCAATCCAAAGAACATGGAAAGTAGGGTGCAAAGAGCAAAATAATGATGCATTGCAGCTTTTTTCAACTTTGTATATAAATCATTTTGTTATACATTTCTTTAAGAAGCAATTCAAATGGCATTAACCATTAACCCATTGGATTACACAGGCATTCTGAAGATTTCACATCTAAAACAAGTTCATATCTGTAGAATATGAAAAATGTTTTTTACAAGACTGCTCACATTACAAAATTTTGTATAAAAAATGCTAATTTAATCTGTTCAAATCTGTATCATGCAAGGAATGCTAAAGCTAAATTGTGTTTGAAAAGTGTATCTATATGAGATAAAAATGCATAAATCACTGCATTTG
>CM044446.1:45870662-45911364 GCA_024363595.1 Xenopus borealis | reverse complement strand
GCAAAAAAGGTTGGGGACCCCTGGCTTAGGGGATTCCTGGAAACAGGTACTGAGTCAGGCAGTAGTTATACCCAGCATGAGATCAGTTATCTAACATAAGATGGCAAGGCACAACACCATTTTGAGATATTTGATCCTCCCTAAATTTTTTGAAATGGGAAGTGTTTTATATAAATCAAAGAAAATTAGAGCTATATGGTTAAAGACAATTACCATTTGTTTACTGGGTTCTGCACTGGCACATCTCTACTATTTTGCAGTTTAATTGTAGACTGGACATCCCTTCCAAAGTCCAGCAGTCAGTGGAGGGAGTTGTATCTATTAGTCTGAACCAGAATAAAAAATGTCCCCTTGCAGAATTTCAGATGTGGACCCCATTTCATTGCATCAACATGTTGGCAATATCCTATCATAAAGTAAGAAATTGCGCTCACTCAAGTCTTTATATTTTATATGTTTCACCTATGGGGTTTATGTATATTGGAAATAGTACTGTTTCTGAAGCAAAAATTTGCAGATATCAGCAGTTTTACCAGTGCAGGGCAATATTGCATTATATTTTTAGTCCCTCAAAACACTTATTTTTTTGATGTTACTGTCATAGGGAGAGCCAGCATGGTATGACAACTCACACGGGAGCTGTGTTAGACGTTTTTATGTACTGCACATTTTATAATTCTCCCAAAGTAATCAGACAAATGTAAGTCATATTTGCTATACAGTTCTAATACCAGCAAACCATCTCTATTGCTATCATATTACTATGATACTGTCCTTTTCTCAGACAAGTTTTGCAAGTTATTTGAGTGTTGCTTTGTAGCAATATCAACACATCAGATTCTCTGCATTTCTCCAAATAATTTTCCCAGAATCACAAAAAAAAAAGAGTTGATTTCCCCCAAAATAATAATTTTACATGGTTATACAAAAAGGCATATAAAAGTATAATAAAAAAAAAATAAGAAAGGAAGTCCAGAGGTGGATGCATTTTGGCTTTAGGCACCACCTATATATCAACTTCGTATGAGTCTCTATGTGGTTTGTACAGCTTGTAGCTGCCTTTAGGGCTAAAAGGATTTCTTGCCATTGATAATATTTTAATTGGAGTTGGAGTTTCTCTTCCCACTAACAAATGTATGGCAAGTTATGGTCTTCCCCTTTTTGTAGTTGCTTATAATTCTCAGAATCAACTGCTTTGAGTTTTGATGTTAGGAATAGTGCACTTGGGTCCAAATAAACGGGCGTGGGCATATTTTTTCGCAGTAGTTTCGCAAATTTATTCGCCGGCTGTGAAATACGGGAATTCATCAAGAATTAACGCCTGCCGCATAAATTCGCCCATCACTAGTTAGGAATGTATGTTTTTAACAGGTTAGTTTCTGGATATGGGTGTACTGTTGAGTTTGAAGTAGGTTATATTTTTCCAACAAATGCTCAAAATGCCTGAGGGCAGTTGAAAAGTAGAGTTTACAAACAATACTTAGTTCTCTAGAAAATCTAGAAATACAATTACAACAAGATATTTTAGTGATATACCCAGTGTTGCTAGTGATGGGAAGGCACCAAACTGTATTTATTGTATTTGCCTCATACAGTCAATAACAATGTTGTAGTAGGTAATAAATTTGTGGTTTGGGCTTGTTTTATTTGGGGATTCATGAAAGTTGAGTTAGCTTGCCATCCTGTACTCCATTGCTGAATGCTATATAATATGCTCTTCACGATTGCACAATTTTAAATGAATATTGATGTTTCCCTTAGTGTATGTTTTTCCATTAATCTCAGTAAGACTTCCAAAAATCAGCTATAAAGTTCCACATCAGAACACTTCATTTTTAAATATTAATAAAACAGTGAAAGTAAAAAATTACAATTGTGATATTTGGTCAGTTTTCAGTTTTTGTTTTTGTAACAAACTGTTTATTAAATTCAGGAGCTACAGCCTTACAACTGATAGGTAATCTGATCACGATTTATGGTGATGCTGGAAGAATTACAGAAAAATACAATAGTTACCTTGTTTAATTCTTATCAGTCTGCCAATCAATTGAAAGAAGGATATGTCTCTGCTGGCTGATGAATTCTGAGAATTTGTCCTTAATGACTGAACATATCTTTCAGGTCAGCACTACAGATGTGCAGCATTACCCCTTATAACTGGGATTGTAAATGCTTCAGATTGCAGCAGAGGAACAGTTGATTGCACGCAAAGCCTAGAACACTTTTTGAGAATAGTACATTGTTTTCATTGATTTTGTTATTTATGTTGAATGTACTGGGAAGGTTATCATTAGTTACTAAGGGTTGTGTGTGACCATTTAGAAGATAGCAGATGCTTTATTGATCTTGGAGAGTACTTGCTATATTGGCTGCAGTTTTTAATGTTTGATATGCAAAACAAAATAAATGTGTTCATTGCATTAATTTATGACATGATTATATATAAACATGCATTCTAGCAATGCAGCATTTAATCAACTTTGTAAACTCTCTATACAGTTTCATAGTTTCAAACACAAGTATTTTTCTTATTAAAACAACTGTGGAGTTTCTTATCTGGGAACCCAATATCCAGTTAGCTCTGAATTATAGACAGGTCATCTCCCATAGAGTCCATTTTAAGAAACAATTTTACCTTAAAGGGTTAAACACCATTTTTAATTTTTTTTAATGATTTCTTTTCAGGTTGTATTAAAGTCTGATGGTATAAAAAAAAAAGTCAGATAAAAAAGTTATCCACCCTAGACCTGCCAATAACATGTAAAAGTCAATGGAAGATGTACTGTTAGCAGTACAAAGTATGTTTTTTTTTAGAGTTATTCTGCTCAAATATTTCAAAATTATTGAAAATGTCTAAATAGGGGGGGGGGTCAGTGCGGATTTGGTTGGAGAAGTTTTCATAAAATAGTGAGAACTTTTTGGATTTTGGTAAATAACCTCCACGCTTAACACACACAGAGTATATAACCCCAAGAGAACTATTCAGCAATAAGTGCCCCAGAGGCATGAAAAGGCGAAACACACAAGCATCAACTAAGCCAAAAGTGCCAAGATGCATTTCACAGACTTAAAGGCTGCTGAGCAGACATAAGTAAGGCAGCCTATATGATCCAGTGTATAATGTAATGCCATATTCATGTCCCTGAACAAATCACCATCATGTTGCCTTTTGAACAATTGGAAAATGTTATGGAGACGGCTATTTGATTGGTTGGAGAATCATAGCCATTGACAATATGGCAGGTTTACCCATAATAAAGAGCTACAGTGTTTTCTTGAATATGTTAATTTGGAAAGAATGACACAAGGAAAATGCAATAATGTAAGGACAGCACCTAGTTAAATAAGGGGGTGATATATTGTGGGGCCTCTTAAAATCCTAGAATTACAGGGCTCATGTATGTCCATGTATGCAGTAGGCAGCTTTTCATTAAAGGTTCTTGCACACAAATGTGCGCTTTGCACTTCCTTATGGTTGTGTAGAGCTGCAATCATGTCCTGCCTGCTTTCCATATTGAACTGAACATAGTTGCAACTATTGGAGCATGACCCTGTGCAATCCTTGGAGCTACTGTCGGCTCCTGGAGCTGAACATTGGAACTGATGATAGGTAGACTTTAAAAATAGTTGGCACAACTGCATCCAACTAGCGATGAAGCACTTGTGAAGTTGCACCTATTTTGAACACAGCTGAGTCAGATGCAACAACCAATTCAATGCCAACATTGTGTCCACAATGCCACTACATTTGCACAACTGTGCATTGTGAACAATATATTGTGTGTCAGGACATTGAGGAAAAGATCATAGTTTGCAATGCCCATTTAGGAAATAGAACTAAATCAATGTAATTTTACCAAAGGTCAGATAGATCTAAATACATAATTTACATGTAATCATCATAGTCTACATTTGTTACCAACTTACTGCAAAGTGAAATCAAAAATCTAATTTAGTATTAGAAATGCACAGACTTTCTGCGAACTTTCATTATTTTTGACTAATGTAGCAAAAGACCATAAAAAGCTATTTTAAATCCTCACTCTCTTCACATAATTTAAATGTGTATTAGCTTTTGATTGCTTTTCCATCACTAATGACAAACGTACTTTTATGACACATATGTACGGATCAAAATTATGCTTTGTTTAAAATAATAATTATACATGATTTTAACTACTGTCCTGCATTTCCATAATCACTGTATATATTATGCTCCGAAAATTCAAAAATGTGGATTTAATTCAAGTCAACAGGAAATGACTATTAAGATTCAACAGGAAATATAACTCAAAGTACAATATATGCAAGTAAGTTTGCCTGTGTTACTCTGAACATAGAATGAATATTCCTGAAAGTCATAAACAGATAAAGTTGTAACCCTTTCAAAACCCCTTCTGTCAGTTTACACTCCACGTGTGGTGCTTACCTGATGGCATGGGATATACATGAGCCACTCTGCAGTTTTATTGGGAGAGACTGGGTACCTGGTACTTACTAACGCAGTGTCTCTCCCTAGTGGAATAGATCCTTCTCAATTAAGGGAACCCCAACACACTGCCATTTAGTGTACAACTTGCATTTATATTTCTGCCAAAATGCATAACCTTGAATTTATCAACATTGAACCTCAGTTTCCAGTTTGCTGCTCAGTTTTCAATTTAATCAAATCACTCTGCAAAGTAGCAGCATCCTGCATGGAACTTATAGGTCTGGACAATTTTATATCGTCAGCAAAAATAGAAACAGAACTTTCAATGCCACCCTCCAGTTCATTAATAAACAAGGTGAAAAGCAAGGGACCAAGTACAGACCCTGAAGTACTCTACTAACAACACTAGTTCAGTTAGATACTGCTGCATTTACCAACTTTTTGTAATCTATCTTTTAGCCAGTTCTCTAGACAATTACAAATACTTTGTTCCAGGCCAACCTCAGGGCCGGAACTAGGGGTAGGCAGAAGAGGCACCTGCCTAGGGCCCAAAGCTGTGGGGGCGCTGGGCAGGTCACCATTCAAAAGTTTTTTACCTCCTCTCATTCCTCCTTCCCTCCCCTCAACACTCCCCCCTCCCCTGCACACACACACGCCGTCACCAGGGAGAGGGGTGGGGGAAGCCGACAGAGCACCTAGGGTGACCTGCCAGCTTGTTCCGGCCCTGGCCAACATTCCTTAATTTAACCAGTAATCTTGCAACCATGGTACGATATCAAATGCTTTGGCAAAGTCTAAGTAGATTACATCCACTATCATCCCAGAGTCAAGGTCCCTGCTCACCTTCTCATAAAGTCTGGCAAGATCCAGTATGCGCAAAACCATGATGGCACAATCTCATAGTATTATTATTTGCAATGAAATCAAGTATCTTATGCCATATACCCCTTTTTGATTAGCGGCACTGCATTAGCAATTCACAATTCTCTCGACACCATGGGGCATGTTTACTAACACTGGAGATAATGTAAATATCTGGAGAGATTTCTGGAGATGTTGCCCATAGCAACGAATCAGATCTTTTCTTTTGTTTTCTAACTGATAGGTGGCTGTTTATATCTTATTGCTGATTGCTTGCCATGGGCAACATTTCCAGAAATCTCTCCAGATATTTATCTCCAATAATAGTAAACATGCCCACATGTCAGACCTCAGTAAATCCTCTTAAGTGAAGAGGTTTGGCAATGACAGAGCTGAGCTTGTAGTGGATAAAACTGACTTCTTAAACTTGTTTATATTAAAATTAAATTAAAATTGTTTTACTCAAAGAAGTTTTACATAGGGAGCAGTTCAAATGTATTTTCAAAAACATATGCAGCAGTAATGCCCCGGGAGTAAGAGTGAGTTTCAGTTCTTATATAATAAATCCCAAAATGTCAACTTTTGACACCCTCTGGGTTTAATAAATCCCAAAACATTTTAGTTTATTTTTCCACAAAAAAATGTATTTTTCCCACTTAAAAGGCCAGTGAGAAAAAATGTGGACTTACAAAAAATTACTAGTAGTGTAAAGCTATTTTCCTTTTGGGTTCAAATTGTGAGAAACTGTTTTGGTACCTAGACAGCTGTATCATTATTATTTCCACTCTTATGAACATGACTGAGCTGTGCAGCATCCAATAACTTATAAATTAAATTGCTTTAGGCCTTTTCCTAGCTTGTCTTGGTTACTTTAATGAGGAAAATGGACCTTCCTCCTTTTTCTGGATGCAGCTTGAAATGTTCATCTCTTAATAATGTAATAAGCAATAAATAATAATGGATAATGTGTTCTAGGTTTGTAATACTTTTGTATTATGTCACATTGTACAGCCCTGGCTACTCGCTATGTATTGTCCAAGTGCATAGCCAGTAATAATAATAATAATGCTTCTATGACACATGTGCATTCAATGTGATTATAATAATATAGGGTGTTTAAAACCAGGTAATGTGTCCATGCCTTGTCCAGATATTGCGTACTGCAAATGGATTCCCAAATTGCTGTACCCAACTGCAATCAAAGGATGAAAATTCAGCACACTAAATTGAAACAATAAAATAATTTATATTTGCATTATGAGACTTCCTGGAGCAAATACATAATTCTATAAGTGTAGGATAACATAGCACAATGTATAAATTATTTTGAGGGTTTTAAACATCAAGTACCTATAGGAACCCATGGGGATAATGCACCACTATGGCTTTAAATGTCTACACTCCCTTGTTCTCTGATTGCTGGGAAAAAAAGCCTACAGGGCAAATTCACTAACATCTGAAGTTGCGCCTGCAAAAGCTTTGCCGCACTTCAACAGGCATAGTTTCACAAGCGCTATGCAAATTCACTAAAATGTTAAGTTGCGTTCAGGGAGGTGAACAGTAGTGAATTTGCGCTACCGTTACTTTGTCAGGCAAAGCAAAATAAGGATAGTGATGCCTAATTTGCATACAGCGCCAACTTTAAAGTATAATGGACGTTTATGCTGCACCAACTACATTACACTAAACAAGCCCAGGAAACCTTCAATAAATAAAATAAAGTTTTTCTAATAGTTGAGTTGCCAAATGTTAGGAAATGTAGGGGGGACCCAAAAACAAATTACGATCTTTTTCTGCCTATCACCCTTAAAAAAATAAAAGATGCCAGCGTTTTTTGGGACTTCGAAAAAATGTCAACTTTTTTTTAAGAAACTCCTATCTATTGTATTGAACTTGGCCTGGTCTGAGGTGGCGAAGTCAACTCTTGCGCAAGAGGTAACGTTCAGTATAATCCACAACTAAGTGAATTAGCATAGTTACGTCTCTTCGTCAGTGCGCAACTTCGCCAGTTGTAAGGGTGCGAAGTTGTACTAGAGTCTGTCTACTTTGCTAGCAAAGTTACAACGGCGAAATTACGTCACACAAGCGAATTTGTGCTATGGTTAGCCGATTTGCACTTTAGTGAATCCCCCCCCATGTATCTACTGTATTTTTGGTTATTAGCATAATGTTTACAGTTTATCACTGGCCCAGAGGATGATGCCAAGTTCCTGCTACACTTCAGTATGGTGCTGGGCAGAGGGTGGAGCTTCCTCTTTCCCCTACCACTCCAGGAGGGAGTAGATGCAATGGGAACCTGGAGCTTAGGCCCCAGTAATGGGAAGCCCCCAAGGGTGGTGAGGCCCTTGGTGAAGTCCTAGATACAGGGATCCCATTAATGAGATGTTGTAGCATGAGGGTAGTTCTCTGTAACAGACAACATTTTATAGGAAAGTAAGGCACTAGTAAGCAAGAGCAGCCTGGCTCCAACTAGGAGGGCTCTTGCCTCAGGCAAGACTGGCTTGTAGTGTAGGGATCACACCCTACTAGTGTTTTAGGTTTAGTGCTTTCTCTGATCCAACGTGTATGGCTCTATCCAATGTGGTATTCCATTTCCACAGGGAAGTGCTGGCTCTGAAGTGCTGTAATGTTACCTGACATGTATGTGATAAACCTACCTTTAGCACAACAGGCTGAACGTTAGATTCTCTGCATTAATTCCTTTTGTTTTATTAATAATGGAATTAATGATCACTGAACTAAAAAGTCAAGTGATTAATTGTGATTTGAAGAGATGAGTAATTGGTCATAGCAAATAAAAATTCTAAATTATTTTTGTTGAATATGAAACTATCCAGGCAAAGCTCTACATTGCTTCAATGCATTGTGTTTATTAAAAATTTCAAAAAAAAGTACATAACATACTTTACTCTTTTAGAACAGAATCTTACTTACAAACATGTAACACGTCAATGTCAGTGGGATATTAAGTGCTAAATATTCCATTCCTATTTTCTAGTGGAAAACTTTGGATTTGTTGCTAAAAAATGTATAACTGCAATGGCTATTTTGACAATTTTTCATCTGATTAAAAATTTTTCCCATCTGAAAAGTTGTCGAGGCATAATAGTGTACCCCATCAAGTAGAGTTTTATGCACTTTTATAAGTAGCACTTCTTGAACCCGTACTTTGTAATCTATGTCACAATTTGTATTAGTGCTACACCTATACAGTATTACAGTATATTTCATAATTATTTCTTAATAAATATGCACCTTAATGTCCTATGTATAATCTCTGGACAATCTCTGAATACACCTTGGGAGCATGGGTAAATGCTTAGTATATGAATGGAATTTCCTACATTTTACATTACACCTGCTAATAATATTGTAGACAAATTAATTTCAGTCTGTTTTAATAAAATAAAGCACTGGAGCTTTAAACGCATAGAAATAAGCAGGGGCTGGATGTCAAGGGATCCTAATGACCAGCAGCCAATTTCACTAGTTTATGTTTAAAGAGTGGTAGAATCAAATGTAGCTGTGATTGGGTGAGAAGTAGGGTTGCCACTTAACTTGGACACTCCGTTTTTTGACGGCTGCTCGGGTCAAAACTGCCTGCTCGGTTTTCAATTAGCAGCCCCCAAGATTATCTCATATGGGCCTGCTTATTGCAGCTTGCTTTTGTGCACCAGGTGTATAGATAGGTGTATTATATTTATACAGTATATTTAAGCTGATCACTTAGCGCCTCGGCACAATGCTAGCCTTCATTTTCACAGAACTTAGTTTTGTTCCCCATTGTCAATATAGCATTTGATGATTACCTGGGTGGAGGTGATTGAGGATTAAGGGTACAAGCAAGTGAGAAATGAATAGCCCATCCCAGTAATGACAATGTTATATATTATTTCATTCTGTGGCTAGTTGCCATTACAGTGAACATAATATCAAGTGGTTGGTTGATCTTTCACTCTGAGCTGGGCCCTTATGAGCTAGGTTTGTGTAGCTGGAGGAAGGTCTCTACACACAGATGATGGACTGCTACTACATGATGGACTGCTACAACAGCATGGTAAAGTTTTTGGTTGATTTTACTCTATGAGCCAGACAGGTATAGCTGGAGACAGATTTTCACAGTGTGGGAGGGCTGCTACGGAAGCAATATATCGTAGAGTAGCCAGTTGGCATTAACCTCAGAGTTGGGTCTCCACAGGGTGGAATAGCTGCTATGAAAACAGCATAGCAGAATGGCCAGTTGGCCTTAAGCTCATATCTGGGCTCTCTGAGCTGGATCTCTATAATGTGGAAGGACTACTGTGACTGCATGGTGGGTTAATTGATACAGATGCTACTACTGCTTGTGCTAGGTGACAGCCTGATTGAATTTACTATCATCGAGACACTGCAGATTCAGGAGGAGGAGGGTAGCTGAACTTCTCTCATGGTGGCTAGTGATGAGTAAATGTTTCACCAGGCTTGGATTCAGGACAAAAAAGTTGCGAAGACAAAATTGTCAAAGACAAAAAAGTTGCCATAAGAAAAAATGCCAATTGACTTTAAGGAATGTGGAAAAAAAGTTGCTGAGACAAAAAAGTTGCCCCAAGGAAAACAGCCATTGACTTTAAAGGGATCCTGTCATGGGAATTTTTTTTTTCAAAATGCATCAGTTAATAGTGCTGTTCCAGAAGAATTCTGCACTGAGATCTGTTTCTCAAAAGAGCAAACAGATTTTTTTATTTCAGCTGGGAAACTGACAATATGTCTAGCCCCATGTCAGATTTCAAAACTGAATATAAAAAAATCTGTTTGCTCTTTTGAGAAATGTGTAGAAGTCTGCTGGAGCAGCACTATTAATTGATGTGTTTAAAAAAAACATGTTTTCCCATTTAATGCATTTGCAGCGAAAAAAATGTCATGAGTAAAAAAAAGCCATACAAAATTGACTTCAATGCGTTTCGCAAATGTTTTACTCATCACTAATGGTGGTAGATGCAGCTCCTGCTGGTAGCAGATTTGGGGGCCATCTTCTCTGTAGGTAGAGGCAGCCTAATATTAAGTGGTGGATAAAATGACATAGTGCTGATCTCAAGTGAGAAACGGCAGAGCATAGTAGCAATATCTTGTAAAATTTTGGATTTAGATCCTGCCTTGGGGTGAAGCTGGCAAGGTCATATTTATTTGATAAATTATGAATAAATGCTGTGGCCATATGACACCATATCTGGCTCCTGGTGTTTTGTTAAAGTATGTAACAATGGTGGGATGGCTGAAAACGAGGGGTGAATTCCACTTGTCCACTTGTCAAGACATTTTCAGTTATAGGTATACATTCAAGTAAAACATTTGAATCCCCTGCTTAAGGGGAGCTGTCAATTGGAATTAAGGCAGGTGCTAAATTGCAGCATTGCAGTTACCCATAACAACCAGATATTCATTTTCTAACTTGGAGTAGGCTGGTCAAAACTAACTGCTGATTGGCTGCTTCTGATAATTGCACTGGTTCAGTTTAGCACCTACTGTAAGTTAGGAAATTAACCACATGCCCTTTTTAACTTTAATATAAAACAGATAGGAATAACCCATAAAATGTTAACAACCCTGTAGGAAAAAAACATTTATTATTCCTATGCCAATTTATTATCATCTGAAATTATATTAAACCCATATTGGCAATCTTTAAAAAAGACTTTCAGATTAGTCCAAGTTACAGGAAATGTGTGAATAGTGATACAGTAATCATCATATAAAGTCCACTATGTCCAGAAGAAACAAAGAGACAACGTGAATTCCTAGTAATAAATGAGCAATGCATCAAATCTGCTTTGTTTTAATAAGAATATGGTTATATTTCCATAATTACAGTACACTCGAACCATAATATAATTCTTATAAGTCCTATAAGTAATTCAGAATGGATTAATGGGATAATCACAGATCCCATACCTGTAGCTACTTTAATTGATTTATATCTTCCTTAACACAATTTATAGCATGTCAATATTTATTCATAGATTCTCTTTGCTGCATCTGTCCTGCATCTGGACATGCTTTGAAAACTAACAGAAAGAAATTGTTAGTGGAAAATAGCATTGATGGAAGACATGATGGGGTCTATGGCCAGATAACGCAGATTAATGCCACCTAGCTGTGTGTTTATAGACTCATCGTCTATGGCCTAGGTCAAATAAATAGATATCTGATGTTGAATTGTGTGTGAATTTGTATGAAACACAGGGGCATAAAGCCAAAGGGGGCAAGAGGCAAAAACACAGGTTAAAAAGGTTAATTTTCTCTAGTTTCGGGTAGCATTCAATATGATATATGTTTTTTGGCAGTTGTACAGCTGCATATTCACACATTTCATGACAATTTAGGGATCATTCATAGCATCTGCTAAATCATTTTGTGTTGCTTTGTTTATTTGTCAACGTTATTTGTTTCATATGCATCTTTTTTTATAACTGATATTGCATATCAAAAAAGAAAAACAAATATCAATTGATTTATCATTGGTCGAATTTTGAATTGAAAAAAATTCAAAATTCGACCATGTGAATAGGAAGGGAATATCGAATTCAAAGGATTTTACCGCAATTTGATTGGTCGAACGATTGAATAGGAAAAATTTGATTGATTAATCATTAAAATCGATTAATTCAAATGTTTTTTTCAATCTATGGAATTTTTATTCAATCAAAAATAAGGAAACCCAATTCGGTAGCTTTGATCTGGCGAACTAGGTGGTCAAATTAAAATTTAAAAGGGAAGTACTTCGACAGTCGAATGATCGAATACTCGAATGAAATTTTATTCAAATCACTCGAATCATTTGAGTCGATCAAATTCACGAAATTCACTGGTCAAAGTGGTCTTCAAAAACATTAGAATTCGAATGTTTTTGAAAATTCAATCAAACTTCGAATCCTTCATGTGAATTTTGTAAATAATATTGTGCCTACATCTCTCTGAACCATTCAACCTACTGCAGAAGCAATGTTATGCAGAGATTTTTATATCTGATGCATTTTTACAATCTCCAGATTGTCCTCTCTGTTTTGCTGAATAGTTTCTTTATAAAGCTTTGCATGAAACAGGCGAATGTCCTGCAGGAGTTGTTAAAATGTTGTATTGCCTTTATTGCTTGGAGTTTTCTGTTTCTTGGCCAATTCTTTCTTTTAAATAAGCTAAATGTATATTGCCATGCTGGGCTAGTATACACTTAGCCTCAGAATAGCTGCTTTGGGTGTATTTCCTTAGATGTAATTGGTATGGGCATGCATTTAAATCCAAATTAGAATATAAACTTCATAGGAGATACACAGAATACTAAACCCAGAGACATATAAAAGCAAAAGAAAACTACTTTGAGATTGGAAAATATGTACAAAAAAATGCAACTTCACAACTTCAAGACATTGGAAAGTAATACACGGCAGTTATCTCATTTTTGTTTGCATCACCTTTAAACTAAATACAGTATTATTAAAGCACACGTCAGCAATATTAACATGCAGGAACACAATATATAAAAATATACATTTATAATAACCAGTGAAAATTTGTAGTAGTTATATTCTTCATGAAAAAATGTGTTGGGGTCATTCTGTTACAAAGAGAGAATGGAATAAGTGAACTGTTTTGGTCAGTACTTTTTCACAGTGAAATCTGCAGTTTTCACAAATGAACACTAGAATTTTGCCCTGCATTCTGTTTTCGCCAAATACTTCCAAAATATTCCAAAAGTCAAAAACAAATGTTCAACACTCCTAGGGTTGAATGCAAATTATCTGACAACTCCACCAAATATTCGACGTGGGGTGCTGCCTCATTAATCTGCTGGTCCCAAGCAGGCATAAAAGAAGGGGTGCGCTCCCATTGTGTAAATTGTATCAGCAGTCAGGACACAATGCTTTTCGTCATGTCCCAAATTTCTCAAAGGTTATGGGCAGCACACCATCACTCTTGACAAAGTTGGGACACTATCAAACGTGTTGGGAAACAGATTTAACAGATTTTATTGATGAACAATCATTTTCTGCTAAGCGTAAGTGCAATATATCTTTCTTTAATTTAACTTTTACATGATGGGAGTGCGGCCCTTCTTTTATGTTTATATGTTTATAAGTAATCCCTATGCCAGGATAAGTAGTTCGGCAAAATTCGGATGAGGTTTTGTTAAGAAGCAGTGTTTTACATTCCCTTTATTGTTTCTTCACATATTCCATGCATTAGTGAACAGTACAATACATTATGCCAGAGGAAACTTGTAATTATTGTATAGTGTCCATGTATCTCTTTGGACTTATGATAGCAGCACAGTTTATCTTCAAACAGTAAGAGATAACAATAAGGCAAACATTTGTTTACTATAGTGACCAGTGTTAATAGACTTTCATCTTTAGGGTACTGCTTATCATGAGGAGCAAGTGTGGACCTAATAGTAACAGAGAACTGTTGGACCGATATGCCAACAATGAATTTGGTTTGGTTCATACAATTTGTTTTTTTTTTAGCTCAGCTAATATCAAGTTTTCTCTTATGTGTCTGCAAACTATTTTTAATCAGAAGTTTGTTGTTGCCAAAGTGTTTTTACAATTTTAGTCATCTTTTACACTTTCAGATTGTTTCATATGTGATAGCATTGGCAGGACATTCCCAACCTCAGTGCCCTCAATAATGTATGGAGAACTTTCTTGGGTTGCTACAAGTGAGAGGCTGACTTCTTAATCTTTTAGGTGTGTCTGTAATGTCTAATGTATTTATAAAGAGTAATCATATCCCCTTGCAAGAACCTTTCTCTATAGAAAATAAACCCAACGCTGACAAATTTTCCTCATAGTTTAATTCTTCCATGCCTTTTACCAATCTAGTTGTATGTCTCGGCACTCTATTCATCTCATAAATATGCTTCTTAAGGACTGGAGACCAAAACTATCCTGCATACTCAAGGTGAGGTTTTACCAGGGACCTATAAAAAGGCAAATTATGTTTTCATCTCTCTAATTAAAGTCCTGTATTATTATATTTTGTTCCGTAATTTGTTTGTATGTAATGAAAAAAACCCCCACTAAGAAATATTTAATTGCAAAGTCTTTATTAAGAAATAACTTAACAAAACTCCATTTGTGCTCCTCTTCAGAAAAGGCGACAGGGGGGCGCTCAATTTCTCCTCTCCAACTATCTCCTACAAGGAAGGCAGGGCATAGAAATTGAACACCACACGATTGCCTTTTCTGAATAGGAGCACAAGCAGAATATCTGTAAGTTATTTCTTAATAAAGACTTTGCAATTTTAAAGTTAAATATGTCTTGGTGGGTTTTTTTTTCTGCTATATACAAACAATTTTTTTTTTTAAAAACATTTCATGTAACTGGTCCTTTAACTTTCTGGATTTATCCTTGTCTTGCATATTCTAAACCTGCAAGCTAGAGATAACAATTAGAGATAGTTACAGGAGAAATTTAACATCAGAACAAGCATAAGTTTTTTTTTCAAGCATATTGCCTTTCTTCTACAATTACTCTTTTTATGCTTTAATTACTGATAAAAATAAACAATTTAAAAAATGTCAATGTAGCAAACATTAACTAAGTTACTAAGCAACAATAGCAATTTATATCCTGTGGTGCAAGATTGCATTTCCATCAATGATTAAAGAAAATATAGAATTTATTATGAATGCTTATTTTCTTTTGGAAAATTTAGAGAAATATATCAGAAAATCTTAGACTTGAATAAATAACTAAGTTTATGTGATTAAAAAAGGAGGAGGCCATTTATTACATTTTTTTCTTCATAAAACTGAAAATTTAATTGCTGATGGGAATAGTGTATTTATGACATAGCCTGTATCGTCTCTTGTTAAAAGTGTTGTTTTGCATCTGTCTAATATGTGTTCATCATTTGTACTATATGCTGTGCAAGATAATTAATGGCTTTGTAAGTTGTAGTGTAATGTCTGCTTCTACTGTATAGTTCATTTGCAAATTTTCTGTCAGATAGCTTTTGGAAGTAGGGAGTAGGACTGGTAAATGTTGGGTTAGATCCTCTGTTGCTTTCTAACTTGAAGAAGGCAGTGTTCTTGGCCACATCTATTGTAAGCCATGTTAGAGACATGAGTCTGTCAAGACAATTAACATACAAATGCTCATGGATGAATAGTTACCTAGTATTATGATGACCTGGATGTGGCCCTGTACTATAATGAATACCAGTGCTGCAGTTACCATTGGTCTTATTGCAGTTTCATAATTGCCAACAATGCAACATAAAAATAATGTAATGGTTAGGGAATACTGCTAAGGCTAGTGCTCCATGAGGTTCCAGCAAATACACCATCTCATGAAACAACAATACTTCTATCATTGCTGCTAAAGTTTGTCCAAATTCTCAAATTATTTTGTCTCATAATTAAACGATGTGACCCTTAGTTATCGGCAGCATATGATATGCAGCTATAGGGTTCTAGAGGCTGGCACTAAAGATTATAATAATATGCATATTTGCCACCTAACTAGTTTAGATAAGTTATTCCTCCTGTTATTTGTCATATGAAAGATGCAATTATAGGGTGTTATCTAAAGTTTTTGGGTATGTTTCTTAATTTTCTTTTGAACCAGCTGGTTTCTAATCACCACCTACCATGATGTTGTCCCTGTTTTCTGTCTCTTCCTGTTTGAAGAATATCATGAGCATGACCTTTCATAACCTAATTATATCCATCCAGCTCCATGAGTGATAACATAAAGAGTATTTTCAAAAAACATTTCTTTAGATGCATTTTCAACAATGGCTTATATGTAAAATTACCATACAGTAGTGGAGGTTCGTGAAAATTGGAAATGTTTCCTTATATTAAAGCAAAATTAATCCCAGATTGCATAATTAGAGAAAGTATGTGAAATATAAATATACCAATAGAAGAGAAAAAAAGAAAAATTCACTAAGGGAAGGAAACTGTAATATGAATGTTTTTTAATGATTTATTAAAGAAACATGTTTCCATGGTATTTATCTCCCCATCTTTTGCACGTAGTACAGGTATGGGATCCATTATCTGGAAACCTATTATCAAGAAAGCTCTGAATTATGGAAAGCATTTTCCCATAGACTCCATTTTATCCAAATAATCAAAAATTTTAAAAAGGATTTCCTTTTTCTCTGTAATAATAAAACAGTACCTATACATAGTCCAAACTAAGATATATAATTAATCCTTATTGAAATAAGAACCAGCCTATTGGGGTTATTTCATGTTTACATGATTTTCTAGTAGGTAAATCAGGTATGAAGATCCCTAGCATTCTTCATAACAGGTCCCACACCTGTAGACAAATACAGACTATTGCCAGTTTTATTTTTTGTGGTTTGGCACCTCTAATTTCATTCTTTTCTTCAAGATGTAAATTTCATACTACCATATCCTTTAGGTATATTGTGGGAACGATAGTAAGCTCATGGTGATGCTAATTAAACAGAAGGTTCAAATTAATCATATTCAATTTCAAAAGTACACATAGTTGTACAAAGATAATCGGATTCTGTTTCCAAACTATTCATTCATTATTCATTACTGTTCAGCAGAAGAAAATAATTGAGTAATGTTTGCCTGGAGTGCTAGCTGGCACAATGGAATGGTCTTTTTCCAAACAATGTGTTTCTTTGTGTTAGGCTGAGAACATTGATAAATTAATACATGTCTGAGGTTATTTTATTTCTCTTCCAGTGAACATACTGTACATAAAGGTTTGCAAGAGGACATGCATTTATCTTTCAAACACAAGGAAACAAATTACAGTGTTTCCTTGATAGAAAGGTGTTTTGGCTTCTTTGTGTATAATTCAAAGCATAAGCAGATATGAACAAATGAATCATTGAAACAATGGGTAGTGGATAAATATGTTTGTACTTGCCAGATGCCATGTATTCCATCCAATGCAAAGTCTCTGAGTTAGAATATATAAAAAAATGTAATGACTGCTTTTTCAAAATGTTTAACTATATGTGATTTGAAAAAACAATGTTAGTTATATTCCAGAAACCTAAAGTTACTCAGAACAGTTCATGGAAAGTTCCTGACACATCCTTGTTAGCAAAACTACCACAAAATAAAGACCAATGTATTTTCCTGAAGTTAACTTGATTAACCTAATTAATCAGCTTCATAGATAGATATCTTGTATTTCACAGAACAGGTTGTAGAAGTAAATTGCTGCTTATGTTTTGAAATGAATAGGATACCTAAAGTATTCTCTTTCAGCTTTACTTTATGCAATACAGGATGCTTCATCTGCACAGCATAAACTGAAGAGTATTTATCTTTTACTGCCTTGCTTGATGACAAGCATAGTTACTAGCATTCTACACAGACTACTGTAAAAGAGACCATAACACAATATCAAGCTGTCAGATGGAATGTAAAATTGAGGGATATACAAAAATGACTGGCTTCATTCAGTAGACTAAAAGCAGGGTTCTTACAAGAAGACTGAAATAGTCTGGTCTTTCATGAGAGTGATAACATTAATAATATATACTGTATGTAATAGAAAGGTAAAACTGAAACTATTATGGAGCCATTCTCTGTGTAGAAAGCAATTATTTTATAGGAATGCTTGGCAAAATCATTGTGCATTTAGAACATTATTAATGATTATTAAGAAGGGGTTTAAGGCTTCTTCACTGTTAATGGTTTAAGTGAGAGAGCTCACCTTTCTAGTTAATTAACTGTTACTAACAGACTCAGTAAGTCAGCCTGCATTAACTGTACTGCACATAAGAGATTGAGATTTAGTGGATCCGGCTTGCTTTATTAAGAAGATTATTCAACGTACTGTATGCTAATAAGGTTGTTGTAATCCCTGCATATCTGTAAGTGAAGTGGGCATGTAAATATCAGTTTCATCAATGAAAAGTCACTGTATATTTTCGCCTATTTTAGGTGCATCCGCATATGGCATTTTGCTTGCACAACCCTTCAGTGTTCTGCACAACTGACAGCAAGTATGTTTAGAAGTCTTTCTTTCCATGAGTTTCCCCATGGCAGCAACTAATAAGTATTAAAAAGCTCTTGAGAAATATCCACAACAATCTGTATTTGAATAATATTCATTATAACAAGTAAAAGATTCATCAAAGAGTGAAGTTCCGCCACTAGAGGGAAATTCCACTGCTCTTAATTCATTTCTATGCGATTTTGCAAGGGGTATTCATCAATGGGTGAAGTGAAAGTTCACCCTTTGATGAATACGCCTTTAAAAATCCCATAGAAATTAATTGAGAGCTGTGGAATTTCCCTCTAGTGGCGGAACTTCACTCTTAACTTCACTCTTTGATGAATCTACCCCATTAAGTCATCAATCAACTGGGCTACTGGGAAATCTTTGGTTTGGCATGAATAAAAGTGATGAAAATTGGTGTTCTGAACTGTCACCATGATATCTACTTGTGGATTCACTAGTTTCGATGTTATCAAAGAAAATATCTCTTGGTCTAATTTTCAAACATGCCATTTTACAAACATCCTGTCTCTGTCAGAAAAGCTGCCATCAGAAAACTGGTTTTGTTGTGTGCCCACTACATTATTAAGGAAGGCTCTTAGTATCGGTTGTCAGCTCCAGATTACACATTGTTTTGTTAAATATGTTACCACAATGGAGTTTTCTATTTTAAATTTTACATTTCTTTCCTTGGAGGTGTTGTTGAAATGCCATAAAAGGCTTCATCATGTGAACTGCTGCTGCGACCTTCTGTACTCCTTTAATAGTTTTTATGCCCCACTTTTTTACTTTGTAAACCTCTTAAAAGATTATTTGTCCCCTGCCACCAAAGTAAATTTCCCTCCAACAGCAAGGGAATTTTAAGGGGAAACTTTTTGGTTTCAAAGAGATCTCCTACTTCAGATTTAAGTTTCTTACCACTTATTCTTTCCTTCTTCGATTCTTTAAAAATAGAAGTTTCAACAGTATATAGGATACCCTCCTGAACAACTATCTTGATCATATCTAGTAGAAATGTGGGTTCTTTAGGAGTCTCCCTAGCTAATTTCCATTTATACTCTAAATATAAACATTTTCAAGCAAGAACCCTATTAGGGCATACTATACAGTCAGTAAATTCAGCTCAACAGATTTTTATTTTTGAGGATTTCCTAAATCTGATTTGATCTATTTTTACAGAGAAATACTCTTTAGTTGAAAAGAAACTCCTGAAAACAATAAGTATATATATATTTTTTATTTATACCAGCCAGTTACCACTGATCTTACCTAGAGCCTGAATGATGGGCAGTGGTGAAGTCTTCAATTATACTGGATTGAAGATCAAGATAAAGTACTGCATTTTTTTTATAGACAGCCCTACTAACAGGATATGACCAAGAAGAGTCTGAACAGAAGTCAAGATGAAGCAGGAAAACTTTATTCCAAAAAAGCATTGAATTGTGCCATTTGACAGCAAATCTAGGAAGAAGATGATGTCCCAAGTGCAATGCTTGAAAATCAAATGTCACTTCCAACATTCCAACAGTGCTGCAATACCCGTAACAGTGGAACGCAAATGTCATACTCATCAAAACACAGGTAAAACACAGATGTCTGTGTTTGTTAAACAAATAAGTTATAGGTTTTATGTGGCAAGCTTTTTATTAAAAAAAATACAATACAAAAAGTCGTTCGATCACTATAATTTTTTTTGCATTGATCCGAAGCGTGACTTAATAAATCAACCCCCCAAAGTCTACTGAAATTTAAAGCAGTTCACAGTTTGCAATATCTGCACCTGCCCTAATCCATTTTTTGCATCTCTATGAATCTGTTTAATCGTATTAGTACTATATTCATATAGTGACATTTCTTTGGCGTTTTGGACTCATTAGCAATATGTGTCCTGAATTCTAAACAGTGTTCTCAAAGACAGAAGGAAATGTTGCTGGCAATGTCTGTTCTCTTTTCAAGGCAGCACACTTCCTGTTTGTTTAACTCAAGTCTTTTTAGCACATTACAGTAAAGCACAGTATAAATCACAGTAGGGAGATTATGCTGCAGCTAATTATATTGTCATAATCTTGCAAAATGTACTGCTGCATTTGACAATACTTGTATCAACCTGTAAAATAACGGTCACCTTTGCACATTTGTGTTGGGTCCCCTGGTTACATTGCTAACGGTGCACAAATAGCATTATATGTCGGAGAACACCAGAACTGTTCTTGTGGTCTGGGATAGAACAATGGTCTTCTTATTGAGACCAGTATAGAGGCTAATGAACCTACTGCAAGCAGTTGATGTCAAAGCTAATGCGATACTTGTAAAAATCTTTCTCCCTAAATGATTTATAAACTATTTAAAATAATAGGTTTGTGCAAACGTTTCTCCTATGTTTCTAATGCAAACCTAAATATACGATATGTGTAATGCTGGCCTCTTGTGGCCAATGGTATACTTCAAACTGTATTTTTGTAGGAACAGGGAGTTCAGATCTTAATAAGATCTTAACATTCATATTACCTTGAATTCTTTCAAAGCAATGTACCAAGACTCCATTTTCAATTATTATTAGTACCTGGGATTTCTAGTTCATAAAAATACACATTATTCATTTTTTAAGATTGTAAAAATTTTTTACGTAAACAAAGTATTAGATGCACAAACTAAAATGAACAACTTTCAGAATTAAAGGTCCTTCCTGAAAAAAATTTAACAGACCAACAGGAAAATGTATATTAATAGAATGATCATTAAGAAAACTAAGAAAGCAAGAGTATACTGTACTTCTCAATAAGATGCAAATTTTTGCAGCCACGATAATTTTTGCAAATCAAACTTGTGCAAATTAGATTTACGTGTTCTTGATTTGTGCAGAAATTCCAACTTTTGTAAAAAAAAAAAAACTGCATTGCACATAGTATGCAAAGGTAGGTGCAAACAACATTATACACAGTTCCTGTCTTCGGACAAATTTTGTACTTTTGAAAAACATATATGCATAAGTAATTACACAGGCTTGTTTACTAACACAAGATACAGTGTCGAACTGCAGAAAAATGCTCCATTTATGCTCCATTCATATTATCTCCATTTGTGCTGTTAAATCATATTATAATACAGTTTTATAGCAGCCAACATAACCATGCTGGAAATGGGGCAACATCCAGGAACAATGCAGGCACTTGAGCAATTCTGGACTTTCCCCTTCATTTTTGTAATTTAGACTTGATCCCTGTGGGATAATGTAATAAACCAGGCAAAGCTGGTTTGAGATAGGTCTAGTAAGCTTTATTTGTCGCTACAGGCTTTAAAAAGCAGAACAAACATTTCCCCTTTTATCACATTGCCTTACCACAGTTATTCTGACAACGAAATTATTTTGGACTGAATATACAATATTTTTACAGGTCCGTGTTTTTTTTTACCTGATCTTCAAAAGAAAGATAAGGAGTCTTTTTGTAGAAAGGAATTGGACACTGGCAAAAAAACAATTATGCTGTAAAAAATATCCCTATGGGCTACATTTTATCACACTAAAAAGCAAATGAACTGCATTTGAGCAAGTCCTGCTTCTGTTCCAGAGCACCTTGTTCTTTTATTAACAAATCAACAGAATCAAACCTTCATCAATATTCTCACACAGTACTTGCTGTCAAATAAAAATAGAACAGACAGTTAATGATTATTTATGCATTATGGTCTAACACTTGCGTTCTTTTCTGAAAAATTAGTGGGCAGCAATCATGCATCAATGGTGGACACATAATAAGCAGTTATTATAAACATTCTCTTATAAACACTCTTTTGCTCATCACTAGTCACTAATGGAATACACTCATTAGGTGTAGATCGCCACATTCTAGGGTAAGTCACTATGCCTTGTTGCTTTATTTGGCTGCTGGTGGTACATGTAGGGGCACAGTATTCTGCATGTTTGGGTCCTTGTATCTTTTTGCAATTTCGAGAAATAAACCTTAAAGTAAACATTAAAAAAACTCAGCTGGGTTTTTGGTATCAACATGGATATATTATAGCTTAGTGATCTCTGCATCTTAAATTTGAAAGAAAGTAGCCAGTCAGTATTCCCCCATGTATGTTAACAAGCTGGTTTCTGCTACACCGTTTTAGGAATCAGAAGCGGAAGTGCAGAAAATGTACCCAGATACTGTAAATCCTTCTTTGCAATTACATAAACTACAAAACAACTTAAACATTTTAATTGATGTTCCTTGAAAAAAGTTAACTAGAATTACATTTGTTTCATTATACAAAAAACTGTTTTAGGGTTGAGATCCCCTTCAACAACAAGTACAAGGTATTATCTTAATCTTGTTACTATTATTATAGAAGAGATTAAACTGAAGAAATATGTATTTAAATTGGACTGTATTAAATGGCAAAGCCATATTTCTAAACTTTAACATAAATGGTTTCCTGCTAATCAATCCCATGCCTATTGATTTATTTGTTAAATATGATTTGCTGTATTCACTTAATTTCAGAGCAAATATTATCCCATGGTTTTGGTGGCCTACTCATTTGAAAAAAATGTAATAATGTATTCCAATTTGTAACATAACATGTTTGTGAAGAATCTGAAACAGAATGCCTCACATCTCAGTCAGTCTGGCAAAATCAATCTTCGTATGTGATCTGGGCATTTCACACACACACACACCCCTGGTCTGCTCCAAGTGGAAATTCTCTAAATTAATTCTTAAATAAGAAGGAAAGCCTGTTTGCACTTAGGGGTGTCAAGTGTTAGGCACCCCCAAGTGATTGTATTACTTGCCTGAAAACCTGGGCCAGTGGTCCTATTGGCAGAAAACTGCACAGGTCTGTGGTTTTTCTAGCTAGCACCAAGGTTTCTTCTTTCTTCAAATTTCCCCCGGGCAAACGCATGCACAGTAGAACGAAATAGTCGCCTTTTTAGTTAAAGTTCAGTTTTTCATTCTACTACACATGCGCAACCACACGAAGAAAGAGGAAGCAAGACGGCTCTCTCTGTGGTGTTCGTTGGTATAACCCAACGGGCCCGGAGTTTCAAGTAAGTCATTACAATCACTTGGGGGTTCCTAACATTTGCTACCCCCAAGTGTAAACAGAATTTTCTTCTCCTTTAAAACTGAAAACTATCATTTTTATGCGTGACAATTTCGACACGAGCGGCAATTCTGACACGTGACAATTTTTTTTTCACTTTTTTTTCGCTGGCAAATTGTCGCTGAGGTTTTGCAAATTAATTCACTTGCAGCAAAATGCCTGATTTTTTTGTTAAACACGTTTCCTTCTATGTTACAGGCCAACTCCCAACACTCCAATACCATTCCAATGCACATCAAAGACCTCAAAACCTGCTCCACCTGTAAACATTTGCAAATAAAATTACTCATGAATTCTTTTTATGCTTTCAATTATGTATATTATTATAAACAAGGAATCATTTCCTACCATGAGGCTTGTCAGACTGTACCCCAAATGCTTGTAGATGCTGGCACTGTATCTCATTGTCTCTGTTGTCTTCTGGTGGCTCTGGCTATTACTTGCAGTGCTATTGCTTTTCTTTGGTAAAATTATCCTGTTAGTTGGGATTGTGCTGTCAACATTGGGGCGGTGTGGTGCTAGATTCTGCATTCCTTGGTTGAGTGAAGGTCCTATATGTATCTGCTCTGTTATTCTGCAACACTGAGGTACCAGATATTTATACCTATATATGATCTTCTCTTACACCTATAATAGCCAAGTATTGCACAGAAAAACTGAAACCATATTCTCCAACATTTTTATTGCTAGATTATATGACCTTTAGCAGGCCACCCAGAATCTTGTATTGCTATGTACAACCTTTTTAGTTATGCCTTTGAGGTTATCTAAAGTAGTATAGGTTGCATTTAACCTGCGATTATTTTAGGTATTCACCTTATTACTAGATGATTATTTTATCATACTAGAACCTCACAGATTTTTATAGATTTCATAAATCTCTCTGTGAAGCCGCTGTGCTTTCATTAAAAGTAATTCGTTAAAAATGGGTCTGTGTAATGAAATGTGCACTGGTATGCAGCCAATCTACAGGCTCCACTTACTGTATCTAGTAGAATTAAGTCAAAGGCAACTGGACTTTTAGAGTTTAGCATTTTTCTTGAAAATTTTTCACCACTCATCCGAGTGGCTTCCTCAGTTCAACTGAAGTGATAGGGTATTCCTCTGCATTTAAAAGTGACTATTTACTGGTCACTTTTTAAAAAATATCTTATTGCTTGCTATGGGTTACTCCACCTGGGCAAATGGCATTACTTTTGGGTGCTTTGTGGTTACATGGTAGGACTAAAGATTCACCTAGCCACATAGATATTTATCAGATATTTCACTTATTTATTTATGGAAACAAATAAAGTAGGATGTTAATGAGATTTCAAGATATAACTAGTCATAAAGGTTTTAAGATAATAGTTTTTAAATTAATCAGTTCATTTGTTTTTTGTTTAATTATGTATATTCTATTTTCTAGACCACTGATTTTATTAATTTAATAATTTCCATTAATTAATGCTGGATTCGAAAAAACCCATTGGTAAAATAATCAAACCAACTGGATTAAATAATTACATGACACAAAACAGGCACTGCAGATGGAAAAAAATAAAGAGTATGAACAGTTACGTTTTAATGAGAACATCAAGATATTAAATAACTATTAGCCATCATGTTGTAGTATTCAAGACAGTCAATGTTATTTCACTTTAAACATATAAATGTTTCTATCTATGTCTAAAAATTCCCAATGAAAATGAGGTTACATAATTCTATGGTTAAGGTATGTAACCTTTTTGAGAATATATAATAAGTACAGTAATTAGAGGATCAACTGCACTTCACCAATATACCAATTTAGTTGGGCTGTAAAGATCCTAAAGACGGGACATTCCTGGAATTAAAGCCACCCGAGGTGGCATTCGCGATGCTGCCCCCCCTGCGCTTACCTTTACATTGTTGCCAGAGATCCAAATTGCACTCTCTGCCTAGAGAAGCTGAATTACTGGTTTAATAACTGGAAATTCATATTTTAAAGTTACCAGGAACATCTTTTTCATGTACTTCTTAAAAGCTCTAAAAATCCTTTAATGCAAAATTTCACTAAGTAAAAGTTATTAAGGGGGTTGTGCTGATCATTTATTCGGTAGTGCATTGTTCGGCACTTTATTCAGCGATACTTTTTTACATTTTGATGTTTAAAAATATTCCATGATGTTCATGTTTTTAGAGAATATGGATTTAGTTGTGGTTTTAGAAACCTCTACAACCACTAAAATGAGAATGTTTCAGGGCAGGTGTTAATGTTAACCTTTGCCTAGCAAAGTAATATTTTCCAGCAAATTATTTTACATAGCAATCAGCTGTACACATTTGCAAAAACGCCAATTTAAACATCACTTGCAATTTTAATTACATTCCCCTTCAGTGTTGTTTAGTAGAGGCAATTCTCAATATTATCTATTGCAGTTTTTTTACATTTAGTAGCCACAACAAGTAGCTGCTACTAATAACTCTGTGTGTCTTTACCCTTACTCACTCAACAACTAAGACACTTCTCCTTGCCCTCTCTCCATCCCATCTGGACTACTGTAACTGCAACTAACTGGCCATCCTACACCCTCCCTTCCACTTTTTTTGTCCCAAATTCTGCTGCTAGAATCCTCCTTCTCTATTTAGGAGGTTCACCTGGAATGACTGGGGTCCACTGAACTGTTTGATACTCAATGTAGTAACATGTACATTGAAGAATATAGCATGCAAAGACATGCATAGAAATGTTCTCTCCTGCCAACTCAACATCTACAAACAGTGTCCCCTGACCTTGTATTATGTGCCACAAGACCCCCCCTAACAGTACAAAGACTCCCCAAAAATATATATATATTTTGGAAAGTACTTGTTCTGATCAATGGGTAATTAATTATGTCTTTCTACTCCAAACACCAAACTGTAAAACTACGCCAAAGGCAGTGTTTTTATGACTTTTCTGAATATTGCAATTCCTCCCTCAACTTTAACTCCTAATATACAATTGTGGGTTTACTCCCGTCTTCCCCAGTTCTGTAAATTCCCTGACTTTCTCTATTGGCCACGTAAACGCATTAGGCGTCTGCAAGATGTGCTAGATGGTAACACATTTGGCTCCTACGAATTTTTTAAAGAAAAACTTGCAGAGCCCAACCTATCCCATTTTCGGTGCTTTCAACTTAGGCAGGCCTTCCAAGCACAGTTTGGAGGATATGAAATACAAACCTCACAGCCCCAATTTGAAAGGGTGTTATGGTCTGCTAACTTAACTAAACTGACATCTGCTCTATATAAGACCTTATTGCAAAAGACACCCCCACCCTTTAAGGCAGCACACCAGAAATGGCTAACCAACATCCCAGACCTTGGCGACAAGGAATGGGAGGAAGCAACAGACAGAAGCTATAGCCACTTATACTCTATACAAGACAAACTAATTCAATTTAAATGGCTGCACCAATTCTATATCACCCCTGTGCGGTTAAAGGCTATGGGATATAATCCAACTGCAAAATGCCATAGGTGTGGGGTTAGGGTTGCCACCTTTTCTTGAAAAAATACAGGCCTTCCGACATATTTACCTTTTTTTCCTATTAATAACATTGGGATCAACCATCAAAAATACTGCCCAGGCCAGTAAAATACCAGTCAGGTGGCAAACCTATGTGGGGTAGAAGAAGCAACCTTTTTACACATGGCTTGGTCGTGTCCGCCGACCGAAGTTATAAATGTTTTAGCAGATAAATTAGAATTCCCGGAGCTGCTGACCCCACAGGTTTGCATATTAGGAGTCATAGATGAAATTATATACACCAACCATGCTAGAATCAGGTGGTAAATCAAAACCTGCCCCTCATCAAACTCACCTTACTAGCCAGAGGTTCGCTAAAAATTAAAAAAAAAATATGGAGTCCATGGTGGGAAGCTGGGCTGGGCGGCCAGGGCTCCCTTACATAAACAGAAATCATCTATAACATGGAAAGTTAAAATGTATTAGCTTCATGTAAACTATGATGTTACTATTCAAGATGGCAGCAGCTTTGGAAGTTAAAGATGTATCTAGAAGTATGACGGTTTTCTCTGTACTCTAACTGAGAATGTATCAACTAAATTGTTAAATAAATGCTTAAGTAAATATCCTCCTCAAAACTGTAATAGATACTGCACTAATGGTATATGTATTGTTTTATGTTGATGTGTTATAAAACAATAAAAAATTTTACCTTTAAAAAAAAAAAAATATTGCAATTTGGAGCATTTATCTCACAAAAGTTCTCACATACAATAGAACACCCTAAATATGAATGCCAATGGTCTACAGGACAGTTTCATGCCAAATATGCATAAATACTCTATAGCAAAGCAGGGGGCATGTAAGGATCCCAAATGAAAATTGTGCATAAGAATTCTCTCACCTGACAAATTTGCATTCTGTGATTAAAGCCCCCTGACTGCATATTATGTGCCATAAGATCCCATAACAGTACACCATATATTTTTAGAAAGTACACATTCTGACGAATCCAAAATGAGTAATTATGTCCTTCTACTCCAAAATACCAAACTACAAAGCTATACTAAATTAAACTCAAGGAACAGCAATACAGGCATAAAACTGCAATGAAATCACTAAAATCAGGTAAAATTAGTCAAATCAATAAAATAAAATAAATAACTGTGGTTAATGGTCAAAATACTTGATCCAATAGCCGTGCTGTGAAATCAACAGTTTTTAGGACACAAACAAGAGGCAAAATGATCAAATAAAGAACAAAAAAAGGATGAGTGTGCTCATGTTTGTATGTGTGTATATGGGTATGTGTGTGTGTGTAAATATGTGCAAAAGAAAAAAAGCCAGAAAAGCAAAAATGTGTAAATATGAAAGGCCACTTACAATTTCTGTGGGCAGAAGGGTCCTTGGCAGCATTAGAGGGTGCCAGGATTGCAGAACCTATGCAGCAGGCAGTGAGTGGGTGGCCTGGAAGTTGGGTCCTGCATCTGTGGTACGGACAATCAGGAAAGAAGTCAGGCCCTTTGACAATAGAATCCCAGGACCGACATGGAAGCCCCCTTGACTCATTGCCTAGGGGATTGGGGGCCATCTGACCCTCAGCATGGCAGCAAAAGCCGCTACTGCAGTGAGGAAGCACTTTAATGCCAAGCACATACTGTAGGTACAAAGTGCTTAGCACTTAGAGCATTTTTCTGCCAGTATGTAGTGCCTATGTGATTGGAGATTAAGGGTTGAGTAAAGAATAACTGATAAACTCATTCTCATGACTTCTCAAAGCCCTTCA
Organism: Xenopus borealis; assembly: GCA_024363595.1. NCBI lineage: Eukaryota > Metazoa > Chordata > Amphibia > Anura > Pipidae > Xenopus > Xenopus borealis. The sequence continues at coordinate 45,882,738 of CM044446.1, read as the reverse complement.
TTCATCTGCACCTCGCTACATATCTTTTTTTGTGTCTTCATATGTTTTCTGGTAGGTTTCTCTGTTTCTCTATGAGCCACCAACTTCCACTGCTCTTTCCTGCCTCTAAACTTTCTTTCTTGGTGCTAATATTTTGAATGCACCTTCATTATCTTTAAAATTAAATTTAATGTTTATCTCTTAGAGAACTAACTCAACCTTGGCAATTTGGTTGCAATCTAAATATGCTACTGTATAGCTCACCACTTTATGCACCTTCCAGAACCCCTTATGTGTGTTTGTAAGTTACCCATCCATAGACCCGGATTGGTGGCAAGGCCACCCAGGCCTAGGGTGGCAGTACTTTAGGGGCGGCATGCCAGTGTTCAGGAGTTAGACTACGCATGCACACTTGCGAGGGGAGGTTTTCATGCTCACAAGGGGAGGGGGGAGTTTCACCCTAGAGGCGGCCAAAACAGAAATCTGGACCTGCCCACCCATATAGATTGTAAATTCTGTGAGATAGGAACCTCCTTGCTTTTGTCTCACTATACTATGAATGTAAATATAAATGTAATTTTGGATTTGTTTTGTACTTTATTAATGAAAACATAAAAACATTTACATACATCAAGAATTCTCCACTTTTGGCAAGGGGTTATTTTCAGTGTCGGTGCTCTCTCTTTCAGTGGGCTCTTGGGTGGATTGCTACTGCTCATGCAACCACTGTACTCACTTTGATAGACACTTGTGCAGGCACAGGCTGAACATACATAAAAACATTAAATTATATTATAAGACTGCCTCTAAAAACTATTGCAGAGACCCACCCCCACCCAGCAAACTAAACTAAACTCATATACAGCAGCTAAACATAATTACAGAGCAAGCTTAATATATTCATTTTGACATAATGTATAACACATCTTTTATCCCATTGTAACATTGACTCTTCTGCTGAAGCAACAGCAACCAGTCGCATAATATGATATATATATACATGTATACAGTATATATATATATATATATATATATATATGTGTATATATATATATATATATATATGTGTATATATATATATATATATATGTGTATATATATATATATATATATATATATATATATATATATATATATATATATATATATGAATAAATGTATAAAAACCCTGAAACTCCAAATATAGGATTAAAGGGTCATAAATGCATGACAGAAAATGCACCTGCTGAAGTTATTATATTAGATGGCATGTTGTTATAAAATGTAATAATGGATTATGGTGATCATTCAATCAGAGTTATGCCCACAAGTCTAGACTGATCATAGTGTGATTATGATTACATTTGTATTGGCACTTGAATAAAACAGTTTTAGTTAGTAAATAGTGTTGTAAATAAAATGCCAAAATTAATTTTCAAAGGGAGCTGTAAAACCAAGATTACTCTGTTGACTTTCTGGTTGACACATTAGGCAAAAAGGAGACGTTACTTTACTAAAAGATTAAGCATTGAAGAGAAAGATAGGCAGTGCTAAATAATGAACAAATATGTGTTATTGTAGGAGCATGAATTCAAGTTCTAAACACATTTTAGAAAAGGAAATTTGGAGTTTAAGGTAGGGCATATTCATGTGGAATTTTGTAGGCAAGAAAAAATATTGTGCCCACAACCTGCAGCATTCTTCTGATGATATTTACATTGTGCTTTGAAGAGACGTTAACTTACTCCTGGCATTCAGCAGAAATTGTCTAATAAAAGAAAATATCATTCTAAGCAACTTTTCAATATACATGCCTTTTAACACTTCAGTAATCTTGAAGTTAATTGTAAATAGTGTATGCACTTACTGCATGAATATAGTGCTTCCTGCATTCATCACCTAACTTGCAAGTTATTCAAACATAACAATACAGGTAGTGCTGGTGGACAGAGAATACAAAGGAGTCCAATAGGGGAATGTAATATACGTCTGTAATGCAAAATATATTCACAATGCGAAAAGTTAAGCCTTTGCGCTAACAAATTTTGCTTTGTGTGAATGCAATATACCTTTTGCAAACCGGAAACTGTTTAGCGACCACTTCCGCCAGCGGAAGGCCGTTTGCAAATTTTATACTTTGCACTAATGCGCTGTCAATGTAATAAAACTTCTTACTGAAAAAGTCCCAATGTTTGCTCCAAAAGATTACGACACCTTCAAGCACTTCTTAAGAGTGCGCAATTATAATCCACAATGCGCAATAATGATTCACAATGCAATAACCGTTTAAGGAACAATATTACATTGCAAGATGTGGATTTTAACTCTTATTGGTGCGCAATGTTTTTCTCTTTGCGACTTTAATTACATTCCCCCCCATATCCTTAAAAAAATGCCCTAGGTGTATTTGAGAGGGTGGCTGGTTAAATTTCAAGCAGGGCTCCTCCCCTTTAGTGTAAACAATGCAATGTGTCAGGCTAAATAATATGCAGTAATTATGACATTTTGGAGGAACTACCACTAACTGATTTAGACTGAATAATGCCATATTTGTATATTATTGTGTTTCCCCATCAAACATTTGAGGAATCTTGTCACAAGAGTAGTAAGAGATCCGTCAGGTTGTTTTTATGTTTCTGAATTCTAATATACCATACTCTCAATGTCACAATTATGACCAAATTGTATTTTGTTTTATTTTCCAGGGTGTTTTTAGCAATAGTGTACTCAATACCATCAACACAGCAGTCACATATTATTCTATTAATCATTTTCACGTGTTACTTTTTTTGTTGAGCTTAATAACTTGTTCTCTTGGTGCAATATTTTCCTGACACAACAGTAACTAGTTTTTCAGCAAGTATTTGCAGCTCAGAATGAGTTGCTCGGGTAGCTATTTGACTATTATATTAGTCAACAACAGTGATGGGCAAATCTATCCCGTTTCGCAGGAAATTCGCGAATAGGCAAAATATTTGCGTGTCGCGTAATTTTCGGCGAGTAATTTTTATGCCAGCGAATTTTTGGCAAGCGAATTTTTGCTGGCGTTTCGCGAATGTTTTTGCCAGCGGCGAATTGCGGGAATTTGCCACAAATTCGCGCCTGCCGAATAAATTCACCCATCACTAGTCAACAATAATATAATAATATATTCAATAGATGTGAGTTGGGGGTGTAAGTATTGAAGTATGAGTACTATTCATAACAGACATAACATTTTCAGCTTTTAATAAACCAATATGAGATGAAATATGAAAATACAAAATGAGTAGCCCGTCTTTATTCTTTACTCTGGTTCAAGATTATTGATTGAAATAAATTTCAGGTAGAAGAATGTTTTGTCTTTAGGCAAAGAAGCATATACTGTAGATTTTCATCAGTTTTTAATAATGCATGCCTGGTATATTGTACTTAAAATTTGTCTGCTGAAAATATGTGAAAAACAAGCATTTTGTAAGTGAACACAGCAGGATACTTAAGAAGATGGATAGACTTTCCTGATAATAAATGCATAAATAATGGGTACCAAAAGACCAACACTGCACAGGAAATTGACACTTTTGCATGATGTTTTGTCTTGTTATACAGCTCCAGTGCTCATTATTATGATATGTTTGCACAATTAGGACAATCAACCTGGAAACCAAATGAACTGTGAATTTTATTTTTTCACATAAGCATTAGAAATGTTACCAATTATTACAGCCACTATCCCTTTTGCTCTAGTCTTTGAAGCAAGCTAGCAGGATGAATTCTTTATCATTCAAGTTGTGCGTCTCTCACTCACTCTCTCACTTCCCCCCACTATCCTGTCTCCACCTGTACACAGGTAAGTACTGTACCACTGAAATAAGGGATGTACAGTATCTCTCTAGACACTACCATTTTAGATACCGAATATCCATGCATTCTTTTGTTCATGTACTGCATGCTTAAGGGTAAATGTATCTTTTTGCTTATCTAGAAATACATAGAATAGAATACTCATTTCTAAAAACTGAGTAATATATTGGTTTCTGTTCAAGACACTACGGGGCAGATTTACTAAATTCACATGAAGAATTCGAAGTCCAATTGAATTTGTATCAAATTCGAATCTTCGAATATGCAAAGTAGGCAAATTCGACCATCAAATATTCGAATGATTTGAATATTCGAATAGAATTTTATTCGAATATTCGATGGTCGAATACTTCCCCTTTAAATTTTAATTCGACCACCTACTTCGCCAGATTAAAGCTACCGAATTGGGTGTCCTTCCCTGAGATCGAATATAAAAAATTCGATGCATTTTTGCATTATAAATTCAACCAATAGTAAATTTGCCCCTAGATGTCAAGCTAGCCATACACACAAAGTCAAATAGTTACCTATGCAGACTCATCAAGCTTATGTGGTCCATATCCATTTCTATACATGCCTGATAGGTGTGACCCATTGATGGTAAGATATTGGATGGGCTGGCCATTGTTTTGGTTCCATACAATAAATTGACAACTTGATCTTTAGAGGTCTACTTAAAGGCCAATTGTGGATATCTATATAAACAGTGTATAATCACTTTAATATATATAGCAGGGGCTCACTTTATTGGCAGTAGAGGTAATGCCTTTTCCAAAGGAGAAGACAGTAACATCCTATGTAGATATGAGTTTTCAATTCAGTCAGCATAAGCAAATTAAAAAATCAAGTTAGTTTCAACACTAAACCAGACGTTGTTGGTTTACCTCTACAACCTGCTTTTGACAAATCTTCATACAGTACATACAGGTATTTATAAGTGCATAAAAAACTGTTTCACAATGAGTTGTACAACAGGTTAACACTATTATTGCCACTGAACACACATGCTGCCATAACATCACAAGAAAAATGTCCTTTTTAAACTCATCATTAATGAGTTAATTAATCATTAATACTCATTATTATACAAAGAGTAGGATATAAACTGTTTATATTATTAACCATGAATCATAAATAATTCAAGCTATGTATGGATAAAGCTGTAATGTACATGCTGAATTTCTTTCTTCCAAACCAGGTAAAATATGAAAAATATTACTTATTATTTCTCACATCTTCTAATAAATTCACTGTATTAATGCTCACATTTCAGCCTGCATGCATAATGGGTTCTTTTCTTGCCGACTAGACTTCTAATGAAATTCTGACACTTTAAAGTCTATTAGAACGAGCAAATAGTGTGTATTCCATCTCCAGTCATGCTAACACAGAAGCATAATGCTGGTATAGAATTCCACCCTGTACTCTGTTCATTAAACATAGCACTGACACCACAATATTGTTTTTACTTTAAAATAGTTAGTTGTTTTTTTACAGATAAAGTGTCTCACTTTTTTTAACGATTCAGTTTAAAATGAGTAACAATCTCACATTTTGAAGAAATACTATACTATATATGAATAATATAAATACTGAAGGCAAACTGTTTCAAACCCAAGTTTGAGAAAATCTGGTATAAAATGCTTGTTTCATATTTATAGAGCAAAACGACAACTCTGGTACAGCTCTGGTCTCAGGTTATTGGAATATTTTATTGTATATGAAGTTCTCTTTTCCTTTTTTTAGGAAAATGCATTTGTATGGAGGCAAATGTATTAAAGAATACAGTACCACTAAGCACGTTGCTTTCACTTTGCTGGTTCTAAATACTGGAATATGCTAAATACGATATACAATGAACTATGTGCATAAACTTTGTACACATGGATAACTGTTTTGGCATGCACATAGCTTAAATTAAAAACTCATAGGGGCAAATTCACTAAGATCCGAAAATTCACCAGCGTATGCTTCGCTAGCGTTCGCCGCACTTCGCCAGGCGAATTTTCGCCAGTTTACGCCAATTTACGCTCAGGTCGCGCTAGTTGCGCTAGTATTACTTCGCTAGGCAGAGCGCTGTTACGCTAGCAAAGCCTAATTTGCATACGGCGGGAACTTTAACTTATAATAGAAGTATATGTTACAGCCACTACATTCCACTACACAAGCCCAGGAAACCTTTAATAAATAAAATAAAGTTGTCCTATTGCCCTACATGAGCCCCCTGTATAGTTGTGTTGCCATATGTTAGGAAATGTAGGGGGGAAGAAGGGTAACCCCCCAAAAAAATTATCGATATTTTTCAGACTATCGCACTCCTATGCTAATATACACCGGCGTTTTTTTGGGACTTAGAAAAAAAATTTACATTTTTTTTTTCAACCTCCTTCAATCTATTGTATTGAATGTCACCTGGCAAAGTAACGTTTTGTGTAAGTGCTAACGTTGAGGAAAATGTTCATCTTAGTGAATTTGCGAAGTTACGATCCTTCGTCAGTGCACAACTTCGCCTGGCGTAAGGGTGCGAAGTTGCGCAAGCCTATCTACTTCGCTAGTGAAAATTCCCCAGAGTCCGTGTTAGTGAATTTGCGATGTTGCGAAATGATGTCACGCTGGCGAATTAGCGCTAGTGTTAGATGCTTTGCGCTTTAGTGAATCTGCCCCATAAAGTCAAAACAGCCTTTCCCATACCTTCCAACTGTCCTGTTTTTCAGGAGGCAGCCCTGATTTTTTTAGCTCACATGCCACTATCCCAGATTGCTGATTAAATGTCCTGCGTTTCTCCAAGGGTTGTCAACTTTGGGCTTTAATGAGACTGGGCAGAATCAGTGGTGTAAGGGGCTAGGCCCAGACGAGACCAGTTTGAATCCCATTCCAGACCTGTAAGTGGCGATCATCATGTCTAATCTAATTTAGAGTTTCTAAATTTGGAAAACCAAGCAGGGAGTTTTGATTTTGGTATTCTGCTTGGGAGAGATAATGCTTTCAAGCTATCAATTTCTGATCTTATTGGCATATCTGGAGTAAATGAAATGCTCATTGTCCCTTTCTACCAATTTCAATTATACCAGCACATCTGGAGTAAATAGGTTGATTTTCCATTTCTATATTTATTGAATTGGCATATCTGGGGGTATGTTTGGTAAACTCAGGGGTGTGGCCACAAAATTCTTGTAGTATGGCAGATGGTTTTGTCCCTCTTTCTATTTCTGTGTTGGGAAGTTTGCTTTCCAACCCCACAAAAACCTTCAGGACATTAAAATGAATAATGTTGTTAAGAACCAGTGTATGTATATTTCATATGGGCTAGCATAAAATAGCTGTACCATGAATACGACAATGTTGCATTTTGCACATTCATTCACATTAGACAGTATAATAAAATATAATGCAAATGCCTCCCATAAGGTAAAATATTTTGAAAATCAGAAACAAGACTGATTATACCCTGTTCTATACTTGCTGTGTTAATCACCAGTCCAATCCTACCACTGCAAATATAAAGCTTTCCCTATCAATTAATATGGAATTTCATGTCTATGCATATCTACTGATGGATCATCATCAATGGAGGCTCCACCAATCTTTCACCCCATTGCTTTAAAGCTATTTTAATTGTCTTACATATTTACTCTACATTATATGCATTTTATGATTTACATTCATGGAATGAGATGTGATTATATAAGACACTGGAGCACACAGAAGTTAAATGCACTAGTTCTACTGAACGTAAGTAGGTGGTGAAAGTTTTTAAAAGCATCTAATTATCAAACATACATGAACCAAGCTGTGACAAACTCACTGCATGATTTTAATATTGTTCAGTGCTGCATAATTTTAAAGATTTCAGACACACAGAATACCTGATAGGTGAAAATAAATGCTGAATATTAAATAAAAACTTGATGTGATATAACAGATGTACATTGGATATAATTGTAATATAGAGCAATTGTGCTTAGTGCCAGTGCATTTATACCGGCTCCTGTTCTTAATCTTGCATATGTTGACACAGGGGAAACCCTGGAACTACCACCACCTTCAATCTAGCTGTATTTCCAGGGTTCCCCCTACAATCTGCCTTAATAGATGCCGAAGACCTGCATCTTAAAAATCATGTAGAAGTTGTACACAAAATGACTTAATTCCAAATCCAAATATTTTTAACACAATTGTGCAAGATGCATCAAAATGTAAATGTACAATTGCACATTGTGGTACATGAGCCACAATAGTGCCCAATATTGCACTTTGCACAGAAGGAAATAAGCTCTCTATGTCTGATTTAGCTTTAAGAACTACAGACCTGTGAATTAAAGGAAAATGTCTTACTCTGAATATTGCCCATGTTCTGCAATGTAATAGATACCATTTCTCATTTCTCTCCTTTGATTTTTTCTGATGTGGACAGAAGGAGGAGGTCTGTCTGTATTTTAATAGCTTTCTTCCAGTATTTCATCTGCAAGATTTACAAAAGCATTTCTGATGCCAGGTATATCACAATTTCTGGCTTAGACAATGGTAATAGGCATACTGTATGATGAGTTGGATTGAAATGGAAATGAGGAAATTTAATTTTGTTCCAGTTTTCAGATTATGTGAGATAAAGACAGCAGAGCACTTTCATGTTTCAGGTTGAAAAGAAAAAAAACCTCTGTGACTACAAAGATGCAAATAGAGGTGGGCTATTCCAAAGTAATGCAAAGACAAAGGAAAAAACTTTGTTTCTATATTTTATATAAAGTACATGGAAAAAAATACACTGATTTGAGTGACTAAGTGGTTGAGCACAACAGATCCTCAGAAGAGGATAACCTCAAAAATACTTTTCTCACCTACTGCAATTTCTAAACCAACCTAACAGCCATATGTGCAATACCCTACCAGAAAACAGCTGGACAGATGTTTTTTTAGCATCTACGAAGGCCAAAAAGATGCCAAATTATTATGAAGGGGCTTGGCCCTTTTGCAAGGCTGACTTTAGGATGCCCACTGTTTTTCTCAAATGCCAAATAGTGGACCAGGGACTTATATTGCAGTCATGTAGTGTCAGTGTAATACTAAAGAGAGATTGGATTTAGTAGGTTAGGAAAAGGACAGTCCAAGCTGCTTTGCAACCTGTAATAATCAGGCACTACCTAGAAATATCCTAGTCACTTCCTCTTCAGTAATTTTAAACAATGAAATCTGCTCCCTTTTAGTCTGTCTTAAAGGAAGACTAAAGCTTAACTGAAGTAGTAGATTAGTAGAACAAGAGGTAGATGAGGGATCCCCCAAGCCACAAGTGAAATAAAAAAAAAAGGTTATTGCCAAGTTTATTGCCATGTTTGATGGATCTGCACCACATGGGATGCCTTCCAGGACCAAGCAATGGCATCTTAGGATTGACTTGTATATAGGAAATATGATGAGGAAGGCATATGCAATGGCAACTTCCAGGCAAGACCTTTTAACTAACAAAAATAAAAATAAAAACTATAACAAGAAAAACAGAAATAATTGGGATACACAACAACAAGACCTTACATCTATTTTCTGTATTACTCCATATAGTAAGCAGGCTATGCAAATTAGGAAAATAATTGCTAAAAAATTAGATGTTTTCAGGATGGATCTTTTGTTAGATCAGTCAATTTTGGTTAACATTAAATTTGTCTTTAGACGTAGTAAAACAATTTCTAGTGATATCTCAAAAAGAAGGTACACAATGGCTACTTAAAAATGGATGTTATAAATATGGAAAAAACAGATGTAAAGTATGCAAACACATTGGCAAAATATAAGAGTAAAACAATAGGCGAGGTTTTTCCAATACGCAGTTACATTATCTGTGAATCCAAGGGTGTCATATACAGTATTTAGCCTTATGTAGATCATTCATCAGAATAACACATTACACCCATTGAACTTTGCAGTTGTGTTCAGGCAAGTTTACATCAAAAAAAGAGTAAAGACATTATTTTAAAGGACAAGGAAAGTCTAAAATAGAATAAGGCTAGAAATGCTGTATTTTGTATACTTAACATAAACATGAATTAGTCTAATCAAACAAATGATTTATACTTTCAAAGTTGGCCACAGGGGCTGTCATCTTGTAACTTTGTTATACATCTTTGCAAGACCAGGATTGTGCACATGCTCAGTGTGGCCTGGGCTGCTTAGGGATCGTCATAAATTATCAAAACAACACAAGTCAAATAATACTGTATCTTCCAGAAGAAGATACAGCAAGACTGATTAATAATCAGAATATGCAGACTGCACTGGGTCGTGTGTTGTCATGTAATCTACTGTGGATTTTATAGTTTTTGTATTGTTTAATACAAACTTTTTCCAACTCTGCAGAACCAGTGACTGCAGCAAAATAATCCTTCAAATAGAATCCCAGTTTATCTGTTTAAATCTGACTCCAAGATCTTTGTCCCTGCAGCTGGAGTTGGAAACATTAAAAGGGATGTAAAGGCAGAAATAAAATCCAATACAAAATCTCTACACAGCCGCCGACTGCTCTACAGGGAAACAAAGATGCTGGAATCCTACATGGCTGGGAAGTAAGGCAGAGGCTCCCCCTAATGTTCATAAGTATGATTGTTTATCTGCCCAGCAGTTAGGGATCTTCTGACAATTCCTATTCAAAGCAGTAAATGAAGGGAGAATTTCACTGAATACAGTCAAGTTTCTTATAAAAGCGGTACACTTTTTTAAATAAAGAATATTGGAGATAGATTTCTTTTTCATTAAAGAAAGTAAAAATGGGATTTTATTTTGTTGACTTTTTTTTGCCATTCTGCATGGATGGAATGGGATAACCAGTAGCTTGATCTAACATGATCCTGCAGCTTTCTTTTAGACATAGGAGAAACTGCACACAGACACCATGCTTCTCTTGCTTCAAGAAGACATAACTTTATTAACACTTCTGAAGTAGCAGACAAAGATCCTGTCACATGACACTGTGTCAGTATCCCATTACTCTGGGATTTGTATGAGAGCACATCAATTAATACAAATCTATACACACCCACTTGTTCTCATATTACAGAAAGACATATTTAGCATAAATGTATAGTACAGTGGTTTATTCTCCAAATATGTAATGTACAAATTCTCCCAATTTAAACTTTGTTACTAGCAGAGTCATCACCATCTGCTACCACTTGTTTGTGGAACAATACTCAAGATTTATCTTTCCCTCACATAGTACAGATAAAGATATACTGGACTTCATTTACTAATACTGTAAGTGCAAAATAGGAAAAATGTATATAAATCTCTGAAGTTGCTTTTTCCCCATATAGGGCAGTGTTTTTTCCCCAAACATCCAAAATTGCTCCTTCTTGTCACTGCTGTTCTGCTAGGTGTGATCTGTTACAGAACATATTCAATGTTCGTTTTTTTTCTCCAGTCATCAAAGAGTTATATTTCTCTGTGTTTCTTTTTTTTTGTAATGGGGTCAATTAGCTTTTTTTTCCTCTTGACAAAAATGCATTGCAAGTCAATTGCCATTTTACTGGTTTCTCAAAATGCTGAATTTTGCTGCGAAATGAAAAATATGGTTCATCAGTGCAAGTCAAATAAGATGCTGTTATTAAAATGCCTGCCCATTACAGCCCAAAGAGGTTCAGCAATTTATATTAACACTGCAAAACTAAGGTTATGAGTAATTTACGGAGGTTTAAGATTTTGGAACCAGTCAATTAGCTTTTCTTCCAAAATATAATTAAGACCAATTGATTTAGTTAATCTGTTATCTATTTGTGTTTCACTTGGATGTACAAACTGAAATAAAATATGCAACGAGTATGTGAACACAGCCAATTGGTGTTATTTTTCACTGGAAGCATGCTACAGGTACTGAGAATTCTATTCTAATTCTAATTATAGCTGAGGTCAAACTCAGCATTTCGAGGAGGGCAATAGATGCTGGATGGTTTCAGCGTAATAGAATACCTTTTATTTTAAAACAGAATTAAAAAGAACTGAAAATTGGAAGTCATATACCATACACCTTTTACCCAGTATTTTAGAAAGAAAGGGAACAATGAAGCACTTGATTTAGTACTCAAGGCTCATACAGTGTATACTAAAAAATGGGAGTCAACTGCAATTCCAATCAGTGGAAGATGGAAGATCTGTACCTCTTTTATCTGTTACAGATTACAGCCAACACATTGCCTCACAACTTCAAAGCTAATTATACTTACAGTAACCAAATGCTATTGTAACCCCATCTAGGCTAGACCTTGTCTGGCTAGGAAAACAGGCAGAGCAC
>CM044446.1:45792655-45805619 GCA_024363595.1 Xenopus borealis | reverse complement strand
CATACAACTGAATACTGCTTCACTAAAAATTTTTGTTCAGAAAAAAACCCCAGTACTCAGATGTTCCTGGGAAATGAAGGACATACCACTTATCTTTTTTTGTTGAAAGTGAACTAAATTATTATGCAGGCTGAGAGGGGTTCCCAAACTTTTTTCATATGACTGTATAGAACATCCCACTCACCACAGACACTGGTCCAAACTGCCCATGTTTGTGTTTACCCCCTTAATTGTCCTTAATTACTAAAATGTGTAAGCTTGTCAGCAAGTTTCCGATTTGGACAACATGGGGCCACAGCCAGCCAGGCATCCAAGGCAACCTGGCCGGTCACAGTGCCAGCTAGAAGCCCGCATGAAGCACATGAGCGGATTCACAAAATGACTGGGAGAGAGAACAGGAAGTCCGGGAGAGTGGATGACCAGGTAGGCAGCAGAGAAGGTATGTACCTGGCGCCCCCCAGCTTTGTGCCTTAGGCAGTTGACTACCCTGCCTACATTTAGTTCTGGCCCTGCATAGGGTCCTTCAGGGATGTCATAATTGACAGCAACATTGCGGAACTCTCTTTTTATACCAGGATTTATCTCCCATACCCACCTTAATATCAGAACTAAAATTATTGATCTTGTGCCAGCCTGCATTTTCCAGATGATAGTTTGCCCATCTCAAGAGCAGCTCCTCTGGAGACAATTTCATGAGGTCTTCCAATGTCTCTCCTTCTCGTAGCAATGCAGCCAGAGCTGAAATACACAGGAAGGTGAGATGAAGGGAGTGCCATCCATTACTAAGAAATTAATCAGTTTGTTCTCACGTACAAGTGGAAAACAACATACCTACGCAGAGGTTTTTATTTTTACGGAAGACGGCTAACCTAGTTCTAGCACTTTTCCTGCACTTACTCCATTACAGACAGAATTTAATAAAATTGGCATAAATAAACTTGTGTGAGTTTACCATTTCCACGCGTTGGAGTAGTGGCAGACGCCGAGCTTAGTTGCCCAACGACAAATCTTCTCTTCTCTGGGCGACTAATCTCCCCAAAATGCCTTCCCTTCACCAAGATTACAAAACGCAGGAGGGATGGCATACGAATCGCTTCCTCATGAGACAACTTCAGAAATGTATGCCATCCAGCTGGCGATTTGTATTCTTGCCGGCGGGAAGGCATTTGGGGAGATTTGTTACAGGGCAATTAATCTCCCCCATCTGCCACTACCCTTACAGGTATTTGTTTAAAACCCCTCTAACTTCACTTATTAGATAATTTTACACATTAATCTCAGACCTCACCTGTTGATTAAAGCCAGCCATGTTAGCCTATCTAAAGCTGGTCATAGACATGTAGATTTTAGCTTTGTATTTGATTAGACATCACAATCTTCGGACCGTTAATTAAATAAAGTAATGAAATTAGAAATCAGACAGTTTTCTGGCCGTGGCAGCAATCGTACAAAAGTTATGTCTGACAAATTGCAGTGACAGTCACCCATTGATATCGTCAGATAGGCAATACATGCAGAGAAATTATAGTTATCCGACAAATCTTCTAAAACTGTGACTGATTAAATCAGCAATTGCGGTATGAAAATGTCAGGACAATCCACACATAGTAGGAAACTTCGAATCATAGAACTTTATCTTTGAGTCTATGGCCAGCTTTACTCCCCATGCAACCATTCAGATAGTGTGCAATTGGCCAAACTGAATGAATAAATTCACAAATACCACTGAAGACAGTCGAAGCAGTCAGATCAAATAGTTCGAGTCAATGACTTGACCTTACGTTGATTGTTTGGAAGAAACCAGACTGAAAGAAATCACTGTTCATGGCCACATCACGAATCAGTCTAAGGAAAGCTATATTTTTTACCTTCATTCCTGCTGAGTTCAATGTCTGCAAATAAACCAATCTTAATAATTTGCCAGAGAAGGCCCAGCACCAAGTGTTGTTTCCCAGCTTTAAGATCTTCAGCTCCAATGTTGACAACATGACACCCTATGGCTGAGGCAGAATTCAAGGCCAAATTCAAATTCTCCTGTAAAGCAGAAATAAACAGGGGCACATAGGAAGGTTTTTACCAATCAGTGGCCACAAATAAAACATAATAGACCAATATTTAAATGAATTACATTTGTAGGTAGCTATCTGTTGAAGCACTAACTAGTAGCAAATCAATATTTCTTAAATATTTCTTAAAAACAACTGGGTGTAGCCAATACAGATCTGGTCTTACGGAACAAATCATATTTCATACAGAATTTACTTTATCAAAATAAATGCAGTTTATGTACAGTATTGCATGTGGTTTTCATGTTCTTTGCTTTACCTGGATGGTGAATGGAGTAAGTTTTTTCTTGTTAATAACTCTTTCATCAATAGTGTCAGGAACAGATAAGTTGATCATTTTACTGTCAGAAAAAGTAGAAAGCGGATGCTTAGTGAAACATTGGGGGGGGGGACCGTTAACATAGCTATAAAAAAAGTTTTTCTGGTGTAGGATTAGATTACCACTAATATTTGTTGCAAGACATCTTGAAGGAGTACTATGTCTAGTTATGTTTAAATTCATAACATTCCTAAAGTTTTTAGGTTTTATACCAATATACTAGTCTATGGAACATAGACCTGTCACTTGCACATGGGAGGGAATATCAATCCCAAACTGGATGGCAATTTTAGCCATCAGTCGATCAGATCTTGAACATCACCACCCCACTGGCAGACCAATAAGTGGAGTTCAAATTTATAAAATGCAAATTTCTCCATACTATGGAATACAAGGACTAATACCTTTAGATACCTTAACCGACTCTTGCCAGGACCAAAGCACAAATGTGGTGTGGTAATTAAAATTATCATGGGGACCACTAAAAGAAGAGCTAAAGCAAAAATTCATGTTGTTTATGTACAATCCACTATTGACTCACCAAAGGACAATGCCATCTCCCACAGTCCTAAATAAGTCATTTGTGTTTGGATTCATTGGTACAACATGCTTGCTGTCTGGGTCTGTTTCCAATGCTTTGTTTATCCAGTTTACAAAGGCATATTTTTCTTCCTCTAAAAGCAAACAGACCATAAGTTTATGTGTGCCATATTAGTCATTTGGATCATTTGCATTGGCACCGCACCAAAGTGCTCCTGGCAGACAATATAAAGGGCAGGCACAAGTACAATAATAGTGACATATTTATATTGTATTAACTACTTAAAAGCAATATAAACACTGCAGTTCACAAGGATCAGCTGCCAGGCACAGGAAGGACTGTGACTAAGAATATAGTGTCCCCTTAGAATCCCCTTATACAGAAATTAAAATGGTGTGGTGATACAGTGTATAAAGCTATGGTGGAACTGTGCCCTCTGCATTTTCTGGGCAAGTTATTGAAATCTGAGGCTATGTGACAGTGCTTTACCTGCCAACAAGAGTCATGGGGTGTACTAGAAATATGTTTTTGAATAAGTCAGTAACTAAAGAGATGCTTCCAGCAGTGTCTGTGGACAAGCCTAGTGCTTTAACCATAAGGGAACCTCAGAGCTCCAGGAAAAAAAAAAGCAAAAACTAAAGCAATTTGGCAGAGGATGCAATATTTCTCTGTACAAGACTTACCTGAATAGGAATGTTGGGTTCCTTCACTGGAGAGCTCAGATGTGCCCCCTATTGCACAAATACCTTCTTTGCGATTTATAGCTTTTCTGAATGTTTTGGCTATGTCACTACTTTTCAGTTCTTGCACAAGCTGCACAAAAATAAAAGATACAAAATGAATATACATATACACACACTCAAAAAAATAAAAGGCATCTAGATAAACACAAATGCATGGAACGCAAATGTCTAAAGCCTAGGTAGCACAGCGGCTCATTTCCCATTTCCATAGGTAGAATAAATAAAATTGGGAATGTGCATGTGTCCACAAAAATACTGTTCAGAAGCTTATGGGCCAAAGGGATAACGTCAAACAAATAATGACCCATCAGCTGGATAAGTACAATATGTGTGTTTCCAAATTTCCCTTATCTCCAGCTGATGATCCCATAGGGCAATGGGTCAGATATCCCTTCCTTCAGTCTGTGCATGGCTAGCATTTCTCCATGTATAAGTTCCTCATTGTTCTACTTCTGTGCGATTAATGGCAGTGCTATATTAGTTGAACATTAAGTTCCCTTTCAAGTCATTGAACTTAGGCTGCATATTTCTACACATGCCAAGACCTTGGCCAGAGTGAAATGGCATAAGCAATGCAATTAAACAAACATACACAAAAGTTGATTCATCAGCAAATGAGTTATCTTGGTGAAAGTCCAGAGGTTTTAGTCAAGTTTTCTCTAATCCTTTATTTCTTCCTGGTGCTCAATCTCTAGTAAGGGCTCTCAGAAAAGGGAAAACAAGCTCAATGTTGCCTCAACCCTTGTCCCCGAGCCACAACAACATTTACAGTTGCTTTTATTGCATACAGAGTTTGAGTGTGTGTAATATTTAAGAATGGCTGTGGTCTTGCCCCTTGTCCTGGTTTCCACTGAATGCAAAGAAAACAAGCATAAAAATTGCATATATTTATAGCAGTCAAACATCCAGTCATGTACAGGCATCAAAAGTGCATGGATATAAAGTGTCAGCAATAAAGAAGAAACTCTCAGTACAAAGGACCAAATATGGAGACAAATCTGGAGCACATTTACCATACTTCCTAGGACAAGTTTGCCAAGCACAAAGCTAACCAGAAATAATACCAAATTATATTTTCGTTATAAAGCTTTATTTACCATCACTTATAAAGCAGTGACTCTTTAAGCATCAAGATGATCAAGAGATAGGTCTTAGCACTGCAGTGACAGCCAAAGTCATTGAACAGACATACATAGCACAGAGAGAAACCAACAACTAATACAAGAGGTAAAGAGAGCTTACAATCTAAAAGGAAAAGGGGTGTGAGACAGAATATGTTATTCAATCTCTAATAAAAGCAGTGGATACTAGGAGGTTATACAGACACATATATTCAATAAATGTTTAAAGGGATTCAATCCCATTCCACTGCATTTCCTCTTTATATCATAAATTAGTTCCCACCGTGACAAAAAGGTGCAAATTTATAAAGGTTTCCCCATACTTTAAATCTTTGATGTTATCAATCAAGAGGCCAATGAGTCAGATAACAGCGCTACAAAATAAGTTGGTGCTATAGAAATGCATTTTAATAAAAATATGCCACTTCCATACTTTATTAACCGTCAGAACCTAGAAGATTTATTATGCCAGAGAAACCAAATTAACAACTGGTCTGAGCTTATCCAACAGAGGATTCCTTAGAAGCACTTTTTGGGTTGTTCCGTATGCATTAGGAATGCGCTAAATCCAATTTTTGATTAGGCCAACCCCCCTGAATCCTTTGCAAAAGATGTGACCGAATACCAAATCCTAATTTTCATATGTAAAACATTTTTTCCTTCTATGTTTTGTGACATACAATTACCCTCACCGCCCCTAATTTACATATGCAAATTAAGATTCAGGTTCAGCCAGCCGGGTAGAAGGATTCAGCCGAATCCTGCTGAAAAAGGCCATATACCGAACCTAATCCTGGATTTGTGCATCCCTAGTTGGAATCAATAAATTCAGCTGAGTTAAGGACCGATCCAAATAAATCAATAATTATTCATAAATGCATAAAACTTTAGCCTTAGTCTACAAGTTAGAGAGAGGGACAATTGATGCAGCCATTGTCGTCAATGACTAACCCTCATGTGGAATTTTGATGGTGCACAAAAATTTGAGGGTACACAAAGATTAAAGCAACAGTAACAAAAAATTGAAGTTTTTTAAAGTAATAAAAATATAATGCAGTGTTGCCCAGCACTGGTAAAATGGCTGTGTTTGCTTCAGAAACACTACTATTGTTTATATAAATAAGCTGCTGTGTAGCTATGGGGGCAGCCATTCAAAGAAGAAAAGGCTTAGGTTACACATCAGATACGCTGTGTAGAAAATAATGGTGATCTATACAGTAATGGTGTAATCTGTTTTCCCCTATTTAACCTGTGCCATATAGCCTTTTTTCCATTTCTGCCATTGCTACTCAGCAGCTTGTTTATAAGAACTATAATAGTGTTTCTGAAGTAAAGACATCTGTTTTAACAGTGCAGGGAAACAGTACATGATATTTTCATTACTTTAAAACACTTTCGTTTTTTGGTGTTATGGTTACTTTTACCACACCTAAACCTATGGTTCATAAAAAGTACCCCTTATTAAAAGATTAGCTATTAGAGGAAACCTCAGAGTTCCATCACCTGTATAAAAGGTCTTCACCTTCATTTCCATGACTCTTTCTAATGATGAGCCATTTTGGACTTATGACGTCATATTGGCGCCAGAATTCACCTAAGGGGGAGGGTATTTAAGTAATACTCATTTTGACACATCCTTTAAAAAGGTGAAAATATACTAATAACATTGATCGGGCACCACTGGCTAAAGATGGTCTGAGGTGCTGGTACTGTGGGAATAAATAAATAATAAATATACACAAACTACCCAAATGACCCTGATCAAAAGTTTACATACCCTGGTGATTTGGCCTGATAACATGCAATCTAACTTGACAAAAGGGTTAGAATGGCTATTAAAGGTACAGTGACAGTACCCAAAAAACATCAGTGCAGCACTGGATGAAAGATGCGAGGGTCTAAGTCATGGGAAAAGCAAAAGAATTGTCAAAGAGTCTGTGGGAAAAGATAGTTGAACTCTATAAAACAGGAAAGGGATACAAGAGAATATCAAAAGGAATTCAGAATGCCAATCAGCAGTGTTCAAACTAATTAAGAAGTGGAAAATTGGGGGTTCTGTTGAAACCAAACCAAATAAAACAAATTCCAGCCACAGTTTGTGTAGTGATTATGATTTAAAAAGAGTAAACACAGTTGTTTGACAATAATGGCTTCAGCCAACCACTAACCAGGAGTTAAGAAATCATATAGATAGGGTTCTTGCAATAAAGGTCTTCCTCTTTAAAAGATTTTAGGCCATACCAAATACATGCAGTTGGACCAATAAGAAAACGCTAGCTTAACAATTGTGGTGTTGCTGCACATTGCCAGAACAGTAATGCTGAATACACCCAAGAATGAGCTAAGAAAGAGTCAGAGAATTAGACCCCACTCTGCCACAGCTCAAGTGGAGAACTAGTCTCATTAACACTACTTATTTACAAGCAAAACATTGTTTTCTCAGTCTTAAACTAACACGACAATGTTCAAAGGGGACTAGTCATCCACACATATAAAAACTGTATAAGTCCTTTTTAAATTAAACAGGACACCCTAATTGTTTTTATTAAAACATTTAGAATGGTTATAAACTCATTGAAAGGACAAGGAAAGGCAAAAAATTAAACTCCCATTTTTAACTTTCTTTAATAAAATTTTGTATATATTTCCAATATACTTCAATTAACAAATGTGTATTGTTTTTAAAAGAAACCCGACTGTATGCAGTGAAATTCTCCCTTCATTTACTGCTGTGGATCAGATGGTCCCTAACTGCTGTGCAGGGAAACATTCATACTTATGAACAGCAGGGGGAGCCCCCCACCTTACTTCCCAGCCATGCAGAACTCCAGCAGCTTTGTTTGTTTCACTGTAGAGCACTCAGCAACTGTGTAGAGAGATGTATTAGATTTTATATTTGCCTTTACATCCCTTTTAATGTTTCCAACTCCAGCTGCAGGGACAAAGATCATGGAGCCAGATTTAAAGAGATAAACTGGGATTCTATTTGGATGATTATGTTTCTGCAGTCACTGGTTCTGCAGAGTTGGAAAAAGTTTGTATTAAACAATACAAAAACTATAAAAACCACATTAGATTACATGACAACACAGGACTTGGTGTAGTCTGTATATTCTGATTATTAATCAGTCTTGCTGTATCACCTTCTGGCAGATATTATTTGACTTGTGCAGTTTTGATCATTTATGACAAGCACTAAGCAGCCCAGATCACACTGAACATGTGTGTCTTGGTCTTGCAAAGATGTTTAACAAAGTTATAAGATGACAGCCCCCTGTGGCCACCTTTGAAGCATCATTTATTTGATGAAGCTTTGTGGTGCAGAAAGTTCATATTTAAGTTTAGTATACAAAATATAGCATTTCTAGCCTTATTCTATTTTAGACTTTCCTTTAAAAAGATCAGCTGTCAGTGATAGATTAGACATTGAAAGTATTGCCTGCCCCACTTCTGTTTCCATTCTACGCTTCCTAGCATTTCTCCTCCCTCCCTTTCCTGCCTATAACTATGTAGCCAGTACATGGGCATCTGCATCATGTGCTCCGTAAACCGGATTTTGGCATGATGCAATGCTCAACAGTGTCAACAGAATGGCACCTGCCTGCTTGACGGGATTGTGAATTACAAAACGTATAGTAACAAGATCAAAATACTGTATATAGTGTAATTGAAGTTTATTTTGCTTGACTAACATCAATAAATAGGATTTGGAATTATTTCTTAGGGTGACAGGTCCCCTTTAAGACTTTTTCATAGGTCTTTTGAGGGAAAGCATAAATCGATAAATGCATTTATTTCCAAGGCCACCTAACATACCAGTGTATTAGGAAAGTTCCTTTTCAAGGCTGTCGTAAAAGAAAGGTAGTTTACCATGCATCTAACTAATATGTTGATTTTTCTTTGTTTGTATCCATAAAATGTTTAACTACTACAAATTAAACTCTGGAAACAACATGCTGCCTAGCCATGGGTTATGTTCAATTAGGGACCAAGATTTATTGTAGAGTGGCATAGTCTTTAACAAATATGATATTTTATACTCCTTAGTTAAGGGAACCTGTCAT
The DNA here is from genome assembly GCA_024363595.1 of Xenopus borealis. Taxonomy (NCBI): domain Eukaryota; kingdom Metazoa; phylum Chordata; class Amphibia; order Anura; family Pipidae; genus Xenopus; species Xenopus borealis. The sequence continues at coordinate 45,796,765 of CM044446.1, read as the reverse complement.
CTTAAGAAATACTTCCAAATAATTTTCTATCATGTTAATTGAGAAAAAAAAATTGGAGAAAAAAAAAAGTGAATTTTATTTTGTTTTCCTTCCGTCTTGAAATTAAACAATCACAGCATGCAGGCAGGAGCCATTTTCTGGAGTATGCACCAGAATGGGGAACTATGGGCGTAACTACAGAGGAAGCAGACCCTGCTGTTGCAGGGGGGAGCAGTAAGGTCTTAATTAATGGGCAACTTCAATACATCTGGTCAACTTACACACATGTTTTGGGGCTCAAACTTGAATTCGCTGTGGGGCCCAGTGACATCTATTTACACCACTGTGGGGAACCTAATGCCCATAAACAGTACACAACACAATTATAGAGTTAGGAGGAAGAGGGAATGTGAGAAGAGCAGTGACATCTAGGAAGTGCTGAATGGATAGGCAAAGTAATTGACTGTACCACTTCTATGCCTCAGGCATAGAGGCGGGACAGGTAATATTTGTTTGACAGCTTAGATATTTAAACACCTTTAGAACAGGTATGGGTGCTTTAATGAAAAATGAACGCTTCATGCGTAGGTGACAGGTCCCTTTAAACCCCCATTGTATTTTACTACCCAATACCAGGGTTATAAACAAGCATGCATGTTTCCTTATCAAATTTCATACTAAATTAATTAAAAACATTGCAACCGCTAGCTCTAATAAGAGGCAGGAACTTCACTTTTCATGCGGATTTCTTTTATATTTTGCAGAATTAAAAATGGGAGTTGCATATATAAGAAAAGTGATCTGTTTCACAATGAGAATTTACATAAAAAGCCAATTAAAGACTATCTGTACTTACAAAAACAAATTCTTCAAAGCATATCTTCCCATCCTTATTTTTGTCTCCTTCATTTATCAGCTTCTGTATGATCTCTCGCACTTTGTATCCGGGAAGGGGGAGGTTTGCTTCCTTAAAGAGATCATGAAGCTCATAATCTGAGATGTAACCACTACCATCAAGGTCTGCAAAGGAAAAAATAAGGCATTGTTGGCTAAAACCAGAAGTCAATTATTTTGAAACACTCAAGAGAATTTGTGTTACAGCACAGTATAATGAGATCCTTTGTCAAAAAAAAAAACTAGCAGCCAGAAACACACACAATAAAATTGATACAAAGAGCACGATACGCACAGTGTTAATATCACAAATGTCTTGGGTAATATACAGACTATTCATGAAAATATTTAAAGTGCTTTGTTGTAAGCAAGTTAATAAGATTTCACCGTTTCATCTGTTGAGAAGTGTGACAACATGACCGGGCAAATGAACTGTTAAAATCACGTGACTATTTGACCCCTCCCTCCTCCGATTTGCAAATGAAAATTTGGATTTGGTTCAGTATTCGACTGAATCTTTCACAATGATATAGGATGCAGGTGTTTGGTCGAATCCAAAACAGTGGATTCGGTGCATCCCTAGTGAAGACACACTTGCATATCATACTTATGGTCAAAAGCTTCACTGTGGAAATGTTACCACATACTTTACAGAAGTCAGTTTCCACATGGCCATAGGTGGTAGTAAAAAAGTGCACACATAGGACAGATTGGGATCCATACAGGAAATGGACAGCAAGCAAAATTCCAGTCACTAAAATAATCTTTGATACTCTCTCCAATCCTATTAAAATGTATATAACTGACAAGGTGGTAAGGTGGATCACCTAACTGGATCATAGCACCTTAAAGCATTTTTAGAATGGTTCCACAGGTCCATGCACTAGGGAAATGTATCCAATAGATTTTCTTGTAAATCTAAAAGCTCACTACTTTTATCTGCAAGACTTCAGAATTCCATCTGCTGACTGGTTGCTATCATTTAATAGACTTAAGCTGGCCATAGACTGATCCACTCGTTTGGTAATGTTGCCAAATGAGTGGATCACAATAGAAGGGATACGGGCGGTCGGATCGCGGGACCGCATCAACGAACAGATGCGGCTGTGATCCGATGGCATTTTTAGTCCCGCCGGATGGACATCTGGCAGACTTTTGGCCAGATATCGATCGGTAAAGCCCATCAGAGGGCCCCATACAGGTGCCAATAAGCTGCCGACAGTTTGTCGGCAGCTTTTATCGGCAGTGTATGGCCACCTTTAGAGAAAAATTTAACTTTATTAGACTTTACAAGCCCCACTATTTCTACGTGTCCAAAAAAAGCTTGGATGAATCTCTCTCAATCTCAGAGGTTGATTGGCTAGTATTGAGGGGAACAATACCCAAACATGTATTTGGCCATGGCTCTGGCTCTTTCTATTGTTGGATGCGTGAAACAATGTTGTAAGACAGCTGATAAAAGTGGATTTTAAGTCCTGGAGAAGACCAGACATACAGGCACTGCTTCCACTTGTAGCAAATTTAGTAATAACTTTAGAACCCTTGGAAATATTTAAGAAATGTATGCATAGAACCCTATTCAGATTTGGAAATCTAGTTGTATTTTTTTTTTGTTTACGGCTCACACTGGGAATCTTATACATTACTTATACAACATACATTAGCCTGGATGCAGATTACCCTAGCAACAAATAAATGTGAGGAACTTATACATATTATTACATGTAATAATGTAATGTATCCTCCAACAAGTCACCACAAATTACTACTATTTTAAATAGAAGTTTCAAAGAAAACAGAATATATTATCACAACTCTGAAACTCCGCTTCCACTCCTCTTCAGAAAAAGTGATCGTCGATCCATCCTGCGATGCCAGATTTCTCATTCTTTATAGGAGATAGCAAGGGAGGAGAAATCAAGCGCCACACGATGGATCGCTTTTTTGAGGATGGAAGCGGAGTTTCCTCAGTTATTTCTTAATAAAGGCTTTTTGATTTTAAAGTTTCATTTGGGTTTTATGTTCAATGTATATCCACAAATTTTTTTTTTAATTTGATGTTACCAGTCCTTTAAATAACCAATCTCCAGAAGAGAAGAGCTTGCCCTCATTAGTGAAGCCAATATTGCTAGAATAAAATGAAATGAATTGAAAATTATAATTCCAGAGTAATTCAACTCCAATAAAAACAATATATATTTCTTAAACATCACATTGCAGGTGGCAGGATCTGAATAGCAAAGCAATCCCAGAACGGTTTTCCTTTTACCAGACAAGGGCTTGAAATAGCAGTGAAAACAGGATGCAAGCAAGTAAAAAAATTCTGCCTTATAAGGATTGCTATGTTCTACCCAATGATGAGCTCAGCTGCACTTGTATTATGTAAATGCATAGCACTGAAAACGGAGGCAAAAAAATCGTTTTAGATTTCAAAATATTTGCTTTTTTAAATTCTGCCAAAAACCCAAGTGCTTCCTTATTTTCGGAATTTTTTTTTACAGTGGCAAGTTATACAAATCAGTGGTGTGGGACCTCATTAGGCTAAAACTGTTGAATGGTAAGTTAGGCAAAAGCAGAGTGACACTATGAAGTTTCACTGATTGGGGATGGGTCAGTATCACTTGGATTGCTTGCATTTTTGGAACATTATGTTATAGTCCTCCTAAATATGTGCACTTTGCAAAACACCTATTTGTGCATTCTGCACAGTATCAAATGCCTCATTTAATGCAGCCAGGAAACATGCCTTAAAAAACACATTCTTAAGTGCCACCTGTCCAAATATTTCTATGTTGTCCTTCTGTTTGTGAGTTTCTTCCATGTGCTCTAGGTTCCTGCCACATTCAAAGAAATTGAACTTACTTCATAAAATTGTCCGTAGCGGATGTGTAATTGGGACACTACACTGTAAGCTCCACTGGGACAAGGACTGATGTATAATCTCTAATGCACTGCAGAATTTGCTTGCACTAGCTATACTACAAATAATTATACTATGTGTTCAGTAAAAATGATTCCTTAGCGTTGGGGCAGACGGGTAGATTCAGGGAGATTTAGTCACCTGGCGACTGCACTTGCGGCGCTTCGATTTCTGAACTCGCCTGAAGTTTCCTTGTGAGGCAACTTTGGAAATCAAAGCGCCGCGTTAGTGCATTAGCGCAGGCGATTCTTCATTCAAGCAAATGGAAGGCAGCAAGAAGGCAGTTCAGGGAGATTGTCACGGGGCAGAAGAGGCGA
>CM044446.1:45781840-45792489 GCA_024363595.1 Xenopus borealis | reverse complement strand
CACTCAAAAGTAGATGTATCAGTACATTATTATCAGTATACTGTACAGTATCTGTAAGGATCTAGCAGGCTGTACTTGTGAGCCAGTTATCTAATAAATATTCTATGTACTATAAAGTAGACCCCCATTTTATATTTATCTGGTGATCATAATACTTTCACTAGTGCCTTGAAGCTAATTCTCAAAACCCAATTTCAGAAGTTGCTATTTCCTTGTCACTGTCACAATATGACAGATACTTAACATGGCCAATTCCATTGACTCAGTTCCTGCTTTGCACCAAACAGAGAATTACATGCATATGTTTCCACTTAGATTGCATTCATCTCACTTTACACCCATATTGTGTCTGTGGACAAGGGTGGCAGTCTGAGTAATGTTTGTACAAAAAAAAAAAACGAGTTTCCTATGTTCAAACAGAAGTATGACTAGCTCACTGAATTTAAAGGCAGGAAATTGGAGATTGCTGTTCACTGACTCACACCAGGATCAAACTGCTAAAATAGACAAGCCTCTTCATCAAAAGAATGTTTGCTAACAATTTTATCAAAAGAAAGGAAATATATTTTGTTAGCGGTGAAGAAGGACACATTTTAAGGAGGGGGGGGGAAATGGGCAATAAAATCTCTGTAGATAGTACGAATGTATGTTACTGCATGCAGTAATTTACATGAGGATTGTAGCTGCAGTTTGCTCTTCAGTATTTAGTATATGTGTCTGTTACACCTCATGTATTGCGTTAATACTGGGAAATGCTGGAACATTTTACACTTGAATTTCTATGGCTAACATGTTTTCTTTATAGTCACTGCAGGGTCAAAAAGAAAACAACGGTGAATATGCAGAAAGAAGCATCAAAAGAAAAGCTGAACATGGAAGCAAACAAGATACCTGATAAAATGTGGATGTGGAAACTTGCTTTATCAATTAAATTCATCACTTGTATAAACTACTTCGTAAACTCAATACCCATCAGTTTCCATCCCCCCAAAAAAATTCTGCTGAGCCATTCATTGTTAAGTCTAAGGGTAAGGACAGGGGCAGATCGGGGGAAATTTAGTAGCCTGGCGACCCAATTGCCTTTTTTTCTGGGTGACAATATCCCCAAATTGCCTTTCGCCTGCTATAATGAGAAAACGCAAGTGCAATGCCACTCGCGGCGCTCCGAAGTTGCCTCATGAGGACACTTCGGAAATCGAAGAGCGTGCATTGACGCAGGGGGAAGGCAGTTCGGGAAGATTGTCACCCTGAAGAAGAGGTGATTAGTCACCAGGCAACTAAGTCTCCCCAAATCTGCTAGGGGGGGGGAGAGAACGTAATTAGTCGCAAAGAGAAAAACATTGCGCACCAATAAGAGTTAAAATCCACAACTCGCAATGAAATATTGTTCCTTAAACAGTTATTGCATTGCGAATCATTATTGCACACTCTTAAGAAGTGCTTGAAGGTGTAGTAATCTTTTGGAGCAAACATTGCGACTTTTTCAGTAAGAAGTTTTGTTACATTGAAAAAATTCGCAAACGGCCTTCCACTGGTGGAAGTGGTCGCTAAACAGTTTCAAGGTTCGCAAAAGGTATATTGCATTCGCGTAAAGCAAAATTTGTTCATGCAAAGGCTTAATTTTTCGCATGGTGAATAGTTTATGCGTTACTGCGTTACTGACCTATATTACATTCCCCTAATAATGTCTTAGCAAAGCTAATCGTCTCTATTGTCCATTTTGTATCTGGGAGAAGTAGCTGCTACTAGTAGCAGCTACACTAATGTACCCAGTGTGAATTATTTACCTGTACATCTTTATGCAATTAATGTCATCACAGTGGATGGGAATCAACAACTCATCCTAAACTGTTCCTGGTACATAGTGTACAACAGAGATGCAGAAGAAATCAGCTGAAGCCAAAAATTAAGAATTTCAAAGATGATGTGGCATTGGTGCTGCATTACTTCAAACTGAAAGGAGAATTAAGCTGTCCAAAAGTCAGCTTTGACCCTTCCTGTCTGCCATTATTTCATACATTATCTACATATATGAACATAATTGATGATAAAACTTTCGTAAACAGACTCAAACTAATGTGATGGCATGGACTATCTGTAAGAGAACCAAAACTTGCAGAGTAGAAACAAAGCAGGGACATATGTTGATCCCAAGAGCAATTCAAATTGCTTTTAATGGTGCAAAGAAGGAACACATTTTCATCTGAAGGACAACTGTTCTATAGCAGTGGCAAAGGGGCAATTGAAGAGATGGAGGTTGATGGCTTTTTTGCTTGGGCTTGTGCTGTCCTACTGGAACGCTATTAGTGGGGCAGTAAAACTGATCATTTATTTAGGGGCAGGGTCTTTAAACGTGTGGAGCTTATGTACAATGCTGTATATAACCAACTGCAATAAGATAAAATATTTTAACAGGCAACAGGGGCTAATGCAACACTAAAAATTTATTTAAAGTCACTGTAATAAGAAAATGAAGGAAATGAAATATGTTGCCTACCCGCTGCTCCTGAGACCTCTGCAGGACTTTGAATAGTTCGCTCGTTCCCCAGATCTGCCATGACCAGAGTCAAACATCCCTTCCCACATCTAACCAGCAATCATGTTACCCACTATTGTGTAACCGCACAATAATTTGACAGATTGGTTGGACTTCGATGTGATCGGTCGTTCGGCAGAGAAAGATCTTTGCGTGTATGGGGAGCTTAACAGTCAGTGCAGTAGCCATGATAGTACAAAAAATACAACAGTGAATTCCAAACTTACCAACTCTGGCAAATGCCTCTCTCAGTTCCTCCAGATCATCTTTGGAGATCTGTGTGCTGTGCGTCATCGCTACTGGCCAGTGGCACCTTAAAAAAAATTCCAATTTGTCTAGAAAAAAAAATAAAAAATTATATATATAACAAATCCTGCTCTATGGAAAAAAAGTTAACTTTTTCACGATTTCTTTAAAAAAAAAAAGTCACGAATCAAGGAAAGATTAGAAAGGTTCATGGATAAATCTCTGCGCGAGTGTTGCATCCTCTACTAGGTGAATAAAGAGTGTAGGATTTGAAGTCATTCCATACCCACCATTACTGAAATACTATAAGGGTCATGGCCAAGAAGAATGTATTGAAGCACCGAAAAAGCACCATTGGGTTGCCACCATTCATTTGGGACCTATGCTGAGCAATTGTGGCAAGAGCAACTAGCAATAGTGTTTACGGCTATGGTCTGTGCCAAATACGCATGAGGGACAAATAGGCCAATATCTATGATTCTGTATAATGCCACCTTGTGAAGGGTTGTTTCGGGCACTGTTATGCTGCATCTTTTGCCTACTTAAGAACGTGATCACAAAGAGCCCTGCATGAAAATGCACTTTGGAGCACAGAACTTAAGAGTCGGTGTATAAACTGTACCTTTACATAGGATTACTCTGCTTAATTGTTTTATGGTCACTAAATTCCTCAGTCACTAAATTCCGTAGTGACTTCGTTTTATTTTCTATATGAGAATTAGGTTATAAGTGAATGACAGAGGGAACGTAACAGGAGGAGGTAAGTCTGAACATTACTCGGTTATAGGCTGGAGGCTGGTAGGGGTTTCCAGTGCTTTGAAGAACAGCAAAGTTCTTTATACCAATAAAGCACCCAATCTAAAAATCCATGAAAACCCACCACACCATCCTATTACTTGTGGAAAAAAAAAATTGCAGGTTAATGTTTTTATGGATTGTGCCCAGAATGTAACGAGATAAAACGAATATACACACATCACATATACTTTCTGTGCTAGAAAAGAATCCCAATCTGCTGCATAATTTACAGATCTGTTCTGTACTGGATAGATGGAGTATTAAATAACTTGTGCACAGCTTACTATTCTCATTGGAATCCGAAACTCTCTCAAGATACAGTTAAAAATAATATAAAACATTGGTTGAACAATGTTGTGTACAAAGTAACAAAAGGCAACTGCATTGCAAAGCAGAATAAAATAACCAAGCATCTAAACAATACAAATAACCCCTAGAATATACAGTTTGTTTTTTTAAGTTATAGAATAAAATATTAACCTCATATAGGAAAATATTATAAACTATCCCATGTTTACTAGGCACCACCAAGTCTATGGTTTAAGAGGACACCTAACCCCATAGCCTGTAAACCAAATGTCTCGGGCTATATCTTTACAGACAGATCCTGTTTTGTATACCGGAAACCCATTATCCAGAAAAATCCAAAATAAGGAAAGGCCTTCTCCCATAGACTCCATGTTACCCAAATAATAATAAAACAGTAGCTTGTATTTGATCCAAAATAAGATACAATTGATCCTTAGATCAATCAAAACTAGTCTATTGGATTTATTTAATGTTTAAATTATTTTCAAGTAGAATTAAACTATGAAGATCCAAATTACAGATAGACCCATTGTCCAGAAAGACCCAGGTCTCAAGCTTGCTGGACAACAGGCCCCATACCTGTACTAGCTGTTAAAATGGATGCAAAGAGAATGTTAGCACTTCCCTCATCTTGTGGGAAATTATAAATATAGATCAGCTGATGTAAACTTGGGTTAAAGGAGAACCAAGCCCTTCTTACTAAAATGCCCTAAACCCCAACCCTACATAGACCACCCCCTCCCTGCTCCCCCTCAGCCTAGTGGTTGCCCTGGGTAAATGCACCTCTTTACTTACCCCTTGTTGCAGATTAATTAATTAATTGTGATGATTAAAGATGTGCAAAATCAAATATAGGTAGTTGTATTTGTGCTTATTGTATGTGTCACATTAGTTGTAAAGTACCTTTAAAACCGACATTTTAAACATAAAATAAAGCCTGCCTGATGGACATGCCTTCAGGCCAGTTAAAAAATGTTCAAGTTTGACAATGTAAATGGAAAAGCTGCATTATGAAGCAGTGGGGACACTGGCCAACAATGTGGTCTATGTTGTGTGATACATGGAAACTTAAGTCAAAGTATTTAGAATGTGGGGCACAAGAATAGTTCAGTACACCTGGCTAGCTTGTGCCAGACAAACTCATACATATGCAGTAGGGTACAGGAATGGGATCCATTATCTAGAAAGCTTTGAATTACATGTACTTTTAAATTGATTTCCTTTCTCTATAAAAATAGGACAATACCATGTCCTTGGTCCAAACTAAGATACAATTACTCTTTATTGGGTGCAAAGCAATCCTATTGGGGTTATTTAATGTTTACATGATTTTTTGCAGACTTAAGGTATGGCGATTCAATGTATGGAAATATCCCTTATCTGGAAAACTCCAGGTCCCAAGCATTCTGGGTATCAGGTCCAATACCTCTACTAGTTAGAGACAAATGGCAAAGATCACAATGCTTGGGGTTATTTCTTCCCTGAAATAAAGCAGAAGTAATATTGTCCATGAAATGAGAGCAATATGGCGATGCAATTAATTTAAACAATAAAAAGCTAAATCCCCACAGATAAAGGGTTTAGCTATTACCATATGGTTACGATGCATTTGGTAACGAAGAAGAAAACCATCAATTAGAATACTTGTTCAGCATTTGAATTGCATGGGTGTTAACTTGGTTTTTGACAAGTTTGACTAATGACTGAAATACAGAGTGTTCAAATACGTGAATCTGAACAGTGATATCCAATCTATTGCCGAGGTAAAACGCCCAAAATCCTCAGCCAGCCATGGAACTTGTAGAATGGTAAAAGTTAGAGCAAAATAGGCTGCACCTAGCTTCTTGGATATAAGCATAGGTTGGCTCTAGCAAAAAAAGGTATATTAACTTCCTCTTAGAGGTCATTCCTAAACTAAAGAATAATTATTTGGTCTGTGCATATCAAAATATTTGTGTTCACAGTAATGAGATTTATTACATTGTGGGAAATAGACCAGTAGGAACTGGCTCTATGGAATAGGAAAAAGGCCACAGCACATTGCAAATGCTATAAAAGGAGTACATTTCATACCCTTGCCAATATACCCTAATAAAGTACATTCTACAAAAAAAAAAACATTTATTTTGTGCAAAAAGCTTGACTTTTCACACTGTGGTCCTTTTAATCCTTTGGACGGTCTATGAACAGTGACAAGAATCCACAAAAGGAAATGAAATTGCATTGAATACACCCACACAAGATATTCTGAAGGAAGGGCCTGACCACCTGCCAAACTATTTACATGCATCTAAATAGAGGGTTAGATTACTATTCTTGTCTTAAGAATGTGTTTGTTTCCTTACGGTTTCTTATTTTAACTCTGAGGCCACATTACAATGGTCAAGCATTTATGGAGCTTTTAAATGTATACAACAAATGGTATAAACAGACATAAAAATGACATTAGGGTGGCTAAATGCAATCTGCAACATACAAAACAAGTCAGCTAATGTGTTCCTTCAAGTGTGAACATCTGCAGCACACATTCCATGCATCTGGTTAGCTGAGACCAAGCGCACACAAACACTATGTATTTTCTAAAATTGTAGGTGATAAAAAGTTGATTTTAACCAAATTAACTTTTTTGTTGGCTTGTGCAACTGGAGACCTTGATCGGCTCAGCTGCTTTGAGAGCAATGTCTCATTTTCAACTTCATCAGCAACTTTACTATAACCTAGTAGTTAAAGTTGAAAGTTGGTAAGGCAATACACAAAAAAGAAGAATACAAAAAGAAAAATTGCATATGAGCTGCCATTGATTGCAAAGCAGAACACAAGCCACAAACCAGAAGAAAACTAGACTGTAAACCACTGTGGTGCGCAGCACAGCGGCATATTATAAATATTTCATATTGATTCATATAAAATAAATGGGCAGCACTATTTTATCTACCTTGTATGAAAGCAGGAGAACCAGCAGCTTCAGTGTCTGCTTGAGTGAGACAACAGACAGGTAAAAAAAGAACACAGGAGTATATATAGGGCGTTTCCTTGAGTAAGTAAATGTAGGCAGAGCAGAAAGTACACCTCCTCATCCACGCCTTGGAAATTACTATACACACACACACTAATGTGCAGGTTGGCCAGCCTTTATGTTATGGCAAAGGACAATGCCAGCTGCATGAAAGGACCGGCTAGAAAAGAGACAATTTCTAAGGAGACCAGCTGAGCTGTAGACAATGAAAATAAGCAGTGCAGAAAATGCAATATGGTAATCGTTTTCAGGATGTTCAAGACCATTTACTAAGTAACAATTTGTTCATATATTCAAAAGCACGCTTTCAATGAAAACCAAGATGCACTGTTGATGAAAAGCTACTGTTCCATGATTGGACATTAAATAAATGTTGGTACCCCACACCTGCAACTGCAGCATAAACGGAGAGGAGACAATACCCCTGGGACTGATAGTATCACAATACAAAGCAAACAGTTCTCATGTACACCTGCAATGTTGCACAATCATCTGCCTGATATTCTATTCTCAATGTCTTTCCATGTTTCTGACTAGCGAGTCATGAATGAGCCCAGTGAGCATCACTATGAGTCATGTCAGTATCACTGTAATGTGTAAGGCCTATAAACATATTTATAGCGAAATAGGGAGAGTGCCAAGCGAAATGCAAGATGTGCCCAAAGCAAACACCCACCATCAAGTGTTGGGGGAGTTGACAATCTAGAGGTGAGCCTCCCATCTAGTCACCATCACATTGATGTTCCCTCAGCTGGCCTGGGAGAGGGAACCGTATAGAGCCAAACTAGGTGTAGGCAGGTAGCTGAGGTTTGTGCCTAGCACCCTCCATTTTAAAATAAAATGTAGCTGAATACTCATTTCCGTTGAGGCTGGTGCAAAAACTCCTCCATTTTAGAAAGTAGTCCGTTCATGAGCCCTAACCACTCAATGGCAACAGTGACAGCGCTCTTATTTCTATCATTACATTACTGTGCTATAGACAATATAAAAAGGCATGCCACGACCTTAAACCTTTTAAAAATTTTTATCTTGCTCAAAAAAGTGCAAGCCACAGACTTTACATTGGTTCTCAGCATGAAAGCAGCCCAAACCTGTCCCCCAGTGTGCCCTCCAGCCATCATGCTTTTCCCATTCACCCAATGCTAGAGCTGAATTACTATTAGGGCAAGGCCAGACGGGGAGATTCGGGGGAGATCTGTCGCCTGGCGACGAATCTCCCCGAATTGCTAGTCAGCGCTGCGCACTCGCTAGGAGTAAAATCGCCAGCGCTGAGGGACTTTTAAAATCGCGCCGCTGTGTGTGAACAAGCGCAAGCGATTTTACGCCTAGCGAGTGCGCAGCGATGACTAGCTATTTGGGGGGATTCGGGGGCGATTCGTTGCAGCGAGAAGTCGCCAGGCGACAGATCTCCCCCAAAGGCCTTAGCCTTAAGGTGGCCATAAACGGGCAGATAAAGCTGCCGATATCGGTCGTTTAGACCAATTTGACAGCTTATCTGCCCGTGTATGGGGGCTTCCAATGGGTCTTCACGATCGATATCTGGCCGCGATATTGATCGGGAAAGTTTGATTTCTTCCCCCCCCGCCCATTACGCTCGTCGTAATCCTATAGTCATTGACAGCAGACTGTGATGGCACACACAGTGAATTTTTGTGCAAAAATTAATACTTTTCCGATGCGATCTGTTAAAAAAAATTTTTTAAAAGCCTCTAAGAGCTTCTTGCCTTGCCTCAAGGAAAGTGTCATGATTCACAAAAAGCTTTATACTAAACCCATATGTCCGTGCACAATTGACAAGCCAGATGTGAGATTCAGATTTGAAAAACAAATGCCAGATTGGGGCTGGAATTTGTAAGAAACCTCTATGGAATGCAGAGAAAATACGTAACTTGGGTCAAACTTTACAGCAATCATTCAGATTAAAGCAGGTGAACTGTGAATGTATTTTAAATTGAAGTAAAGATTTGTCATGTGATTTCTTGGCCTCCAAATTTCCTACATTGTTAACACCTTCAGAGATTGAAAAACTTTTGAAATAAACTATATGAAGATATTTAGATTTTTTTGCAGTTGGTTGAGCCCCTCAAATTTATAGACTTTTCTCACCATATTGGTGTCACTTTAAAAGATTCTCTAAAGGCGTCACCAGAAGAGCAAACTTTTATGGCTAAACACCAACCTTTTTCACTCGTGAGCCACATTTAAATGTAAAAAGACTTGGAGAGCAACACAAGCATGAAAAAGCCCATTGGGTGCAAAAAAAGGGCTGTGATTGGCTGTTTGGTAGCCCCTATGGGGACTGGCAACCTACAGGAGGCTCTGTTTGGCAGTAGATCTGGTTTTTACGCAACCAAAACTTGCCTTTGAGCCACAAATTGAAAAATAAGCACCTGCTTGGAGGCCACTGGGAGCAACATCCAAGGGGTTGGAGAGCAACACGTTGCTCGCGAGCTACTGGTTGGGAACCACTGATCTAGAGAATGTCTGTAATAAAGCTATCCACTTTAACCAGTCTTTTTACAGTTAAACCTTTAAATGAACATTTACTAGGATATAGCCATACATATTCCAAGACTATGGGGCAGATTTACTAAATTCGTGGAAATAATTTGAAATTCGATCGAATTTACAAAATTCAATTGGTCGAATTTAAATATATGTAAATTAGGTAAATTAGACCATCAAATTTGTAAATTCGTTCGAATAGATCTAATAAAAATCTATTCAACTATTCTAATTTCAAATTACTTGGCTACTTGTGGTTTTGGTGAATTTAGATCGAATAGTAAAAATTCGATCGAAGGGTTAAAATAGTTTGAATCGATAGATATTCAAATTCGAAGAATTTTACTTCCCTTCTCTTCACATGGTCGAATTTCAAATTTTTTTATATTCGACCAATGATAAATCTGCCCCTAATTTTAACTGGTTTTCATTTTTAATTTTTTGGTTCTTGAACGCTTTATATTCAGAAGCGCAACTAAAGTCTAAAATAGAAAAATGTTAGAAATGCTGTATTTTGTATACTAAACATAAACTTACTGCACCAGACGCCTAATAAGACAAATGATTCATGCTTTCAAAGTTAGTGCAGGGGGCTGCCATCTTGTCACTTTGTTAAACATCTTTGCAATACCAAGACTACACACATGCTCAGTGTTGTCTGGGCTTCATTTGAGAGGTTGAGGTTAAGGATCATCATAAATGATAAAAACAGCATAAGTTAAATAATATCTGCCATAGAAGCTGATACAGCAAGAATGATTAATAATCAGAATCTAAAGTCTCCACTGGATCTGTGGATACAAATCTCTACACGGTTGAAGGCTGCTCTACAAGGAAACAAACAAAGCTGCTCAAGGTAAGGGAAGCAAGGTGGGGGAGCTACCCCCTGCCATTTCAAAGTATAATTGTTTCCCTGCAGAGCAGTTAGGGACCGTATGAAGTTTCCTATCTGAGCAGTTAGAGCAAGTAAAACGATGGGGCAATTTCACTGCACACAGTCAGCTTTATTATAAAAACAGTAGACATTTTTTATTAAAGTAAATTGAAGAAAGATTTTACATTAAAGTAAAAATGGGATTTAATTTTTTTGCCTTTACATCCCATTTAAGTGCTGGATTTCAGCAGCTATCTTGTTGCTAGGGTCCAGTTTATCAACAAGACAGTTGTTTAAATAAGAGACTAGGGTAACAAAATTGTAGACCTTACATAGTTTTGTTGTGATCACTGCCCCCCCCCCCC
>CM044446.1:45727675-45755333 GCA_024363595.1 Xenopus borealis | reverse complement strand
GGTACCCCCCAATGAGCCGGCTCCCTCTTTCCTCCTGCACCTTCCTCCCCCAGTGCCAGCTCAAGCCCACACGCACAAGCACCTCAGCTTCAGCAAGCAACAGCAGCCCCGCCCTTTCTCCATTCCATTGGTTGTTCTCCAGACCCGCCCCAGCTCTGTGATTGAACGCCGCAGCTGTCAATAGGAACAAGGGTTTCCTGGGAATGGTCGGGATCGACAATGTCTGGAAGTAGAAGGCGGATGCATGATGGAAAATAAGATAATGCGAGTTTTATGCCGTCAGACTAGGGATGCAAACTGTGTTACAGTTCTGCTCAGTGGAGAGGATGATGTATGAAATGTCTTGTAGTCACTATGGGCAGCAGAACGTGCCATCTGGGGGCTCTGCAGATTCCATGAGAGCAGAGAGCCCTTTGTGATGTAGTAGTAGCTATACAGTGTGTCACTACAACTCCCAGAAGGCTCAGGGCTTGTTAAATACTGTGTGTAAGGGCAGACGCATGCTGCGATTCGGGGAGATCAGTTGCCCAGCGACAAATCTCCCCTTTTTCAGGGTGACTAATCTCCCCCAACTGCCTTCCTGCTGGCTACAATGAAAATCACCAGTGGGCAGGGGCGCTCTGCCAATGAGGCGAGTTGAGGAGCGTCCATCTGGTTGCAAGTTGTGGCAAAAATGCTGCTCCTGGTAACTTTGAGCCCAATTTCCATTTTTCAACCCAGAAATTCAGCTCTTCTAGTGATGTGAGCGCAATTGCGCTCTCTGCACTAGCGACGTGGCCCTGACCCCTGTCCAGAAAGTTAGTGCCGTGGGGAGGCGGGGCGACAAAACGAAGGCCGCATCAGGCGGCAAAATGGGCAGAAAAAACGGTTTCTCCAAATACACTTGGGATTGCTGTATTCCTTTTGAGACAATGTCTCTCAAGGAGGGGAAATGACAAAAGTTTTTATATAGTGCAGTATTTCTGTAATTAGTGCACCTTTTTACCTTAATAAATTAGTGTCTCTTATTTTGTCACCTTGTGATTTATATATATCAGGCCCGGACTGGCAATCTGTGGGTTAGGGCAAATGCCAGATGGGCTGCTATAAGGTGCCATAGAAAATCAGTATTTAGTGGGCTGGTGGGGACTGTTTGGGCCTCTATGTGGGCTGATTGGTCCTCTGTGTACCTGAAATGCCAGGGCCTATTTTGATTCTCAGTCCAGTCCTGATATATATATATATGTCTATATTTCACCATAAAAAGACAAAAAAATGGGCAGGATCGCTCCTGTCAGTGGGATGGCACTCGGAGCACTATATTTTCCAAAGTAGCCCTGAAGTTTTCTTGTGAGGCAACTTTTCGCGACTTTGTACAGCACTCTGAGTGCCATACCATCAGCGGGGAGATTAGTCACCCCTAAGAAGAGGAGATTTGTCACTGGGCGACTAATTTCCCCGAATCTAACCGTGTCTCTGCCCTAAGTGTATAGAGCAGGGGTGCCAAAACCTAGATTGGGATCTTCCAGTAGACCTTTATTTGGTGATCAGTAGAACTCAAGATACTGCAAATAAACAGCTTTTCTAAAGCTGGCCATACATAGGGTTGCCACCTACCATATTGGGGGAACTCCAGTCATGGCCTTGATGTATTGGGGGGTGGGGCTGCAATGTAAGGGGGTGGGTCTGTCACACAAAGGGGCATGTCACAACATCAGGGGCTGGGCTATGACATTTCGATTGACGATGGCCACATCAATTGTAAGAAATCCTGCCCAGTTTTCCTAATTTGGGAAACCGGGCAGGCAGTTTTGACCTGAGCAGCCCTTCAAAAACCAGACAGGTGGCAAACCTAGCCATAGACGTGCACATATTGCCTTCATATCGGATGAATGATTATTATGCCAAGTTATGTCCGACACGTTATACTGTAGTGACAAGCTCGCTTTGATATAGTCAGATAGGCAATACATGCAGAGATATTATCGTTAGCTGACAGAAATCTTTTAACCTTTAAGATCAACCAAATGACTGATCTCCATGGTACAAAAAATGTTGGCACTCTCCACACATGGTCCGAAAATGAATTAAAATAGGCCCTGGGATTTAAGGTGCACAGAGGCCCAATCAGCTCACACAGAGGCCCAAACAGTTCCCACCAGATTGGCAGTCCAGGCCTGCGAAAATTGCATGAATCGAGGATCCGTACGATTATGTCTGCACGTCTATGGTCAGCTTAAATCACCCTCCTTTTTTGTTCTTTTCATTTAGATATTTATTCTGTTAAAGCTACACAAGAAGTAGTTGTTTAATGAACATTTTCTTATGAATCAATATAATATTTAAGTAATATTTTCCATGGAACAGAATGCTAACAGTAATATTATGTTATATTAAAGTAGACCTCACATTACTAAAGTATGGGCACTCCTGTTATAGTGTGTGTGTGGCAGCAGAATTGGACTGGGCTGACCCAGGACCACATCCTTCCCTGGACTAGAGTTGGGGCAAACATTTGTAGCTCTCCTCCATAACTCAGCACCAGCTGCCACCATAATGATACTTTATGCTGGAACAGTTGCATCCGCTTCCCCTACAGTAGTTACCCCCACAGGCTAACGCTGGGCTTGTCAGTGGAACTACAGGGTATTCAAGAGCTCAAGAGTGTGCCCTTGCCCTAAGGCTCAGCTTCTGTCTGCATATTTTTTGCAGATGGAAAGATGCAAATCTGCTCTCCCCTGCTTTGTCGAGCTGCACTGAAGAGTACAGCTACTGCTTGAGTGCAGGTACACATTGAGGATATCTGACTGAAAATGCCTGCTGTGGGAGCTGTAGTACAGAAAATATGTATGTATAATTTATGGGAACATCTTCCCCTGGCAACAAGGAAAATACATGTTGTACAAGCAGGTCCATCTCTACATCTTGTATTGCTCAGTATCTATGTCTGAAATTTTTTAAATATACTCCCTTCTCTTGCTCATCACTGCAGAATTTTGGTGTGTTATTCATTCATAATAGTAATAATGTTCACATTGTATGGAAGAAAATAACCCAAATAACAAAATAAATGCATGTTCATAATGTATGGCAAGAATGTCCTCAATCAGGCATATTCATAATTTACAGGAGGAACTTCATGTATAACCCAGCAAATGCCTGCTTGTAATGTATGGAATTATTGTCCCCTGGCAATCATAGAAACTTCTTGATTTCCAATATGATATATGTCCACAGTTTATGACCAACTTCCCTCTGGTAACCATGCAAATTCATGTATTTATTTGAGGATTTTCTATTGATCAGGTAAACACTCATTTGTAATAAACAGGAGGAGTTTTCCCTGGTAAACAGGGAAACATAGTTATATTTTTTTAATTAATGCCCATAAGGTGGAGTTCAAGTACCCAAGGAATTACAAACTCATAATAAAAATGAGGATTCCTAAGGCAATTGTGGAAAAAAGTATCCATAATGCATTGGAGGAAAAATCATAGATAATCAAAGAAACAGATGTTCACAGTGGACATTCATATTGCCTAAGTAACCATCAGAAAAATAAATGTTCATAATATATAGAATGACCTTCCCTAAGAAGTCAGTGAAAGGCAATGGAAGAGCCCTACGCAGAAAATACTTTTTTAAAGTACAAGGGGCCAGCCTCCTGAAGTAACTTGTGAAACATGTTTAAATAGCATAAAAGGGTTTTCTCCAATAAAGCAAATTGATTATAAAGCATGGGAGGAGTTAGAGATATACATGTTACAGATGCATGAGAGGTGAGGTGGTGCATTGCCTTTGGATGGCGGCATAGGGAGTTCTTACTATGTCACTGAAAACATTGGACTCTGGACTCTGGATTAGCAAACACACAGCTGAAATGTGAAAATACTTGGTTGAACGATGGAATGTGAAAATTGACCTGAACATACCAGGTTAAAAAAACACAGATTTCTTCAATCAAAACATGGAATGCAAACACAATAAATAGAACAGAATATTAAGAAAACATTCATATTCATTTAGTTCAGACTAAATAATTGTGCATATGTTTAGTTAAATGTGATTTACCTCTAACTACTTAACATATGGTTGCATGTTCCTATTTACTTTGTACCAGTCACATGGCTGAGGGCACTTGGAAATACTGGAAAATCTGTTTGCTCTTTCGAAAAATTGATTTCAGTGGAAGATCCTTTGAAAACATTTTTTAAATCTCTAGTATTATATGGTAATATGTTGATTTAAAGAAATGACTATGAATATTCTCATTTATCCAGGTCATGGTATATCTAGTATAAGTAATTTTAGAGCAACTGCACTTGAGTAATGAGTAATCATTGAAGATGTTTAACTACTCATACCAGCAGCTTCTTCAGTTCAACTGACTGGTATGGGAAGTCCAATCCAATCAAAATGGCACATTGTAACTCTTCAAAGAGGTGACAGTTGAAACTCACAGAGACGAATTGAAGAAGCTGCTCATATGAGTAGTGAAACAAGTCCAGTTGCCAAATGATAGGCACTCCCTATTGTATCGACTTACCTGTAACCCAGGGCCGGTGCTCCTATCACCAGAAGACGGCACCGGCCTGGGGATATACCAGAGAGCACCACGGAGCAATCCATTTCAGTCTTCCTCATTCTTAGAATTTCCTGGGGAAATCGCATGCGCAGTACAACAAAATAGCCGACTTTTAAAGGACAAGGAAAATGTAAAATAAAATAATGCAAGAAATGCTGTATTCTGTATACTAAACATAAACATGAACTTACTGCACCACAAAGCCTAATCAAACAAATGATTTATGCTTTCAAAGTTGGGCACAGGTAGCTGTCATCTTGTAACTTTGTTAAACATCTTTGCAAGACCAAGACTGTGCACATGCTTAGTGTGGCCTGGACTGCTAAGGGGTCGTCATAAACAGCACAAGTCAAATAATATCTGTCAGAAGCTGATACAGCAAGACTGATTAATAATCAGAATATACAGACTGTACTGGGTCCTCACACTTCTCACTCACACTTTCCCCAAGTTGCTCTAAGTATACCCCACTGTGGTGGAACACCAAGGTACAGCACCTTGAAAGTATGCCAGATCCTTAGTTGTGGGCAAGATATGGGATTAAATAAATTATCGTGGATGGTGAACTCTTGCAGTTCCAAATGCTGAAAGAAAAATTTGAGTTACCCAACTGGATGCTATTTAGATATTTTCAAGTGAGGCATGCAGTGAATTCTCAATTTCCTGGTTAGCAGATAGATACCACCCCTAAGAGAATGGAGGTTTACGCACATGATCCTGGACTGTGAAAACCTTTATCCCTTTTCTATAGTCACTTAATATCAATAGGTAAAGATATACAGTGAAAAGTAGGATGATGCTCTGGAGTCCTATTCAGATGGGATGATATGTAGTAGGGATAAACTGATCCAACTTAAATATCTACACAGAATTTATCTTAGCCCACAAAGACTGCATAGAATGAATCCCACTCTGTCACAGGCCTGCCCTCGGTGCTCTGCTATGGTGGCAGATTATTTTCATATGGTTTAAACCTGTCCTGTCGTACCACGGTTTTGGCAACAGGTGTTGCAGATCATCCAGGAAAGAACGAAGTTTAGAATTCCTTCGGATCCTTATATAGTTTTATTGAATAGGGTTGAGGCGATATCTGTAAAAAGAGCTGACGTGCACCCTCTGGAAAGACGCCTCTGGCCCAACTGCCTCATACTGGGTAAACCTTGTTAGGTAAACAATCCCCCTATACAAATTAATGTACACAAGAAGAAACTGCCCAGGGAAGTTCCAGAAGGTGTGGGGGAAATGGCTGGATGTAGACAAGGACATGTGAGTGGGTTTTCACTTAGTGGAGTGGCTTCATTTACTAAGTCATGTAACTTGACTATAATGGAAAATGTATGGTCAAGTTTTAATGTTGTTTAAAATGTTGATTTTGTTTAAGGAATGTAAAACAAGAAATGTATTTCTCCTCCTTTCTCATACCTCTGTATGCACATGATTTCTTGATACATTTTAATAAACAGAATTGTGGGGGGAAAAAATTATGTACCCCATGCTAATATTTAGAAATATATTAAAAGTCACCTTGGAATTAAGGGGCAGATTTATCGATTGATTCAAACAATTAATCGGTCAATCAAATTTTTTCTTCAAATTCGAAGGATTTTACTTCACATAGTCGAATTTCTAATTTTTTTATAGTAAATCTGCTCCCAAGTGACCTGTATAATTATTATATGGGCATAAACCTTCTCAGTGACATACTATCTTTATTAATTACAGCAGGGGGTATATTATCCACTATATACTTTAAATTTATCTAAATATTTAAAGCAGCATAAATTAAATTAAAACTACCTGAAAATAGGAGAAATTTTCTGTTTTTGGTTGATCATCCAACAAGGATCCCATAAGAATGATAATGATCACATACCAGGCTGCAATTGTTTTAGTGTAATTTTTGGTTATGTGAAATTCTACATATTTTATGTATCATTGGTCAAACTTTAGTATTTTGGAATATGTCACCTAGTGATTATTGATTTTTTTATATACATCTTACACATCTGTGCTTGTCATTCACTTTGGTCATGTTAATGTGAACACTAAGGGACAGATTTACTATTGGTCAAATTCGAAAGTTAAAAAACCCTCAAATTCGACCATCGAATTTAAAGGGGAAGTAAAATCCTTCAAATTCGATATTCGAATTAGAAGGATTTTACCGCTATTCGATTGGTCAAACAATCAAATAGAAATAATTTGATCGAACAATTAAATTTAACCCTTTGATCTAATTTTTTGTATTCAATCTGAAAATGCTTTAAAACACCTATGGGAGCTTCCCATAGGGTTTTAAAGCAATTCGGTAGGATCAACCTGGCGAACTGGCCTATCAAATTTTTTTAAAGGGTACTTCGACCATCGAATGTCAAATATTTGAATACATTTTTATTCTAATCATTCAATTCTATCGAATTTTTGAAATTCGTTGTTGAAGTACTCCGAAAAAGGTATTCGATATTTGAATCTTTTTGAAAATTCGATCGAATTTCGAATCCTTCATGTGAATTTAGTAAATCTGCCCCAAGCAATACAACAGGTGATGAATATGTCATTGTTTATTTTGCTTTGTAAGTGATGTGTTCCATAACCAGAGAACCCAGATGTCATTGCACTTGTGCTTCTAGTTAAGGCTAGGTGTTGACCTTGTTATCAGATTTACCCCTGATCCTATCTACCAATATCAACAGTGCAGATTATTTGTCTTGCCTGCACATGATGTGCAATGTAGCTAAATAATGTAATATAATTTTATAATAGAAATAATAGTATAGTAATATGTAGAAGACAGCAAGAAAACTGATGTTTTCGGCACGTTTGTACTGGACATTATCCTATGCTATATGAAATTTTGACAAAATAAAATGTAATGCAATAAAAACAATTTCATTAAGCCAGGGGTGCCCAAAAGGTATATCAGAATCTTGCAGTAGATCTTTAGCTGGTGATCAGCTTGTTTAAATCACCCTCCTATTTCATTCTTTTAATTTAGATATTTATTATGTTAATGGAACATCAACAAAAAATGAAAGTGTTTTAAAGTAAAGAAAATATCATGTAGGGTTGCCCTTCATGTTAAAACTGATCTGTTTGCTTCAGAAACATTACTATAGTTCATATAAATAAGTAGCGATGGCGGAAATTAAAAAATGGCTACATGGCACAGGATAAGTAATGGATAACAGATAACATTATGTTCTACAGAGCTTATCTGCTTTCTGCTGTGTAACTTGAGCTTTTTTCCTTTGAATGGCTGCCCCCATGGCTACACAACAGCTTATTTATATAAAAAATTGTAGTGCTTCTGAAGCAAACACTGCAGTTTTACCAGTGCAGGGCAACACTTCATTATATTAGTATTATTTTAAAACAATTAATTTTTTTGATGTAACTGGTCCTTTAAGGTAACATAAGAAATAGGTGTTTGTTAAATACAGCAATATATATTTCCTCCAAAATCAATTTTTAAGTAATATTTCCATGGCACAGAATGCTAACAATACTTTTATGGATGTTGATCATAATGGGACAAAATCACTAAAAGTAGACTGAGCATTAGAAAAATATGGGCATTTCTGTATTAAGTCTGTATTTAAATAATAGAGCAGCCGTTCTTATTCTGTGGGGCTGTGAACCCTGTTGCATGTAAATCTTTCTCATACATATCTACACATTTTTCCCCTTAGAACACACAAAACTCACATTATTCATCATGAAATGATCATGTTTATACACTGATAGTGTAAACTGATCGATGGGGGGGAGAGGGTGTCAGATGATTTCTCTTCCTACCACAGCAGCTTTAACAGTAGAACATTATGGCCCACTTGCTCAGTTAAGCCTGTAATTTTAGGAAATGTGGCATAGAAATAATAGAACAAAAAGGCACCAGTGGTTCTTAAAGTGAACCTGTCACCCAGACACAAAAATCTGTTTAATAAAAGTCCTTTTTAAATTAAACATGAAAACCAATTTCAAATTTTTATTAAAGCATTCATAGCTGTTTTAAGCTCAATTAAAAATCTCAGCTGTCAATCAAATATTGTCTGCCACTCCTCTATGCCTTAGGCATAGAGGCGGGGCAGATCATTACTTTCACTTTCCATTCAGCACTTCCTAGATGTCACTGCTCTCCACACATTCCCCCAGTTCTCTTAACCATTTAATTGTGTAGCCAGGACATGGGGATGGAGATTGGGTCCCCCATTCTGGTGCACAAACAAGATTCTGACGCGATATAATGCTTGCCTTAATAACAGTGTCCACAAAATGGCTCCTGCCAGCTTGCTATAATTTTGAATTTTGGGGTGACGGGTCCACTATGAACAAAGTAAAAACAGACAGTGCAGTCTCCTAAAATAGTAGGCCTAACATGAGAACTGAAACACATCATGCAAAAAAAGGCAGCATTATGCGCAAATAGCAACAGTCCTCTGCATTCTCGTTCATTGGGGATTGAAGACTTTGCTTTAAATCGAGTGCTACCCAGTGACATCTTCAGAAGTGAGCGAGGTAGAAAAAGGGTTTTTTAAATTGACTAAAGTAGTAAAATTTGCTATAGATAGGACCCATAACCTCACATACCTGTCAACCTACATCAATATCCATATCTGAAAGTCGTACCCAAAATGAAGATTTGAAGTCCTCCCTGTCTTTTGCAGATTCCCCAGTGGTGATTTATGATAGCAGGGGCTGAGTTTTGATCAGGTGAGAATAGAGTCACCACCTTTTTTATTGGGATCAAGCATCATTTTTACCAGCCAAGCTGGTAAAATACCAGCCAGGTGGCGACCCTAGGTGGGAACCTTGCCTCAGGCAGAAATGAGTGGCCATTTACAAGGAGCGGCAAAAAGCTAAATTTCTGGGTTTTAACCTGAAAATCAGCTTCGCTAGTGCAGAGAGAGTCATTTGCGCTCATTGCACTGGCGTAGGGTAGCCACTAGTGATGGGCGAATTTATTCGCCAGGGCCGAATTCGAGGCGAATTCCCGCGATTCGCCGCTGGCGAATAAATTTCGTGAATTTTTCGCCGATTCGCGACTCAGCCCTATTTAAGCCCTCCATGCACACCTTGCCAGAGCATTTACTTTGCTAGTACTGTGGCAGTGCCCTTAACTAGTTGCCTAGCTCTTGCCCTGTTATTTCTGTCTTGCCTTGCCTTGCATTATCCTTACTGCCTTGCTTTGTTCTTCCTGCTTTACCTTGCCTTACCTCTACCCTGTACTGACCTTATTTGTTCCTTGATTCCTGGCCTGTTCTCTCGCTCTCCAGTCCTCTCCTCCTGCTCTGCTCTCCGGTTCTCTCCTCCTGCTCTGCTCTCCAGTCCTCTCCTCCTGCTCTGCCCTCCAGTCCTGCTCTCCAAGGTCTACACCCGCTCCGTCCCATTCTGTCCGTCTGACTATGCCCTCAACGCCCTGTTCCCTATGCACAATCTTCCCTTGCCTAAAGGACTCACACCTTCCCCGATCAGTCTTTACAGCGCCCCCTACCAAATCCTTGACAGTGGGAAACCTACACTAAAGATGTGACCCCCCCCTTTGACTCACTCCAATGTGATGTTTTATGCACAGAGTGGGTGATAACATGATAACTGATCAGATTTTAGTACTCTTTCTTTGCAGGTTCCATTGTAGTGGATATAAATACCAGGAGCTTTTTCACTAAACACCGTGAATATTTAGAACCAAAGGCTTGAATTCTTCAATCTTTATTATGCCCAAAGACAACAAAAAATCAGAAACAGAAAATACTCCAGCTAAAACCTGTCAAATTCAAGTCAACACCAGAGGTCCTTTTAACCATTTGAAGAGGTTCTTCATGATTTTTGGGTGTTTTGGGATGTTTGACGCTGGTTTTCGCTCAAACTTGATAAATTCAAGGTATAAGAGACCCATCAACCTGAAACAATATCCGTATCTGACAGTTGTAGATGAAGATTTGTCCTTTGCAGATTCCCCAGTGGTAAATTTTGATAGCCGTATCATTTGGAGATGTTTTTTGCCTTCACGATTTTCGAGTGTTTTGGGGCATTGGATGTTGGTTTTCTTATATATATATAATATATTCAAGGTATTTGAGGGTTTTCAAGCTTTTTTTTAACCAATTTTTTCAAGTTTAATTATTAGTAAATTAGTCAAATTTGCAGATGGAAGTTATAGATGCAGCCACTGGGATTGGTGAGTTAAATGCGTCGTGACTCAGGGCTAATTGAAGAAACTGTGTTATCTAAAGTTATCTTAACTCATTTAATGCATTTAACATTTTCATTAGCATACCAAAGCACCATTGTTTTCAGTGGTGAACTCTTTAATTGGATGGGATGCTGTGACACAATATTCTGTGCTAAGTGGGATAAATGAGTTAAGTTTTTCTGTGTCAAATGTACAATCCAAAGTGGCTTCATCTTTAGGTCAAATTTGTTTCTGGTCAAATAGGGGGAAATAAACAGTTTTAGTAAATAACCCAGAGTGTCCATATAATGAACCTGCTCATTCTAAATATCTTGATGAGCAAACAGAACCTAGTATTTACTACCAAACTGAAGGTGTCCAAAAATTTACTTTTGAAAGTTCAAAATGTTGCAAAGTATGGTTAAAAGCTTTAGGGGAGAATGTCATTGAAATCACAAGCGTTAATTACTGTAAAATGGCGTTCAGTTCTGTTTCCTAGGAGTGACTGAGGAAAAATACAACAGTATAACAGGTATGATTAATATACAGTGGCGTAACAAAGATGACTCTGCCCTGACTGCATTTTTTTTTCTTGGTCCCCCAGTGGAAGGTCACCTGTGGGCCCAGTTTGCAGTTTCTCTGTGAACTTTCCCCTACTGAGTCCTTTTATGCTGTACTAATATAACACAATATAAGGTACAATACAGTGCATAACCTACACCCTTCTCAAACAAAGAACGGGACTCATAAAAATATCAACTGCATACGGAAGTAAATAAATAGAGTAATGTAAAGATTAAGGCTGGTGTGATAAAACATTATACTTTCTTGGTACCTGAGCAGAAGATAGGATAAATGACTTCTGATTCGTTTGAGAAAAAAATGTAAAATGCTCTCTATCTAGGAGAACAAATAGTTGCTCCTCCATCTAGACATTAGACCTTGCCTTAAATTTCCAAAAACTGTTCACTTATAAGTCCTCATATTTGTAATGATTACATTTGGCTGTGCCCAGCTTCACTCTTCAACTGATTGTTGTTTCAGGTTTCCCTTGCTTGTGCTTGTGTGTTCTTCAGCATGGCAGTTTTGCACCCAAACTAGTGCTATGCACTTAAAGGAGAAGGAAAGGAACTCTTTACTTGGGGGTGCCAAAAGTTATGCACCCACAAGTTACTGTATATTCTTACCTCACACCCTGGGCCGGCACTCCTATCAGCAGAAAACTGCACCAACCCTGGATTCTTCCAGTGAGCACCACAGAAAAATCTTCTTTCTTCGCGCAGGTACAGGGTAGTATCTGCATTTCAATCCCATTTCCTTTGAAAAAATATCAGTACTGGTATGGGACCTTTTATCCAGAATGCTAGAAACGTGGGGTTTTCCGGATAAGGGATCTTTCCATAAATCGGATCTCTAAACCTTAAATCTATTAAAAAATTATTTAAACATTAAATAATGTTTAATAAATTAAACATTAAATCCAATAGGATTATTTCGCCGCCAAAAAGGATTCATGGGGCAAATTCAATAAAGGGCAAATTTTTGCTAGCGACCACTTTGCCCCACTCCACGCCACTTCGCAAGGTGCAAATTAATTACCACTACGTTAATTCATTAGTATGCAAAGTTTTGTCTCAGCAGCCAAACGCTGACAAATTTTCCCTAGTGTTACTTCGAATAGACGAGCATTTCATATCACGTTTCCCGTAGCGTTAATTTCTTAGCACTCTTGCGCTTAGGTTGATTCGAATAGAGTGGTGTCTAAAAGTCATATGGACGTCTTTAATAGTAATTAGTAATTGGTGCAGTTTACTTTTTTTATCAGAAGCATTTTGAACTCTCTTGAAATGCCTAGTACAGGAATGTTATCCAGACCTGAGGTTTTCCGGATTTCTCCATACCTTTAATCTAGTAAAACATTTTTTAAACATTAACTCAATAGGATATTTTTTCCACCAATAAGGATGAACTATTTCTTCATAGGCATCAAGTACAAAGTACTGTTTTATTATTATTATGTAAGAATGAATCAAATCTGACTTTGATTAAAATTGAATCTTTGGGAGATGCCCTTCCCGTAATTCAGAGCTTTCTGGATATCCCCAAAAGAGATGCCGTACCTTTAGTACAATAAAGAAAGAATAGAATACTTTTTTGGTGCATATCAGCAGATGTACAGGAAAAGGTAGCGTTATTGATTTTATTTTAGGTAATGACATTACTGCTAAAAATGGGTATAAAGTCATTGTTATATCTTAGTTCTTCAGTGAATGATATTTCACGTCAGGTGCCCCTATTTTGGAAGACCGCATAGAAATATATTCTGCTATGTATATAAAATAAAATAATAATTAAGTGCTATACAGTATTTACATTTTTTTCTATTACAATAATTCACATAATAATGTTTATAGTATTCATTTGGTGAGAAATACGTCCTCTGCTGTATTCTAAATGACCCCAGAAAAGAAATATCTAAATTCAGTAACCTGTAAATATTGCAAACAGGGTTTAGGAGCAAAGAGCATTACTAAATAATATCACAAGCAGCTTATCAGGTAAGAACAAACAAAATACTGTTATACTGAAAATATTCAGAGTATGGCATTATGTATAATGAAAAGATGTTTTCATTTCTGTGATGAATTCGCTATATTGCTTTGAGGCATTTACTCTTATGTTTAATATTGTTTTACTGTCGCACATTTGTTTCTAAATAACTGTGAAGCTGTCTATTAGGTGTGACTGAAATCTGGCTTACACTATTTGTCTGACAATGGACTTTGTATCTACTGGGCATATATACTGTATCTGACACTGGGCTTGAAACTAATGGACTCTGAGTGCAATGCACTTACTGCAACTTTCCAGACAATGCTTGAATATGTGACACTTCTGAGAATATATACCTAGTCAATATAATGTATAGATCCCAGAAATATGATATTCTAGAAATGATATTGTATACAAGAGAAATTCTAATATCAGAAGCATGAAACCCAAATCCATATATACTGATTTGATCCGTTTATATATAAGTTAAAGGTCAAACACAGGTGATGGAAAAAATGACCCACAATACAGTTTCCAGAAGATGGTCTTATGTCTATATACTAAAGAACACTTTTTTGACCCCTGTGGTAGAGTGACTGGGAAAAGGTGGAAAAAGGTCACTCTAGCCTTTAATTTCTTCCCATTTGCAAAGATAGACTCCAGGAAGGGAGCTGTCTGTAAACAGAGAACAGATTATCTGTGTAAGTTTGTTAGCCAGGTACTCCATTCCACAGAGCCAGTCCGGAGATTGGAGCTCACCTTCCACAGTAAAGCTGTCCTGTGGAAAGGCTATTTAAAGTTAATTGGAATGGGAGAATGAGTCTCTCAGCAGGGCACAGCAGGTAGGAGACCTGGCTGTGTTAGGAACTCCCAGAGGAGCTGGGGGTGCTGCCTGCTACTGCAAGAGCAGAGGGAGTCCGTGGCTGTGAGTTAGAGCCAGATCTTGTTGTCTGTGTGGGACACTGAGGAATAGCCAGGAGGCTGAGAAATTCCTGAAAAGACTGTGAGTACAAGGGTGACCCAACCTGTGTTTTGTCTGGTAGTCAACAAGGGGCCCAGTATAGTGAGGGGACACTTCAAAGTGAAGGTAGTGCCCAGTGGGCAAGGATTTATTTTTATGTTTTGTTTTATAAATGCTGAAATGGTCACCTCTGTTTGAATTACTTACTGGGAAATAAACCAATGTTTCTTTGAAGAGCCTGTGTGTCCCTGTCTTTATGCTCCTTTTCCTATCCTACCATTTGCTAATTTCCCCCAAATTTATATGTTCAAGCCACCAGGCTGTCACACCCCATAGAGATGAGCCTATGATTAAGGGCAGTTATGTTTCTAAAAATGTTTGACTCAAGACATAATTCCCAAGGCAATGTGGTAAAGGTTGTATAGATATTGATTGACATGATGACAGGAACTTCTTGTTTTTTAAATTAATGGACAAGCATGGAATTCAAGTACCCAGATATATTAACTATGAGTGCTGGAATACAGACAAAGCTTTCCCTGCCTTTCATTCCAAGTCAAAAGTAGCTGTGTCTATTGAGGGAACCCTGGAGCTATTGCCACCTCCTGACCAGGTAATAGCTCCATGAAGCTCACTTCATGCCCGGCACCAATAGCCACAGCACACATTTGCCTAAACGCATTTCAAACACAGTGAACACCAGAAATGACACCAGTCTTCTATGCAGTTGTATTTGATCACTGATGAAACGCACACGTATGTGCGTACATTTTGTCACCAATTGAAGCAATTGCAAAAGTCAGCAGTGGAATGTCTATAAACTTCAAACTGTCAATATACAGGACCAAACTCCCCATATCTTTGTCAACATATTACTGTGAATATTTCAGGGTTCAATGCCCAAATAAAGGTCCTACTTCTGTAGTGTTCCTGGATGCTCTAAATTGATTCATGGATTTGACCACTTGCTTTGTTCCTAAGTCCATTATTTGCTTCCTGCTCTTGACTCTGAGCCTTTGACCTTGATCTGTTTAACTCCTTTGGTACCGTGAACTGGACTTAATCTGGTGAACCTGTATAGCAGGGTTCCTCCTTGGTCTAGACCCCAACTTTCTATGGCCATCTGGCCCAGACTATGAAACTGTAAATGAAATAACAGCAGCACCATAAACAATCAAAAGACATCTGAAAATGCCAGTGACTGTCTTCCATACAAAAAGCATAAACTTTAAGTCTGCAGCAAGGTCACTTTATTCCTGATACTAACCAGATGCATGTGAATGATAAAAAAAACTGTCCAGAATAAAATTGCTTCTACTTTCTCGAGATGATTGGGTCAATAAGATCAGGCAACTGTATATTATTGCCCTATATTATCAGAATTGACTTACCCATTAAGAAGGTATCATCATGTTTCCACAAAATAAACCCTTTGGTGGTTCCTGAAATCTACTTGATATCAGTAAATTAAACAAGACCTTTGTGCCGGAAGTTCAACTTTACAGATATAAACAGATAACTGAGAAAATAATCTGACAATATATTGAAATATGATGTCACTATAAATGAAGAGCTATATATCTGTTACAGATTTTTATGGAAATGGAGTTGCTGCAAGAACTTTGGCAATATAAAGTCATCACTTGATTTTTAGAGCTGTGGCCAAATAATCACCATTGAAACAATATCATTAAAGGGTTCTCAACTGTAACCCTGATCCCGAGACTCTGATTTATGCCACATGAGTTTATGGACCATTGGTATCATCCAATTAAAATAAGAAATACCAAGGGGCAGATTTACTAAAGGGCGAAGTCGCCTTCAATAGAGAAAATTCGCCAGAAATCCCACCTGCAGGGTAGAGGACAATTCGCTAGCAAAAGAAAACTTTGCTAGCACAGTTTCATGCCATATCACCAGTCGAATTTTCGCTCAGACGAATGATTTTTCCCCCCAAATTCACTATAGAGCAAATTTTACAGAACGTTACCTCTTTTGCCAGATTTTCTTTTGCCACCTCAGACTTGGCAAACTGATAAGATTAAGCTACATCCTCCTCAAGCTTATGTCACTGACATCATATCCTGTATGCCGGAAAGCCATAAAAGTTCTAAAAAAAACACTGTAGTTTTTTCATATTTTAAAGCAGTATTGCCTTAAAAAGTCCAAAATTTTTTATGTTAACATTTTTTTCCAACCATTTGAGGGGCATGCCACATGTGTTTTAGGGTGGGCTCATGTGTAGGGCATCCCTTTTGTCTTTACTTTGCTTCCTTGGACATTTGTAATAATTAGTGGCCACTTCGAGCATTTATACCAACAACGCTAATAAAGAAGTCTCTACAACATATAAAGATGTCTAAACGACATATATATATATTTTTAAAGCAGGATTGCCTTCAAAAGTCCGAACTATTTAAGAAGTTTGTGTTTTTTTTCAGGTTCCTTGGACATTTTTAATAGTAAGTGGCCACTTCAAACATTTGCACCAACATTACTAATAAACACTTCCATACGGATTTTAGGTACCCGCCCTATTCAAATTGACCTAAGAGTAAGAGTACTTACGAAGTTTCACTAGTCAAAATGAATGCTAGCGAAAGTTCACTATGAAATGCTCATGCTGATGAATTAACGCTAGTGAAACTTCGCCATTGTTCGGCTGCTGAGATGCAACATCACTTTTTAGTGATTTTGCGTAGTGGTAATAAATTTGTGCCTGACAAAATGGCACAAAGTGTGGTGGATCGTTCATGGCGAAAATGACTCCCATGTGTCTTCTTGGACCTAAAATAATTGCTCAAAAAGACACCTAAAGTATGTGCTGTTTTTGGTTAAATGTAAAAGACAATCTTTGTACCTGATGTCAAAGGCAACCAAACCATGTTGGCATGTTTATTATAAAACAATTACAAGGTATGTATGCTGGCTTCTCAATATATATATATCATCTATATTTTATTTTTATATTTAATGAGTTTTAACAGCCAATTAACTAGTGCAGATGCAGTTTTTTCTTGGCTCTTGCATATTTAAAGGAGAGCTTAAATGTGTCTCCAGAAGTAAAACCTATTGGCAAATTTTTAGTTTTAGCATTTGTGCACAGATCATCCATGGCCTCCTCCAAACCACACTAATTAATTAATTATACTTGTACCAAATTGCCCATTGTGCATATAGAACTACACAGCCATCTTTGGCAATGTCACTTTGATTCCCATCGTGGATCTCAACAAAGAACATTAACAGCATCCAAATCCACAGTTTGTCCTCCAGTGTACAGTATATGTGTCCAACACTGCTGAGGGGTTCTGTAGTTTTGCACATGCTATGGGGACACAGATAAGTTGGGGGAAAGTTCCAGTGAAATGTTGGGGAGGGGAACAGTTTATTGGTACTAAAACTAGAAATTTCCCGGGGAGGCTTAACCTCGATTTGAATAAGTATTAATACAATATGTTCACTCTAAATGATAATGTGAGGGTAAAACATGTTTTGTCCCTTATTTTATTTTGGCAATATGCTAATTTTATATATAAAATGCTAATAGGACCTTTTACACCTATCTGTGGTAAGACAGAAAATGGGTTTGTACCCTGACAATATGCTTGAGTTTTAACAAGAAATTAATATTCTACAAATTATTCCTCAATTGCAGCACTGCCTTAACCCCTAATTATTGCTTTTCCGGGAAAACAGGTTGCTTTTTGTTAATACAGTAACTGACCCCTCCATTCTGACAAACACTTTCCTCTGCAGAGAAAATCTAAACACAGCTCATCAGAGAAGGTAGGTGATTTAAGATATCAAGCAAATCATGTCAATTCAGGGGTGCCCAGTGCAACAAGGGCACATGTTTGTACACATAGTGAGTCATGTGCACATATGGCAGAGGGGGCTTGAAAAAAGTTTGCTGAGGGTCCTTGAGCAATAGAGTTATGTAATGTTATATGGTATCGCAAATTATTTGGGAATAGTGTAATCTATAAATAAAAACTACAGCATAAGAATCACAATTATAAAAAAGAGAGTATTAAGGAGTATTAAGGACTTTTCCTTTAACCTTTTTTTGTACCATAAAAGTCATTTCAAGCAGGATGCACAACAGACTCAACAGACTCTCAACGTTAAGGAAGTTTATTTAACTACAGGGCTGCTCCATGAAGTACACAAATCATAAAACTAAATCCTGCCCTCAGAGCACTACCTGTACACATTTGGTACAGTAAGTTCCCTTACTACACTGGGCCCCTTGTAGACTACTAGTAATGAAAGACATATTTTGGGTTCACCTGTACAGAGAATACTTAACTCCTCAGATACTATGGGGCAGTGGGAGGGAATGCATAAATGTGTTAGTAAGTACATAGTTCCCAAGGTGTTAGTTAATTATACAAATTTACTGCCAAATTTAAAAAATGTCCTATAAATGGTAAAAATATTGTTACTGCACTGTTAAAATGTCATTAATATGCCAAAAAGTTCTCTATAATGACATTCAAATTATGCTGTCAACAGTAATACAACTAAGATGGGTGAGGCCCTGGTGCAGATCAAGCAGCTGCCCACCCATTTTTGTGTGCCTTTGCATCAGTGCAAGCGTCTGGAGGGCCCCAAGGGGGTGCAGCCCCGGTGTGATCCCCTGCTCCCCCAATAGTTATGCCACTGGTTACCAACATTTTGTCCCCAACATTTTCATTATGGCAGTGACATGTTGGTGGTAAAAATGTCATGGGTCATTTTTTTTGCAAAATTACAAGTAAAGGTGGAAACATTGGCCTGAAAATTAGTTGAAGCATTTACAACACTTTCACATTTTCCATTGCCAACATTTCTCTTAGTCTCTCAGTCACTTGGTCAAATGCTCCCCCTGCATCCCCAGCCTCTCTTATAGTTCTTTACACAGACTGGTAGCCTTGCTGCCATGTCCTGCTCAGTCATTTCCATACATCCATACATCTCCTACTATGGAAAACTGAAAGGCAAAAGTCCCATTTTCAACTGTTTCTGTGCACATAGATTGGATGGGGGAGGGCCAAGTAAATGATGCAGTGTGTACTGAGTCCCTCAGAAGTTGTGTGCAACAAAGGGGCAACAGTAATGCAAGGCTGCAGTGGGGGGTACTGTACTCTGAGGACCCATGGCAGAGGATTTAGGGTATGGTTGGGTGATTGGTATGGTTGATTAACATCAATGTATGACCAACGGTTAAATAACTGAGATCCATTGAGGCCCTGCAAACTGATTATGTACAGGGCCCTATGATTCTGCATGGTATAATGAGAGGTTGCTTTGACCTGTCATAGTCAGACTGATGGGTAAACTGCATCCTTAGATAGATGAGCCTATTGGAGTGCTGTGCACGTTTGAGTTTCAATTACTGGGTTTAGGATTTTGCCTAAATGGATTCAGCACAGACAGGAATAACCTTGAGTGCACTTAAAATATATGTGGATTTTGTACCTGTAGATTATTTATAGAGCAATGTATAATCAGAAGAGCATGTGAAAGAAAAGCATCAAAGGAAAACTATGCTTTAAGCTGAAACTGCACACTCTAAATAGGTGACCACAAAAATGTTTCCTGTGAAAAGAGGTTGCAAAACTAGGAAAATACTAAAACAGAAGCAGCACTTATCATCCAAGCCAAGTCATATGAATTTTGAGTTCAAGTATATATAAATTCTG
This sequence comes from Xenopus borealis, assembly GCA_024363595.1. NCBI lineage: Eukaryota > Metazoa > Chordata > Amphibia > Anura > Pipidae > Xenopus > Xenopus borealis. The sequence continues at coordinate 45,735,396 of CM044446.1, read as the reverse complement.
ATTTTTATTGAAATTGACAGACACTTCCTTTACCATTGTATAGAAGCCAGGATGAAAATATTTAAAGGAATACCGTCATGGGAAAACATGTTCTTTTCAAAACGCATCAGTTAAAAGTGCTACTCCAGCAGACTTGAATTGAATTTTGAAATCTGACATGGGGCTAGACATTGTCAGTTTCCCAGCTACCCCCAGTCATGTGACTTATGCCTGCACATTAGGATGGAGCTACTTTCTGGCAGTAGGGTTGCCACCCAGCCGAAGGGCCGGGGCCGGTATTACAAATTTACAGGCAATATAGTTGCCAGTAATTTGTAATACCCTTACAAAAAGCACTCGGCCCTTCGCTTTAAACTTATTTGTTCCCCGACGTTGCGGTGGCTCCACCCCTTAAGCGTCACGGCCCACCCCTTTTGTGTGTCTTCACCATGACACTGTCCCTTTACGTCGCTCCTTGCCCCTTTTACGTTGCTTCCCGCCCCTTTTTTTTCCGCCCCCCAGCACATTTTTTAAATGTGGCAACCCTATCTGGCAGGCTGTTATTTCTCCTACTTAATGTAACTGAATCAGTCTCAGCGAGACTTGGCTTTTACAATTGAGTGTTGATCTTAGATCCACCAGGGAGCTGTTATCTTGTGTTAGGGAGCTGTTATCCAGTTACCCTCCCATTGAATTTAAATTTGAATCTTCGAATATGCAAATTAGGCTAATTAGACCATCGAATATTCAAATATTTAAATTTTTATTCGACCAACTACTTCGCTGGGATCAAGCTACCGAATTGGGAATCATCAGTTTCGATCAATCGATTAAAATCATTCGAATATTCAATTTGAATATATCGAATTGCGGTAAAATTCCATGGTCGAATTTTTTTTTTATTCGAAATTCGACCATTAGTAAATCTGCCCCTATGTGTAATTGCACTTTAAATTGTATTCATATACAGTATAAAGGAAGCCTTTAAGGCCCAAAGCTGCAATGTACTATAATAAAATTTTATGTGGATAATAAGGTCCAACATAGATCTACTATTATTTCTGTCAGCAGTTAAAAAAACAAAAAAACAAATGAGGTTGATTTAGGGAAATAATGGCTTAAACTGCTAATTACCTAGTACAGGTATGGGATCCATTATCTGGAAACCGGTTATTCTGAAAGCTCCGAATTACTGAATAGCTATCTCCCATAGACTCCATTATAATCAAATAATCCAGATTTAAAAAAAAAGATTTCCATTTTCTCTTTAATAACAAAACTTTTATACAAATGGCCTGTAGATGTCACTGTGCACATGAGTTATACTGTGCATACACAGTACTTGCTATATTGTTTACAGTGATAGAGTTCAAATTACTGCTGTTGTGTAATGGATGCATGAACCTGCTAATAAAGAACTGTTATACCCTGCTCATCCTTGGTTATCAAAATACAAGATTAGTGAGGAGATGTCTTTTCTACTTCTGCAGCAGCCTGCAGCTTTTCTCCTTTTACTGCTTGGATCCATATGTTTGACAATTACATTATTGCTGCTGACCAAGGGGAGATTTCTGCTGCTAGAAAGCTAGCTTTACTTATTCACTGCCTGGGAGCAGAGGGACAGCATATATTCTATAAATTACCATTACCTGATTAGACTTATGAAACTGCTCTTACTGCTATGAAGAACTTTTTCGTGCTAATAGTAAATGTGGTTGCTGAAAGATACATTCCGCCAACGTGGACAACGTAATGGCGAATCCACAGAACAATCTGTAGCAGCTTTGAGAGAGCTGGTTGTTACCTGTGAGTTTGGAAATGTAACATGAAATTCTTGAAATAATTTGCAAAAGATACGCTTGTTGCACCTGCCCTGAGACTGGTCAGTTACTTAAAGGATCCAAAAATTAACACTGTTTCCCCCAATGGGATCAATAAAAATAATTTATTTAAACCCTTTTTATAACACATTTGGATTTTAGACATTTTATATTGGTGATAAATTATTTGGGACAAAAACTTTTTAATGGGAAAGGATTTTAACAATTCATTTAATAAAAGTTAGGTTTTACAGTAGGAATTATTTTTCATGATGGTAGGAACCCCAAGTATAATTTAATGTATAATAAAAGAGAATATATGCCTAATTTTACCATATTCCATCAATTTAGACCAACTACAACTCTTGCCTCATGACAGATTTAACCCTATATGTACCTAATTATATTTTATTGTGTCTATTTAGACCGACTGAACCTCTTGCCCAGTGACACGTTAGGTTCATAAATGTAATGGTTTTTGACAAAGTTCTCTCTAATTTTAAGGCCAGTACACACAACAAAGTGTGGTGTGCACAAAGAGTTTTGTGTAAATACACATAATTCCAACACAGGGTAACAGATAAGTTTTGAAGAATCCCATTGTGGGGCAGAGACACACATGGCGACAAATCTCCTCTCTTTCGGGGTGACTAATCTCTCCGAACTGCCTTCCAGACGGCTAGAATAAAGATCAGTGGCGAGATGGCACTCGGAGTGCTTCATTTTCTAAAGTTACCCTAAGTTGCCTTATGAGGAAACAGGCAACTTCTGAAAACGAAGAGATCTGAATAAAAATGCGTATGATTCGGATTTTTTTCCGATTTTTTTGTGTCTTTCCTGCACAATTTTTTTCTTGTGAAAATGTATTGCTACATAGGGGGGAAAGTCTGCAGATTTGTTCAGAGTGGTTTTCAGAAAATAATGAGAACATTTCGGATTTAGATAAATAACATTTCTTGTTTCCTTATGCAGCCTTTATAGTAATGCCATTTAGGAATTCATTTTATTATTACTAACAGTGACTGTTGTGAAGTAAGGAACTAGAAATAGATGGGCTAAATGAACCATGCAGAGTTATGCTAAGGGTCAGATTTACTAATGGTCGAATTTCAAAGTGAAAAAACTTTGAAATTCAACCATCAAATTTTTTTTTAAAGCTATATATTCGATCGAATGGGTCCATTTTCAATCAAATAAAAATTGTTCCAACAGTTCGAATGCATCATTCGATTCGAAAAATTCTAACGATTTTGACCAAAATCCTTTGAATTCCTAGAACTTCCAGGAGGTCCCCCATAGGCTACAATGGCAATTAGGCAGCTTCAAGGTGTCAAATTCGAAGGATTTTAAAGAGACAGTACTTTGAAAATTCAATTTTTTTCCAAATTTGGGGCTATTCGATAGTCGAAGTAGCCCAAAATTACTTTGAAATTAGAATTTTTAGAATTAATCACTCCGACCCTTAGTAAATCTGCCTCTTAGAGGAGGAATTTTATAAGTAAAAAAACTTTGAAAATAAAACCCTCAAAGTTTTTCTAAAGGGCTTTTTTTTATTGAAAATGGACCTATTTCAATCAAATAGGTCCATTTTTGATTGAATAAAAAATCGTTCAAATGATTTGAACGATTGTTTGCAAAATCCTTTGAAATCTAGGAAGTTAAAAAAAATTTCAGGACAGTTTCTATGAGGTTCCCCATAGGCTAAAATGGCAATTCGGCAGCTTTAAGCTGGCGAATAGCTGAAGTCGAAGGGACAGTACTTCGAAATTCGAAATTTTTTATTTTTTTTCAATTCGAATAAAATTTTGGGCTATTCGATAGTCGAAGTAGCCCAAAATTACATCAAAATTTTAATTTTAAAAATTCAAATTTTATTCAATAACTAACCTATTGGGTTTATTTAATGTTTTCATGACTTTCTAGGAGACTTAAGGTATGAAGATTCAAATTACGGAAAAATCCATTATTCCTGGAAATATTACAATGTAAATTTTGTCTACAAAAGCAATGCAAATAATTAAAAAAGTCTTCTCCCGTTCCACCCAATTACCAAGTCAAGCATGGAACACACAGAAATGCAGAATAGTCTCAGCTTTCAACAATAGATGATATTATTAACATATGTTTTTTTGTCTCACTGCTGATTCTGTTCATCACTTTCTCCATTTCGTCTTTATATTAACAAATTCATCTGCAAATAATCTTTCTGTAAGTGACGTTTGTCCTGGATTTACACTATCTGGATCAGTAAAAGTTTTCTAATGCTAAAAGAAAACTAAAACATTTTCATTTAGTATGTAAGTTGGGGGGGGGTGTTGCCCTCGTTGCCCTCCCTATTCTGTTGGAGCCTGGAGAAATGTTGCCCTGCCTCCAGCCCACATTCTTATACCCCCTCTAACTTGCAAATTAGTTCCTGTCACTAGTGATGGGTAAATCTGGGGCCTTTTGATTCACAGAATTTTTCAAAATCTCCTGGGAAAAGCGCAAAATGGTGAAAAATTCACGACGCGGGCGCCTGCTTTTGTGACACCGTTGCACATTTGCACTGGCGGCCAAAAAAACAGGCGTTGAAAACAAGGTCAAGCGGAATGCACCAGATTCGCCCATCACTAGTGACAGGAACTGATTTGCAGGAGAATTTTCACAGGCGTTTTGCAAATTTATGCTCCGGCGAATTCGCGCCACTCTAATAAATTCACCCATCACTACCTATCGCTGGTTTACAACCCAGTCGGATTGCCCCACCTTCAGTGAGTGCTTGTGTGCCATAAAATTGAGGAGGGCAGCGAAAGGGGAAATATAAGGATAGGGGAGGGGCAGAGGAGAGGGAAGGGGAGGGACAGCAGGGTGAGCAACAGGTGTAGGCTCTGAACTAGAGGTAGGCAGAAGAATATTGAACAGGCACCTGCCAGTGCCCCCACATTGACCTAGGCAGGTGCCTCTTCTGCTTACCCCTAGTTCCCTTCATGTCTACAATCAATCCAATGCTCTTATGTGGGGGCCTATTTATTAGAGGTAAAATTTTTGTGGTTTTAGAGGTTTTGAAACCACAATTAAACTCTATGGGGGGAATGTAATTAAATTCGCAAAAAGAAAAACAATTCGCACTAATAAGAATAAAAATCTTTCAATGTAATATTGTTCCTTAAACTGGTATTGCATTGCAAATTTTAATTGCGCATTGCAAATTTTTACTGAACACTCTTAAGAAGTGCTTGGAGGTGTTGTAATCTTTTGGAGCAAACGTAACAACTTTTTCAGTAAGAAGTTCTATTACATTTACTGCGCATTGGCGCAAACTATAAAATTCACAAACAGTCTTCCACTGTCGGAAGTGGTCGCTAAACAGATTCTGGGTTCGCAAAAGCTATATTATATTTGAACAAAGCAAAATTTGTTTGCGCAAAGGCATAACTTTTCTATTTTTTGGATTAATCAGACAGAATGACAGATCCCGTGTTTATTTTGAATTCCTGTTTAATAAAGGTTCTGTTCATTGTAGCAGTCCATAGTAGGTTGTTGTTTCTGCTTCCTCATTTACATCCACTAAGTACAGACTATAAAATGCTATGGGTCTCTTTGTGTTTCCTCCCAAGTGTGTGAGCTATATCATTGTGTCTAAGGCATTGTACAATAATAGCACTTATTCAGGAATGGGCTATGGATGCTCAATGTAATCCTGTTACTCTATATCACACATTTTCTGTAATATGTACAAATGTTTGCATCCAGTAGGGTGAGGGTATTAAAGCCATAAATGTATCGGGAGGGAGGCATCAGACAGTATAAAACTGCTAAAATAAAGTGTTCAGAGTTTCGGGGGTCTACAACAATATTGATAATAAGGGAGATAAGACTTTATACTGATAGTGTGTACTAATGTTTGAACAAAGCCTAATGTTTCTTGTTTGATCTAGCTCCTGAACCATGTGTTGTGCTTTATGCATGCTGTATAAAATCTCTGAGTTATATTACAGGTATGTAAGACGCACCAGGAGATTCCGGCGACCTCTTACCTCCCAGCACGCCTCTCCTCGTCTGGCAGTGCGCACTTCCGGGTTCTCTGTCTGAGACGCCACCATCTTCACGCCGAGCGTCATGACGTCATCAGGGGGCGCCGAATTTGAATTTTGGTGCCAAAACGCCTTTAAAGCTCCAGTCCTCCATTTTGAAGATGCCCAAGCTGTTTCCAATTTTACTGTTCCTGCCAAAGCATTTTTTGTGATCTGAATTCCTGGTTTTCAAGTCCTGCCTGACTTATTGACTTGGAAAAATTACAGCCCCCTGTGTAAGCTGGGGCCTCGTTGTGATCACATCGGTTTAACTTTCATGCATGCTGTGGCTTATTACATGTCCTCTGTCGTACTGTGTGGAAAGAAATATTCCTTTATAATTAAGAACTTCAATGTCAATTTTCTGATAATAGTTAACAAAAGCATATAAATATGGAAATAGCCATCAAAGGTGGGAATTTCTGTCAAATCTCCAGTAGACTGGATAAATAAAGAACACTTTGGGACTGCTTTATTAACAATACTATACAAATGAAGTTATAGATTACAATCACGTTGGGTGTCAGCTCAAAACTGTACCGATAAGGAGCTGCGAGTTGCATTCTGTGCAATATTTGGTGAGTTTATGGTGGGAAACAAGCTGACTGATATCGGCAGCAGACTTGGATATTGGTCAATTATAGTGATGGGCGAATCTCCCGAGATTCGCTTCGCCGAATTTTTCGCGAATTTCTAGAGAAATTCGCGAAACGAGTCGCGGGACGATTTTGTCGCGCGTCGCGTCAATTTTGTCGCACGTCTGTTGCGCGCCGCGTCAACTTTGACGCGTCGCGTCGTCTTTGGCGCGCGTCGCGTCGTTTTCGGCGCGCGTCGCGTCGTTTTCGTCGCGTCAAAAACGACGCGCGACTGACGCGCGACTCGTTTTCAGCGAATTTTCGCCAAGCGAAATTTCGCTGGTGATTCGCGAAATTATTCGCCAGCGGCGAATCGCGGGAATTCGCCGCGAATTCGACCTAGGCGAATAAATTCGCCCATCACTAGTCAATTAGGCTGGCCAGAACATTTTGATAGGGTGCCCTTGAAGGCACCCGAATATCGGCCATCGTTAGTGCTGAATAGTCAGATATAGGTAGAGTTCTATTGTGTCTACTTGTATATTTGATGAATCAGCTCTGCTCATGTGTAAACAAACTATCTTTCCGGGAAAGATAATTGTAACGTCTATGGCCAACTCTACATTGGATTAAACATCTGGTATAGAAGCAGAGCACAGCACTCACAGGCCTCATCGGTGCTGGCATAAATGCTTGAGCAGAAGTACATCACAGAGTCCAGAGCCTGGTAGTTCTTCTTTGTGTTTCCCAAATAAAGGAAAATACCACGTAACTGTGGGTCCCGTAACCTACAAGAAACATTCTGGTGACTTCCAGCTATTCCTGACGTCAGACCCATTAAGATGCTGATTTCCATTAGCTCTGAGAAGACTGACGTAGCTAATGGACTTTGTGGGCAGAATTCATTTTTGTTGTAATCCACAGTAGCCAAAAGGCATGCTTTCTCTTCTCTAAAGTGTATATATTTACCATGTCTATATTGTATTTGTGAAAGGGATACACAAAACTATGTTCTTTTATAAAGCAAATGTCTTGTGACCTGGAAACTTTCAGTTGAAATGTGTACTGTGTATTACAGAACAGACATTACCAGGAAATGAAAGAAAATTGATCTTTTATTTACAAGATCTATAGCTTTTATTTCCCATAGAGTGCTGTTGTGTAGCAGTGTGCTTTCGGAAAATATGATAAGTAGGTTAGGCAGTGCAATAAAAGCATGGCTATTTGAGTCTTCGCTGATTTTTCTTTTTTCTCATAAATATATGTTATTGTTTTTCTTTTTTTTTTTTTTTTTT
>CM044446.1:45695275-45718255 GCA_024363595.1 Xenopus borealis | reverse complement strand
ACTAATTATTTTCATCTATATATTTTTTCTGCCTAAGATGTTCTAAGCATTTCACTTATATGTTGTTATATGGTGTAAACACATATCATGGTGTTTATTGTTCTGTTATATACAGTACTGACTGATTTCCATAAATGGAAAGTGCTCCTTCCCCAAATCCTACACCTGAATAACTTGAATGATATACTATACCTAGCTTACTAAGAGTTCCCTTCTTTGAAATATGGTAGGTATACTGGTCCTGACTTTTCCACTGCATAAAAAGGGTTAACCCAATGTTATGTTGATCAGTAGATTTCTACTTACCGATATTGTCCATTTCTTTGATACACATAATAATAAAAAGCTAGAATTGGGTCTTTCTCTGTGGGACATTATATTCCAACATCGTGAAGTAGCAATATCATTTGAAGAAGCTATCATTGGCCCAAACAGAGCAAACTGATTACTATTAAGTATAGGGTTAATTTGTAGTTAATTCTGCCAAAAAAAGTGTCAAGCATGCTGTCAACAATGCTGTTTTAGCATGCCATGGGTTATATGGTTTTGCACCTGTGTCTGTGCATTTGTCCCATGCAATAGACCTTTGGGCTGGATATGGTCTCTGTTTTTACCTGCCTTCACCTTTAATCTGTATAAAGATACTAGTATGTAGCTGGAACTTCTTGAATCGTTTACCATAGCATTTTCTTTTCCCAGGCCCCATAAACACATTATCTGTGCTGTAAATATAAGAAGTATGGGTTTTTTTCTTGGCCTTTTACATGACTTACTATGTTGTTTTATCATCATGGCCACCTTAAAACGCTATATCTCTGTAAATTTTGATTAGCTGTTGCTACAGATCTAAAGCATGCATTACATTAACTTATTTATTAATGCTTGAGCCACTAGGCTCGAGCAATTGAGTAGTAAAATGATGTGAGTTCCTAAACGCATGCCTGGTTTCTGCATCTGAATGCCTTGGCTTGTTGTCGATCGTTTCTCTGGGTAGATTTTTAATAAATAAAAAGATTAGTACTTAAAACTGGCCAAGCTTTTTTATTTTATTTTTTTTGTGGGGGGGGAAATGACCAGCAACAAGCCGAGGTATTCAGATGAAGAAACCATGCATGCATTTAGTACCCAATTCGTCAAGCACAAAGACACAAGCATTGTTATATAAGCCCTTCAATATAAGGTAGTGTAATAATATAGACATATTTACATACCAGGATTTCTCTTCAACACCTCAGATAAGATCAATTTTGGGTTTATTTTACCATGGGCACACAAATGTTATAACACCAAGGAGGTGCAGATTTGAACATTCAATTATGTTGAATTGAATGAGACAATTTGCACAAACACTCAATTCTGAAACACATTTGTAAGGTTTATTATATTGGCTTGGGGATAAAGGCTTCCAGTTTCTGCAATTATCTAGAAGAATATTTTATAAGAAGATTCCAAAACACATGTACAAGAAGTAATCAGTTTAAAGAACTAAAAACTTGGAATACATGTGATGTTTTACCTTAAGCGCTCTGAGTTACAGTTGGCAGTAACAATAACATTACCCAATGAGTTGCTCTTCACAATACAAACTGAAGACTACAACAGATTTTCTGTTTCATAAATGTAGCTGCGCAAGCTTTCACAAAGTAACAAAGATTTTAATTATAGGATAGCAAATAGACAGACGTTTGGACATACCATCAGATGAAGCTACTGCTAATGTAATTGTAACATCTTCTTGTGATTCAGGAAAGCAAGTGAGTATAATGAGTTCTTTCTCTGCTTTGCTGAAAATGCAAAACAAGGCAAACATTAGCTCATATTGGAACAGGGAACACTAGGGCCCCTGTTGTTAATTCTTAATCTAGGACAAAGAAATAGTACTCTAAATTTCCCTACTAGGCGAATGGCAACATAGCATACCTGAAACTTTTGCCTCCTCAATGGTACTACAAACTGCAAGTAATGTTGCTACTGGCCGTTGTGTGGAAAACAGAAATAACACATGGGGCAGATTTACAAAATTTGTGTGAAGGATTCGAATATTCACGCGGATAGTCTCGAATAGTCTCAATTCGATTGTGCGAATATTCGAATATGCAAATTAAGTATTTTCGACCATTGAATATAGAATATTCAGGTGCATGAAATGGATCGAATAAATATATATTCAAGCGCTCGACTATTCGCCAGTCGAAGAACTTGCCCTTTAAATTTTTATTCGACTGCCTACTTCGCCAGATTGAACCTACCGAATTGCAATAGAAGCCTATGGGAAGCCCCCATAGGCTTTTTTTTTCTAAGTCTTTTGGCAAATTTAAATGGTACGATCAAACTCTTCGAACGTTCGATTCGTACAATTTTGGCGAATATTCGAGCGTTTTTTCTGCGACTATTCGCAGAATCGTTCGATTGTACGATTCTGGGGAATAGTTGAATAAGCACTCAAAACTGGCGAATATTCTATTCGATTTTGGCGCATATTTATTCAAAAATAGGGCTAAAAGCCCTCGACAATTCGACCCTTAGTAAATCTGCCCCATACTGTCCAGTAATATGAGACATAATAATAAGAGTGACAGTCAAACAGCACATAAACAGCAACAAGTTGCTGAATTCCCTGATGCATTTTGTGCACAAAAGAGGTCCCTCATCTTATGCACTGCTATGGGCACTGTCATTGTTAAAAATAAAAAGCTCACAAGGTGTTATGTGGCATGCTTTTTATTTTGAACTGTTTGAAAAACAGCTTTAGGGACAAAACAAAAGCAACCAAAAGCAGCGGATGCAATGAAGTTCAAGAACTAACTTGCATTTTCTGCCATTGTTTACCCGAATAGATATTATCTGACCACAATTTATTAAAGGACAAGGAAAGGCAAAAAAATAAAATCCCATTTTTACTTTCTTTAATGAAAAAGAAATCTATCGCCAATACACTTCGATTAAAAAAATGTGTACAGTTATTATAAGAAACCTGACTGTATGCAGTGAAATTCTGCCTTCATTTACTTCTGTGGATAGGAATTGTCAGATGGTCCCTAACTGCTGGTCAGGGAAACAATCATACTTATGAAAACCAGGGGGAGCCCCCACTTTATGTCCCAGCCTTTCAGAACTCCTGTAGCTTTGTTTCCCTGTAGAGCAGTTGGTGACTGTGTAGAGATTGGATTTTATTTTTGCCTTTACACCCCCTTTACTGTTTCCAACTCCAGCTGCAGGGACAAAGATCATGGATCCAGATCTAAACAGATAAACTGGGATTCTATTTGGAGGATAATTTTGCTGCAGCCACTTGTTCTGCAGAGTTGGCGAAAGTTCATCTAAAAACGATGAAATCCACATTAGATTACATGACAACACAGGACCCAGTGCAGTCTGTATATTCTACTTATTAATCAATCTTGCTGTATCGGCTTCTGGCAGATATTATTTGACTTGTGCTGTTTTGATTTTTGACGATCCCTAAGCAGCCCAGATCATACTGAGCATGTGCACAGTTCTTTCGACCAGAAAAAAAACTGTCTGAATCGTTCGATCCGATCGAATTCTTGGAACTTAGAAAATTTTTCAGGACAGGTTCTATGAGGTCCCTCATAGTCTAAAATGGTAATTTGGCTTTAAGGTGGCGAAGTGGCAAAGTCAAAGAATTTCAAAAAGCCAGTACTATGAAAATACGAATTGTCAAATATTCTAATTTTTGCTATTCAAATCGAATTTTGGGCTACCCAATAGTCTATTTTTTTTATCAGAAATCCAATCCGCAGAAACATCGCCAATTCACAAACAGGTGCAGACGACAATTCACTAGCGAACAGGACCGCCACTAGCATTCATTCGCACTCTATTACCAGGCGACTATTCACTCAGGCGAATGGTCTTGATACACAAATTCAGTAAAGTGCAGATTTTACTGAACATGTCCACTTTTGCCAGAGTTGACTTCGCCAACTCACACCAGGCTAACTGCTAAAATCTTCCTCAATCGTCTGTCACTGACATCATATCCTGTCTGCCGAAAATGCATTAAAGTTGAAAAAAACTTTTCCTTTCTTTAAGGGGGATTGCCTGCAAAAGTCCTAACAAACTTTTTTTGGTTTAATATTTTTCTCCAGACATTTTATAACATATGGAACATTCTTTTTACAGTGGGTTCCTTGGATATTTGTAATCAAAAGTGGTAACTTCAAGCATTTGCACCATCTCTAATAAAGATGTCCATAATCTGCCCTATTCAAATTGACCTATTCAAAAGATCAAAATTTTCGCTAGGCAACGAATGCTAGCACATCTTCGCTTTGAAATGCTCAACTCCCGAAAAGTCACCAGCATTCGGCGCCCAGGACCGAACTTAGGATATTAGTAAATTAGCATAGTGGTACCGAATTTGTGCCTGGCAAAGTTGTGCGATGTGTACAAAGCAGTCGCTGGTGACAATTCTCCCATTAGTGAATCTGCCCCTTAATTTTTTGGAGTTTTTAGCATTTGGACTTTAATAAATAACCCCCTGAATGTGTATTTTATCATATTATCAGGAGCAACAGCACATGCTGGACAAATAAAAATGATAAAACAAGGAAAAAGAATAATAAGCAAGTAGTGGACAAAATATTAGAAAACTCCCTGTAGTGACATCAATTATGTTTTATTTCAGCAATAACTGGTTTTTATAGTTAGTTATATTATGCAAAAACCTGAATTGCTGCATTTGTTGTATATTTGAAATTTGGGCAGGGTGGGGCTTTTTCCCATTAAATGAATCGCCACATCAGAGGCCACCTGTTTAGACTAAAGAGAGAAATTTAACATTTATTTTAAGCTCTTAGAATTGGAGTTGCATGCAATAGGGAGAAGATTACATAAACTTGTCAGCACTTGTTTTCCATACCAGTAATGGGTGCAGGTCACATCATGGCCATATCCATCTGCATATCCAACAAAATGATAACAGACTGCACCAGCAGGAGGGAATCTTATAAAAACCTTTATTGAGTTAACCATTCTGTCTCGAGCACCATCACGTTTCAGCCCAACACTGGTCTTCTATCAAGTTCAATAGGGAAAATATTACCATTTTTGTCCCTTCTCAGAACTTGAATAATGTAACAGCAGCGCACAGTATAAGGAATAATGTCACAGATCACTAGACTAGTACTATAATGTATAGCAGGATTAAAAAAAATACAGTCTCCTTGCTGCTTATTCTAGGAACCTCTAATAAATATATATGTATATATATATGTATATATATATATATATATATATATATATATATATATATATATATATATATATATATATATATGTAGCGAACACTCTCTTACTGGGCTTTCAATTATCCAAATGGGTGCGTTGGTCAAATCATTAGATACAGCACAGCAAATGGACCCGCGCTCCTTTTTCTTAGCAAAATTCAATGTATAAATAAATATATATACAGCATTAATGCCCAGAGGTTCTCTGATCCATGACCGACAGAACATTATTTGCAAGGCAAGTGGAGACTGCTGAAAGTGGGAACATATGTAAATGCTTAACATGTGGTTTGGTAGAAAACTGAAAAATCTTTGTGACTCACAGTCAGAAATGATTCTCAGATATCACCCATATGAAATATTATTTGAATGTCAATGCAGTGCAGAAGCTCCTGTGTTTATACCCTTTGTGCCTATTCATGCTAAATAAATGCATAATTTTTCCACAGAATCTCAAGCCTGTGGCTGCTGTTGCCCAATAAAGCACAGACCGTGTCAGCTGCAGTTGTAGTCAGGGCCGCCATTAGAAATCACGGGGCCCCATACAATAAAATTTTCCACAGCCCCCAAGTCCCACCCCAGATCCCACCCCACTGCACACACAGTTAAAAGACCACATAGACATAAGCACTAAAAACCATAAAAACTGTGGCGCCAGGGCTCCCCATAAATTTTTTTTTTTCCCAAAAACCTGCTGGTCAGGGCCCCCCTACAAGTAAAAAAAATAATTGGTGACAGGGCCTACCTATAAGTAAAAAAAGAAAACATTGGCGCCAGGGCCCCCAATAAAAGTTAAAAAACAGTTACAACTTAAAAAAACTTTTTTTTTTGTTAAAAACATTGGTGCAGGGGCCTATAGAGTATTAAAATAATACATTGGTGACCAGGACACACATTGGGGTTCAGTAGAACTAAACACATGGTTTCAGGATTTCAACTTTGGCTATTTTTGTGACTTCAGGTCTTTTTGGCACTTTTGGCTTTTCAGTTCCTCTATGGCTTTGGCGCTGTCAAGGGGGGCCTGGCTGTTTCAAAAACTGCAGCACAGCCAGGTCCCCCCTTAAGGCCCAGCCCGGGTACAGCAGTATGCACCTGAATGGCGATGACGGTTGTTGTCCAACAACAACTGAACAGCCAAGCCCTTAAAAAGTGGCAAAGGCATTCATTGAGGTGGAATGGAACCACAACCCCATTCCTATTACATCTGTAATAGGACATATGTGTCAGACATATTATAGGGGAAACCCACGTATAATATGCATATCTTTTGTTGCAACTCTATAGTCAATATAACAAACATTTACCTGGAATACAACACTGGTCTTGGGGCATACTGATTCCACGAACATGCATATTTATCAGCTGAAATCAACAGCGTGGAGAACTCAGGCAACTCCTCTACCCCAAGACCAATATATTGAAAATCAAACATGGATATATGTATTTGGAATTAAATCTTGGATGATAATCATGATGACTCCTTTTAAAATTATAATCTGTAGGGACAAGGCCAAGGGTTCCTTATGCTTTTTCCTATTCTTTAAAGAAGCTGTACATGTTGACACAACAGTGTCTTTCGGTTGTTATATTGCTGAATTGATTGCATCAAATTAATCTAATATGTGTGTATAATGTAATATATATATATATTATTTCTCCAAAGAGATACTTTGAGCTTGGTAAACTTGTCATTAAATAAAAGCAAAGCAGTTTCCCTGAAGCTTCAGTTGGGCTTATCCAGTAAGACATCATTGTCCATAACAATGTGTGTATTGATATCAAGATGTCTTAGATTTCTTTGGCCATAGTTTGCCTAGTCCATTTTAAAGGACTGTAGTTTGCTATTTTAAGCTTATACTCAAGGGTTTGTGTTTTATTATACATCAAGGTTTTTACTCATTCACTTCTGTAATAGGTGAATGATACATTATATAATAGATAAGCTTTTTGGCTTAATTCACATACAGCAGACCCATTAGTTCTTTTCACTAGCAGACTATTCCTTAGAGGCAGAAGCAATCTGTTTAATGCAGCGGCCCATTTGCAGTTGTCTGCACAGGAATTTCTAATGTTAGCTTTCAACTGTCAGTTTAATTCTAGCCATTATGCAAGGAAAAAGCTTTAAACTTGTATTTCTACAAAGTATTAATGGACTGGAGTGCAAATTAGCTCTTCATACAGTAAGAGTTTGTGTGTGCTTGTGTGTAATCATCTAACAGGTTAATTCTCTTCAGTCTTATGGACTGTATTTATGACTGGCAATGAGCAATGTGTACTAATAATGGATTTGCACTTTCTAGTTGGAACAGCGCTCTGAGTTGTTGTGAGTATAAACAGTGTGAAGGGCTGCCTGCTGGAAATTTACTGAAGGCTTATCAATTGTTGTTGATGTTTTAAACAAATAAGGCCAAATGCAATTAACCATACAGATTGCATTTTGCCTTCATTGTTCAAAATGCATTGGATTGAATTGCTGCTGGTTGTTCTGGTTTATTGTGTCGGGGAATACTGTGTTGTGTTACTAAATTACAGAATTTTAAAAAACTCATAGAAGTAATCCAAATAAATTCTCTTATATAACAGAAGTTTCTGGGTATAATGTTAAAAAGAAACATCCAATAGCTGTTGCTCCATTTATTATCAGGATTTTTCATTACTGCACCTTTCTGAAAGTAAAATGTTGCAGTTCAGTGGTGGTAGAGTGCCCTCTCCTGGAAACACTGCTCCTCTTTTTCAATGAAGTATTACTGAGTGAAGGGGAATGTCCAATAGTCCACTTTTAAACAATTATGAACATTTCTGGGCTGGAATTAAAGGGATTCATTTTATTATTGTGCCATTTAATCCTTTATGTAAGCATTAATATAGTTCTCTTAATTAATTGTCACAGAGTTATATTGTACTGTATGTATTCTTATTGATTACAAGTTCAATCTGTTTACTTTGCTTCAACTACTCTTCCTTATCTTTGACACTATCAGCTGTAGGCATTCCAAGCAGCAGTATAGTAAATGTTAATCATCAATACAGATAAAGGCTGATTGACCTTGCTTTGTCCTGTGGAACACTGAATTCTGTATCTTGAATCACTGTCATAAAGCCAGATAGGGAATCTGTTTTCCAGAAATAAAATAGAAGTAGTTACATGAGCATCAGTATATTGACTGCCCTTGCAAACATAACAAATTGACAGCGGTCAAGAAGTATTTCCCCCCCTTTAAAAGTATTTTTATCCCTTAAAGTGGACCTGTCACTCAGACACAAAAATCTGTATAATAAAAGTCCTTTTCAAATTAAACATGAAATCCAATTTAAAATTTTTATTAAAACATTCATAGCTGTTTTAAGCTCATTTAAAAATCTCAGCTGTCAATCAAATATTGTCTGCCACTCCTCTATGCCTTAGGCATAGAGGCGGGGCAGATAATTACTTTCACTTTCCATTCAGCACTTCCTAGATGTCACTGCTCCCCACATATTCCCCCAGTTCTCTTAACCATTTAATTGTGTAGCCAGGACATGGGGAAAGACATCGGGTCCCCCATTCTGGTGCACAAACAAGATTCTGAGATGATGCAAGGCTTGCCTTAATAACAGTGTCCACAAAATGGCTCCTGCCTGCTTGCTATAATTATGAATTCCCAGACTGAAGAAAACAAGATTAAAATAATTTATATAGTGTAATTAATGTTCATTTTGCTTGACTAATGTGATAAAATAGGATTTTGAATACTTTTTTGGGGGTGACGGGTCCACTTTAAAATGCATATTGTAAAATCAGGCAGAATACAACTTTTTATTCTGACAAAAGTATCACTGTAATGGTGTATTGTGAATAGGGTTGCCACCTGGCCAGAACTTTACTAGCCTGGCATAAATGATGGTTGAACCCAATTTTATTAATAAGGAAAAAAGATAAATATATAGAAAGGAGGGTATTTATTTTCCAGAAAAGTTGGCAACCCTAAATTTGACAGAGCGGTCAACAAAGACAGCTACCATGCTGGGCTTCCTGTGACATAACCGTGCATGCACATAATGTGCAAAGAGGTCACTAAATGCACACAGCATGTGAGCAGTGATTAAACTGGGGTAATTTAATACATTTTAAGACACTGTGGGGGGAGCCCACAAGCATTTTTGGGGGGGATTTGTCAGCTTTACGCATAGGGTTGCCACCTGGTCGGTATTTTACCAGCCTGGCAGGTAAAAATGATGGTTGTTCCCAATGTTATTAACTGGGAAAAAAGATAAATATATATGCAGTCTGGTGGCAACCCTATCTGAGCATAATATAGAATTGTTTATATAAATAGCACAGCCCCTCCCTTACCTTGATTTGCTGTGAAGTGATGGATTCTGGGACTTGAAGCCCACCTGCTTTTCAGAAAATCTGTGAGCCATCCAGGTCCCAAGTCTCAGAATCCATTATTTAACAATGGAACAAGGTGAGGTAGGGGTTGCATTAAACCAGCAGCTAGGGCCGGAAATAGGGGTAGGCAGAAGAGGCACCTGCCTAGGGCACAACAACAGGGGGTGCCACGCAGGTACCTGTAAAACCATCTTCTACCTACCTCTAGTCCCTGTTTTCTGCCCTGTGTCCTGCTCTCCTCTCTCCCCTCTGTGGCTCCCCACCAATCTCTACTCCCTTCTCTCTGCTCTGACACTCCCCTCATTCCTCAAACCTCTCCTATGCTACTGCCCATGCGCGAGCAGGTTGTGTTCAGGCACGCTTGCATTTGGGGAGGTGGGAGCGGGATGGCCAGCGAGGTTGCCTAGGACAACCGGTCAGCTTAGCCTGGGGAATTGATCTTATGGGTAACATGGCTTCCTTTCAATCTGTAAAATCAGATATATTTGTGCATTTATATTAATTTTGGGAAGTTCCATGTTTAAGCTGCTTAAATAAAAACGGGAGGGGGGGTATATTCCCTGTAATGAAGCCAATGGAGCCTTTACTCACTTCTTAAGCCTTTTATACAGACTCCAAGTTTCAGCTTCTCTGTGGAGAACACTAACCAAGGCCAAGCTTAGTTGTTGCTGCCCTCTAGTTGAAAAACAATACAAAAAAAACTCTGTTTACCTCTTTTATGCACACACTAGATTAACCTGCCTCTGGGTTTTTTTTGAGTGTAGGAGGAAACAGAGGAAATCCATGCAAGCACAGGGAGTGATGGATAGATGGATAGATGTTTCAGTCTTACACAAATTATTACAGGGAAAGTCGAATCCATGAAAATTAAGACATTGCATGTTTGAGGTCTGAATAAAAGACCCCACCACACATGCACACAGGCAAGTTTCTGTTTGTTTGTTTGTTTGTTCTTACTTCCTATATATTTCTGTCTAGTTTTATTATGGTTTATTATGGTTTGTTTTCACATCCTGATCCATTGCTCTTGCCTTGTTTGGAAATGGGTCATATATCTGGAACTATCTGAATCCACCTTTAACAAAAATGTATCTTGAAAATTACTACTCAGTATTAGATATTACATGTGCATATTATAAAAATAATAGTATACGTTTAAACTTATAAACTGGCACACACAATTGAACAAATCATTGGTCTTTGACAGGTAAAATCTCTTCCTTGATATTTGTGATCAGGTTTTCGTTTTCCCAACTTACTAAAATATTAAAGATAATATTCAGTTATTCAAATAACCACATGATTTGTCATATTCATTGGAATTTTGAACACGGTCACAAATCTGTGAGGCAATGACATTTCAACTACATTCTTTTTTTTAAACTCCATATTAAACTTAAGCAAGCATGACAGTTCTTCCACCTCTTCTCCTTTTTCAAAAAGCAATGATCACAGAGAAATATTATTTAAAATATATAAAATTATTTAAATAGGCTACTGTTAAGCACAGCTCCAAACACAGATATTGATTGGATACAAGTATGGATGTGTGACTACATATACAGACCATCTAACCACTTACCTTTAGTACAATAAAAGTGTGCAATTGACTACACATTATTTAGAGATTTCTTTGTACTTTCATACCATTTTCCCCCCCAAAAAAGCTGAAGACATGAGAATAGTTATTGTGTATGTAGCAACAATTCCTTGTTCGCCATTTGGCGTTTGCAGTTTATACAAGCTCTCGGGCTAAATTCATAGAAGAATACACATTCAGTGCAATCTTATGAATGTTTATGGAAGTTGCTTCTCCTGAAGCAATACATATGAAATCTCTCAAAACATTTACACACATTGGAACATACAGTAAAACCTCAATTTTACATGACCTGATTTTAGATTTTCCCTTATTTTACACTTTTCTGTATTGCCCTAAATATATAATGTAGTATACATTTCCCCAATTTTAAGTTTTCCCTTCTTTTACACCAAAACATAAAATCGGCAGAGTGCATTTCATGAGCTGCAGCTAAACACAGTACATGCTTCACTGGTTATTATTGTATTATCAATGTAGTGCACTCATCTGAGTTAATTTAGTGTCATTAATCTCTTTTCTCCTCTGCTGTCATTTCTGACAATTGTATAAATGTTGAGTGCAGGGAAAATAAAGGGTTCTGTATCTTATTTCTAGGGATGCACCGAATTCACTATTTTGGATTCGGCCGAACCCCCGAATCCTTAGAGAAAGATTAGGCCGAATCTGAACCCTAATTTGCATATGCAAATTAGGGGTGGGAAGGGAAATACATTTTTTACTTCCTTGTTTTGTGACAAGACATGCAATTTCGCTCCATGCCCCTAATATGCATATGCAAATTCGGATTTGGTTCGGGCTGGGCAGAATCCTGGCCAAATCCTGGATTCGGTGCATCCCTACTTATTTCAGCTAGCATAATAAAATGTGATCTTTAGTTATTTGTCTTTATAATGTGCTCATACCTAAACCTATAGATTTTTTTTAACTTTTAGGCCACTTTTAGATGAAAAATTTATTAGAGCTGTAAAAATCATGCATTTCAGCCAATATAAATAATAGGACGGTAATTATGTGCTTGCACCAAATCTATTTCACAAGGAAATGTGAAAAAGTGCAACATTTGGACACAAATTGCTAAATGTTTTACCCACAATGCAGTATTTTTCCAAGAGTTCCAGCTTAATAGTGAGCACTTGCCAAATTTATTCCATTACAACTTGCAAACTTTGTATTAAGATAGATGGACAGTAGAATAAATATATTTGTATTGGAATGGCATCACTTAATGGGGGTCTTCCATACTAAAGGGCTGATGTTTCCTATGGCCTGGCACAGAACCCCAAAACATAAAGTGTAGTATTTTTACCATACTTCTTTATTAAGCTTCAGCTTTCCTTTAAAAGAGAACTAAAGCATAACTAAATAAGTAGGCTAGAAAGGTTGTAAAGTATGTTTGTGGCTTCTGTTCCAGCCCAAGGCAACAGCTCTTTAGCAGTAAAGATCTATTTCACCAAAGATGCTCCAGTAGCTCCCCATCTTCTTTTCTGCTGATTCACTGATTCACATGCTCTGTGCTGCTGTCACTTACTGAGCTTAGGGACTGACTCAAAATATACAATACACATAGAATAGAAATGTCACAATATAAGACTGATTAGTAATTAATACAGATAATGAGTACATAGCAGCACATAAACCAGTGCAACTAGCATCAGAATTTAATAATCAGCCCTGTAACATCATCTTATATTATAGACAAACGTCATTTACTGCTTGCTAATTAGTGACAACCCCTAAGCTTAGCTTCTTAATAGCTGCTCAGAGCCCACTGAGCATGCGAGTGTCACAGATACTTTACAAGATGGTGACCCCCTGTGACAAGTTTGAAGTCCTGGATCATTGCTGCTATTGACAAGCTGAAACTTAAGGCTGGTGCAATAAGTTCAGTTCATAAAATATAGCATTTTTAGTCATATTCATTTTTAGACTTTAGTTAAATATTTGTATGAATATCCTGTTACTGTCTCTTCATCCTTTCTTAAAAGAACATACCAAGGTTCAATGAGAACTAAGGGAATCACTCTTGCAACCATTGATACTAGTAAATGATCTTTTTTTTCTTTATGGTATCAGTTCAACATACACCACAAGCAGTAATATTTTCATTACTATCATTGTTTTAGAAATCCCTTACTGAGCTAAATTTGGCCAAAGAGCATGTATAGTTGAATTAACTTACACCATCATCATTTATACATGAACAGTATAAATAATATCGGTCTGCGTACGCACAAAACAGACAGGATAATTCATAATAAATTTCACAATGCCAATTTACGAGATTAGCCATTGCTCAGAAATTAAATCTCTGTGGGACTCCCTTTAGAGGTAGATCTGTGGACTTAGCTGTTTGTTTCCTAAATCTCCCATTAGAACCTTTATTTGCAGGCCAGGCAAATCTACAAAGAGAAATTATTTTAAACATAGAATGGCCTCTTCCATTGAAAAAGAGCACAGTTTACCCAACTAATATCAAAGTAAAAGTATGTAGGGGACATTTACAACCACTAGTACAGTTGCAGTTTGTTGTAAATAAAAAACCATGCATGGAAGATACTTGCCAGAAAAGCACTACTTACACTTACCTCCTGTCTCCTATTCCAGTTCAAGTGCAGCTCTCCCAATTTAAACAGGGGAGCCCTGCAAAGTTCCCACAGTGCCACAGTGTGCTAACTGCAGTGCATCAATCTCAAAAGAATAGAGCACACACTTCAACAAATGGAAATTACACCATTTTCAGTGTAACAGAGTTTGAGTGCAATTGCACTAATTTTAGGCAACCGATGCATAGAACTAAACTCTCCATGGTGACTGCAACAACACTGGAAAAATGGGGAAAAAAATGTTGTACTGCGGGGGAAAAAAACCACGGTGATTGTAATTTTGGGTAAAAATGATACCTATGATGTTTTAACTGGAGATTTGGAAAGGGAAAAATATAATTTTACCACATGAAACATAATGTTACTCTAGGAAAAGCACTAAAGAAGAATCATCCTACTGATCTGTTGATAATACAGGTATAGGATCTGTTATCTGTAAAACCATTATCCAGAAACCTCCAAATTACAGGAAGGTCATGTCCCAAAGACTCCATTATAATTAAATAATTCACATTTTAAAATTAATTCCCTTTTCTCTATAATAAAACAGTACCTTGTATTTATTCCTATTTATTTCTATTCCTATTCTAATGGAGCAATTTCACTAAAGAGTGCAACTTCACCAGCAACGGCTTCACAGCAAAAATTTGCTCAGACAAAACTAATTTACTAAAGTTGTGTTCAGGGTGCTGAAAACTTCTCTAGCGTTACTTTGGCAGAGGGAGCAAATCAAAGCGAAGCTGCGCTAGTGTTTAATTCTGCCTAGTGCAACTTCGCAATATATGGTAGAAAATGGGGAATGCCTTTTGCAGCTTAACGCCCTGAAAAATTGCAAAGACGCCAGCATTTTTTGTAGATATTCCACACAAAAAGTATGATGTAAGTAACTGAAGGTTGAGGATGTTCTATGCACTCCAATGCACTTTGTCAGGTCAGAGCTGGTGAAGGCAAGTATGGTGAAAGAGGTAACGTTCAGTAAAATCTACATCTTAGTGAATTTGCGGAGTTACGTCCATTCGCCAGAGCAAAAATTTGTCTGCCGTTATAGTGTACGAAGCAACACTACATCTCCTTTGCTAGCAAAGGGGCGCCTTCGCTCATTATTACATTGGCAAAGTAACTAAATGATGTCACTCTGGCTAGCGCTAGTCACTTTGCCCTTTAGTGAATCTGCCCCAATGACTCCTTATTTGATGCAAAATAATCATATATCAATATTTGTTAAGGTATGGAGATGCAAACTATGGAAAGACCCCTTTATCCAGAAAACCCAAGGTCCCAAGAATTCTGGATAACAGGTCCCATACCTGCAATTTGAAGACCTAAAAGTATTACTCCACTTATGATTTCATTTGGCTTGCTTTAGGATTTGGAACATAGACTGTTAAAGTTGATCCAAATACCTCTTCTCTTTGCCATCTGGGTAGGAAAGTAAGATATGTATGAGTTTTAGTACCTTCTTGTGAATGTTCTTGGAGTTATTTGTTTTGTAAGCTGAAACCAACAAAATATACTATCACTCTTGTTATTCAATGGTACAGCCACTGTTGGTGCAGTCTTTTTATACTCCTTTAAAGGAGAAGTCAACCCCTTCAGCGCTAAAATCCCTCCCTCCTCCCCCCGGGGCAAATCTTCGTCCTGGATCCATCGGCGTCTTCTGGCGCATGTGCAGTAAGAAACATTTGCCGGTTCAGCTCTACTGCGCTTTTCCTTATTTCTTTTTTCGGAAACTTCATGACTTTCATGTGCATGCACAGTAGAGCTGAACTGGCAAATGCTCCTACTTCGCATGCGCCAGAAGACGCTGATGGATTCAGGACGAAGACCGCACGGGAGTAGATGGCGCCTGTGAACTCCGTGGACATGACCTGCGCTGAGGGATAAGTAGCATCTTAGGGGCATTTGCCTGGGGAGGGGGGAAGGGATTTTAGCACCGAAGGGGTTGACTTCTCCTTTAAGAATAAAACATTATGCTATGTGCCCAATATATTGGTTAATTAACTAAATAAAACTAGTCAAATAGAATAGTACCAGTTATGTAATGGATTATGTAAGGAATTCTATGAAAGGAGAAAACAATATATTCATTTATTTAACAGATAAAACTTACTCCTCTTCTCTGGTTGACTCCATTTGATTGTTGCTGCCTCTTTGCCAAATTGAACTGTGTCCGTCTGTTCAGTGTATTAATCCTTCTGTGAAAAATAAAATGCTGTTACATTGTTTGAATTTTGACTGTATCCCAGGAACATGAGCCCATTGAAATGGACGGATGCTAGAATTAATGCTGGAAAGAAACAAAATAATCTGCCATTACTCCAGTCCTTATTTTTACGTTGACATGTCACACTAAGGGATTTATCAGAGAGTAAAGTTAGAGATCCTGGTTTTGAACCTGGGATTCTAGGAACACTGGCACCTGAGGAAGGATCAGTCTGATCAGAAACATGTAGTGCAATGCAATAAAATAATATTTGTGACCTTGGGAGCTTTTGGCCTCTCCTAACTCAGTCTGATGAACTGGATACTGTGAGAACAAAAAGAAACTTTTACCTACACTTCATTTACTAATTTGCTTATGGGTAATACACTGAAGATTCCTATGCACAATATTCCTCTCTCTAATGGGATGTGAGTTTGTTTTTTCTACTATGGTCTCTTAGCATTTAGCTTCCCAAACTCACAGGTAACAACCAGCTCTCTCAAAGCTACTACAAATTGTTCTGTGGATTCACCATTACGCTGTCCACATTGGCAGAATTTATATCTCCCGAGGCAATTTTCAGCGACTTAAGAAAAAGCAGTGCTGCGTGTGAATAGGCGCAGGTGTGTTTACATTTTAGCGGGCGCAAGACATGGGTAAGCAATTCAGGGAGAATAGTCGCCCCAAAGAAGCAGCGATTAGTCGCCAGGCGACTAATCTCCCTAAATCTTCCCATGTGGACTAGCCCTAAAGGGTTTGTTCATCTTCAAACAACTAGTTGGTTTCATATAGATCACCAGAAATAATGTCTTTTCCCAATTACTTTCTATTTACTATTTGTGACCGTTTAACTAATATTGAAGTTTAAATTGTATTTTTTCACCTTCTAAAGCAGCTCTGGGAAGGGGGGTCGCCGCCTCCCCCCAAACTGTTCTAAATTGATGCATTTAATGAATAAATTTCTTATCTTTTGTCTTTGTCCTGCAGTGGGTCGGGTACCCGCGGGTTACCTTGCGGGTTGCATGTACAAGTTCCGGGTGTGGGTATAGAAGCGGGTTGGTGGTTACAAAAAATTGACCCGCGCAGGACTCTACCTGCTGAGAAAAATCCCTGAATTTCATTACAGGCAGCTGTTAGAACTGGTTCAATAGTGGCTCCAGAGATGCTGCTGAGAAATGTATCAACTTAATTTTGCACAATTGTAACAGTTTAGAGTCTGCACCTGAATTACTGAGCTGCCAGACAAACACCAGAGACAAGAACATTCAACTTTAAACTTAGATTTAAGAAAAAAACTGTAAAAAAAAAAAAAATGGAAAGTAATTGAAAAAAAGTCTTAATTTCTAGGGAACAATCTGAAAAACAAAAGTGTTCAATGCCTTCAATGCCTACCATTGTTGCTGTCTCTGTTTTGACAACAGAGAAAGAATGATATCAATACAATGTCAATCTTGTATATTCTAAGTAATACCCATGTTTTATATTACATACAGTATATGGAACCGTCATTTTCATTAATAACTAATAATCAAATAGATATATTCAATACAAGAAATCTCATTTTCAGTTTAAAGAATACTATTACTCCTGCTAATTATAACACCGTAGGCCATTTAAAAGATAGTTAAACAGAATACATGCATTAAATTTTGTGTTTGTGCAGTACAATCACCTTTTCTTCTTACACTGCAGGATTCTGATTAAAAGCAATTTTCATCATTGCTATTATGGCCATTCCATGGAAAGTAAAATAATGCCCAAAGGGTAAATAGAATGTAATGATGTTCAAAGGAAGAAATGTCTTTGTGAAAGGTCTAAGAGCCATCACTCTGCCTGAGAAGGCCAAGAACTGCCACTGAATTCAAGCTTAGAGGTAATGCAAAGTGACAATGAGGACAGTGCTATGTAGGCCACTTTTTGCTAAGCAATAGACTGTTTTCAGTGCTTTCATGTTAAATCGATATTACAAAAGAGTATAATTATACATGGGAGGAATGCTAGCTATGTTATTACTGGCCTCTATTTATCTATCTATCATCTATCTATCATCTATCTATTTATCTAATCTATGTTGTTTATATGTAACATATAACGACAGTACATAATCTATCTTCCCTTCTGGTCCCATACAGGGTTTTCATTATGGGAATGCTAGATCAGATACAAACCTGTTACTGCATAATATCAATTAGTAAATAATTGTCTTGTTTACCAATTAGAACATGCAGTAAAATAATAACTGATTACGAGTTTATGTGAACTAATCTGATATAAAAGCAGCTAGAGCTTCTGTTTTGTGATAAAAAAACAAATTCAGTGCAACATATCTGTGAATTTTTATCTATAATAACCTGCTGTATGTGGAGTACTTTGCCTGGGCCTGGTAATGACTAATCATTATACACAGGAGCCATCAGTATCTCAATATACTAAATTTAAATCCTTATAAATGGAGCTTAGTGATGTCATCAATTTTAATTGGTGCATAGTGATATCATTGGCATCACATGACTTGTGTATTATAAGTCTCATATGTCTATTTTAAGTCTCACTTAAAACTTGTGTATTATAAAAAAAAATCATATACTCCAGGGCAGATTTAGTAAGGTTCGAATTGTAAATTAGAATTTGAAATTTCAAGGTGGATTTTTGGTCAAAATCAAATTCAAGTTGGGAATAATTCAAATTCAAATTCAAGATTTATCATACCTTAACCATGGTAACAACTTGAGTTTGACTATTAGCCACCTAAAGCCTAGATGTCAATGGTAGAGGTCCAGTGACTTATTGTCACGGTCGGCACCCAATACCAGAACAAATGTCAAGCACCCTGGTCTAGGCTCGTGCTTCACCAGTAACGTGACCGCCTTTGGCTTCGGGAAGAGCCCTCAGCTACTCAGATGCCACCTGGACTTAAACGAGAGATACAGATGCAGTCACTTTGGATTGTGTGTTAAATGCGTCGTGACTAAACTCATCTATCTCATTTATCCCACTTAGCACAGAATATTGTGTCACAGCATCCCATCCAATTAAAGAGTTCACCATTGAAAAGAATGGTGCTTTGGTATGCTAATGAAAAGGTTAAATGCATTAAATGAGTTAAGATAACTTTAGATAACACAGTTTCTTCAATTAGCCCTGAGTCACGACGCATTTAACTTACAAATCCAAGTGACTGCATCTGTACAGGGCAGGAGTTCTGGCCAGCAATGGGGCACGACTGAATAGAAAGTCTTTAAGGCCAAAGGTCACGGTACAGACAGGAGTAGGCAGAATCGTGGTCAGACAGGCTGGGACGAGGCAGGCAGATAACATGAGTTGTCAGGTAGGCAAAGGGTCAAACCGGGTGATCTATCAGATAAGGATGAGGCAGAAACGGTAGTCAAATAACAGGCCCGGGTCAGGATACAGATAATCAGAATAGTCAAAGCCAGGCAGGGTCAAAACAGGTATTCAGGATCATACAGAAGCTTTTCAGCACAGGTACAGGGCACCAGGATTAAACCTATCACGGGCAATAAGTATAAGCAGAAGGCCCCTTTAAATAGTAAAAGTTTGGCACCATTGCGTGCTGGCGACTTCAGCGTGCAATGGCGCCAAACTTTTAAAAGGAGGAAGTGCAAGCCAAGCACGCACTAGAAAACACAGCGGCAGAGAAACAGAAACGGCGAGGCGGGCGTCCCGCCATACCACCACTAGACCACCATGGTGAGTTCTTACACTCATTTAAAGATGTTAATAGCCTTCCTGACAAAAACTCAATTAGAGTTTAGTCGAATTCAATTTGAGTTTTCGAGTCAGTAATATTCGTTAGAGTTTTTGGGGGGAGATTCACTACGATCTTTTTTCAGACTATGACCCTAGAATGGTAAAACACGCCAGCGTTTTTTTGGGACTTAAAATTTTTTTCAAACTCCTATCTATTGTATTGAACTTCGCCTGGTCTGACCAGGCGAAGTAAACTCTAGCGTAAGTGGTAACGTTCAGGAAAATGTCAATCTTAGTGAATTTGCGTAATTACGATCCTTCGTCAGTGCACAACTTCGCCTGGCGTATGTCTATCTACTTCGCTAGCAAAAATTCGCCAGAGTCGGTGTTAGTGAAGCTGCAAAATGACATCACGCTGGCGAATTAGCGCTAGCGTTAGACGCTTCACACTTTAATGAATTTCCCCCTTAGACGTTCAAGTTTTAATATATGAAGATATTGGAGGCAAATTCTAAGTCCTATGACCAGTATAAAAGCACTGGGTCTGTGGAGTTGTGTTTTTATATGGTCATGAAACCTCTCTTGACTAATATAATATTATATTTTTAGGTCATAATGGGGTTCCATGATTCCCTATATAATTCTATATAATGGCTTCCATTATGGTAACTGTTATACTTTGCTACAAACAATGTATTTCTATTATAAGTTTTATCTTTCAGCAGCACAATGTTCAGAAACAACAAGGCCAAAAAAGTAACATTGAACTGGCTCAAGAAGGCACATAGCCTACAATGACCCAGTCAAAGCCCAGTTGTATCATGAAGCAATGAAAACCCAGAGTACATCTGTTTCAAATAATAAGCCAAAATCACTCCCAAACAGTGTTCAAAGCTGGTAAATACTTACTCCAAAAATGTTTTTGCAGTAAAATGTGGCATTGTCAGAATTTAAAAAAACTTTTTTCAGTACAGTTGTTTTCCAATTGTTCACCTGATATAAAGGAGCAAATTTACTAGAGAGTGCAAATTCGCCAGAGACGACTTTGCATCCATCAAAACACTTCGCAAGGTGAAAATTTGCTCAGGCAATGCATATTTACCAAGTTGCAAAGTTTAGTCCTTGGCGAGAATGCTTTACTTCGGCAGAGCCAGCAAATCAAAGCAAAGCTAAGGTAGTGTTCAATTCTGACTAGCGCAACTTGGCTAGAGGTCTTGGGCTCAGGCTAATTTGCACATGGCAGCAAGTTGAATTTCGAATATTTATGTTACATGGTGCATCTAATACATTACATTTACACTGATAACTAGACATGCCAAGGGAACTTTATTAAAGTCTATCAAGTTGTTTTAATGCCCTACACTGTCAAATAATGTGCCATATGGTAGAACATGTATGGAGAAAATCCTTTTGCAGCCTAACACCCTGAAAAAATTAAAAGACGCAAGTGTTTTTTGGAATTATAATATTTTCCACTCAAAAATGATGATGTAAGTAACCGAAGACTGAGGATGTTCTATGCACTCCAATGCAATTAACCTGGTCAGAGCTGGCGAAGGCAAGTCTGGGGATAGAGGTAACGTTCCGTAAAATCCACATCTTAGTGAATATGCAGAGTTACGTCCATTTGCCAGCTTCTTAGATCCCTTTTTGGTCCTATGGCAGATCTTCCCCTATCTGACAGATTGTTCATGTCAAAGATCTGACAGATTACTCATGTCAGAGATCTGACATTTTAAGGGACAGATGAAATATCCATTCATTTACAAACTAATATTGAGTGCATCTTGTGGCATGCATCTCCATCTACTGCTGATTAACTATGTAGTATGAAGTCCATGGCACAAATGACACTTCTCCGCCAGTTACATTTTACCCAGAAGTAAACCATCATCAATAGTTGTTGAGTATATTTGGAGTTCTTGTTCAGAATGCATTAAGTGGAATGTGCCGCTGATATAGCAGGTGGCTGTAATGTGAAATGAATAAGCTTGCCATCTTCCCTCCTTCAAACCAGACACATGAAATCCACGACTTGGATGGCTTATTAAAAACTATATATTAAATGCCAAAAAAATTTGAACATTAATTTTATGGATGAATATAACATACGTGTTTGCTTTTAGTTATTAGGATATGGATATCATGTATGTTGTGTTGGTGCGTTTTGACTTGGCAATATCAAATTAGGCTTTTATTAAAGCACACATATACTAGTTACAGCAGTAACTGCTCTAACTAGCATGTGTATACTTCAATAAAAGCCTAATTTTTATATTACCAAGTCTCTCCAATAGAGATCTTTTAATACAAGACAGCACAGATTTAGGCAAGTGGGGGGGGTCTTTAATGAAAAAGAAACCTATCTGTATGCAGTGAAAGTCTCCCTTCATTTACTACTGTGAATGGCAATTGTCAGACGGTCCCTAACTTCTGGTAGGGAAACAATTATACTTATGAACAGCAGGGGTAGCCCCTGCCTTACTTACCAGCCATGTAGAACTCAAGACGATTTTGTTTTTTTTTTTTTATCATTTATGACGATCCCTAAGAAGCCCAGACCACACTGAGCATGTGTATGTAGTCTAGTCTTGCAAAGATGTATAACAAAGTTACAAGATCACAGCCCCCTGTGGCCAACTTTGAAAGCATAAATAATTTGTTTGATTAGGCTTGTGGTGCAGTAAGTTCATGTTTATGTTTAGAATACAAAATACAGCATTTCTAGCCCTATTCTATTTTACACTTTCCTTACCCTTTAAGTATTGCTCAGGGAGCATGATCAGTAGTCATTGCAGACCTTGTTCATCAGAAATGTATCAACTAATGCATGAATATAAGCATTTTAGGCTTGTGATCTTGACATATTGAGCTGATAACAGAAAGTCAGAGAGTGGAATGAAACTCAAAATATAGATTTTTTCCTGCCAACCATAAATGCTTGAAGAGGAAAAGCTAATGCGCCCTAATGGAAAAAACATTCACCCCAACTCTGTGGAGGCAGGCGTTTCCTGGTAGTGTACACACATACTGACCACATATTGCTAGTTTCTCCTCTAATGGAGGGGAAGACAACTGGTGTGACATTAGCCTTACGGTGGAAGCACATGGGGAGATTAGTCACCCAGCGACAAACCTCCTCTACCTCCGGGGACTAATCTCCCCAAAATGCCTTACTGCCAGCAAGAATGCAAATCACCGGTGGGAATGTATTTCATGGAGATTAGTCACCAGCA
>CM044446.1:45662275-45679843 GCA_024363595.1 Xenopus borealis | reverse complement strand
ATACCCGCTCTCTAGCGCTCAACGGAATCATGGAAAGGCACAGTGATATTAAGATTAATGTGTTTTTATTATACGCACCAACAGCATGACAGACAGTGGGATGGTGAGAGTGCTACGCGTTTCGTGCCCTTAGCTCTCCTGGCACTTCGTCAGGGCCTATGATTAAGTGCTGAGAAGCACGAAACGTGTCAGGCTCCATGTGGGGTAACTGGTAATATTTTTTTATGTATCAATAAATTTGTACTTTTTTACAGCATGGTATTACAGAGAAAATTTATATATTTTGTGAACTGAGGAAATTATTTTTTTTTATACTCCTCTCGATAAATAATGGAATGTTCTTCTCTAAATATGTTGATTTAAATAATTCCCTATGTAGATGTTACAGTGTGGGGGAATGTGTGGGGAGCAGTGGCATCTAGGAAGTGCTGAATGGAAAGTGAAAGTAATTATCTGCCCCGCCTCTATGCCTAAGGCATAGAGGATTGGCAGACAATATTTGATTGACAGCTGAGATTTTTAAATGAGCTTAAAGCAGCTATGAATGCTTTAATAAAAATTTTAAATTGGATTTCATGTTTAATTTGAAAAGGACTTTTATTATACAGATTTTTGTGTCTGGGTGACGGGTCCACTTTAAAGGTGAACACACTGTTTAATGGATTGTAAATTGTCATCAGCACCATACAAGTACCTGTTATCTATAATGCTCCGAACCAGGGTTGTTCCAGAAAAGGGGTCTTTTCGTAATTGGTAAATTCATACCTTAAGTCTGCTAAAAATCATTTAAACATTAAAAAATAGGATTGTGTTTCCATCAGTAAGGATGAATTATATCTTAGTTGTGATCAAGTACAAGGTATTTTCTTATTAGTCATCATAAAAAAAATTCTTGGTTGACAGCCATGTTGGTAAAATCTTATTGGTAAGTATATGGGGTCTAGGTATACATACCTCAGATCTACAGCTCAAGGTGGAGGTATCATACCAAAAAGTAACTAGACTCACTGAGTAATCTTGAAAATGTTTTCACTGGTGGATTTTACCATTTGTGATGCATTATAATTCCCAGTTGTCACCTTGCAGCTGGCAGGTAAGGTAAATCATTGCTACTTGAGTTTTTTTATTAGATGTGTTGTTCATTATTGAGGTGTTTGTGTCAGGTAACACATATTTCATTGATGTAATGAATTACCTTGTTGGAACACCGTATTTTGATTATTATAATACATTAAAATAAACATTTTTGTACACAGAACTGCTTCATTGGTCAGTCTTTTCTTTTTAAGGTTGGCGTGGTAGTCCCAGACATAATGAGAATACATAGATTTCTGGAGATGCATTTTAAGCTCTTATCTGTTTTAGGGACCCGAAAATTATAATGCTGACGTAGAAGTGGGTATGTCAGGCTGTCAGACTGAGGAAAGACAGAGGTCCAAGCAGACCAGGAAATTGTATTTTAAGGTAACAAGTTAATGGGGTTTAATTTATTATTTATTTAATTGTTTATTATTATTTATCACCTTTTACACCTTTGCCTTGTTTCATATTAAAATATACTTTTTTTTTACTTGTTACATGGTACAACACCTTGAAGTTTTAACTGTAGTGACGTTAAGTCTCCACTGGCCTCCCTCCCCCTTGCACAGTCTTACCCCTGAATTCTGCCCCCTCTTGAAATAGTGACTGCACCCAAAGAGTGAGCACAGCGGAGCTCACAGGCACCATCTTCCTCTTCCTATCTTTGTGAAGTGATCAGTGTATTGGGGCATGCGCAGTTGGAGCAATCTTCTGGTTTGCGGCAACTGCAAATGCGTCAAAAGATATGGAAGTTGCCGAAGGGGGAAGAAGACACAAAGGTTACTGAAGAGAGGAAGATGTATGGTCACTATTTCAAGAGGGGACAAAAGTTAGGGGTAAGACTTTGCAGGGGGGAGGCGGGGAAGGGCACCAAAAGAGGGTTCCAGTGGGGACTTAACATCACGGGGGGTTAGATCTCCTTAAAATTAGCCCTGGACCAGTGGAGCTTATGGTCTAAGGTCCTTCTCACCTTCAAACACAGTCAATTCCATTTTATGTCCTGCAGCGGGTCACCCACAAAAACCTGCGGTGCCCCGTGGGTAGAAGTTCCAGGTGCGGGTATAGACGCAGGTCGGCGGTTCAGCAGGTTTGTGGGTCGTGTCTGTGTGATCATGTCTACTTCAGATAATGTCACCGCACTTACTGATCCTTGATAGTCAACATGACAGCACTTCCTGATTCTTGATGGTCAGCTGTTGTGGGTCTGGGTTGCGGATAAGGTACTTGCGGGTCCAGGCGGGTAAGAATGCATGTTGCGGGTCCTGGTTGTGGATTGCAGGTTGTGGTTCTGGGTCAGGTCCTGGTTGCAAAAATATTTAATATGGGGGGAAACCTCATTACTGGGAAGAAACTCAAACAGACTTAGGGAAACATACAAAAGGCACTGGTTTGTTGTTCTATTGCTGCAGAATATGTTAGCACTTCATACATATTTGCTAATAATAATAATAATTATTCTTTGCAAACAGATTTCCTTATGTCCGTGACTGATGGGTTTCTGACAGTTGCAGTTTAGCAACATGTGGAGGGCCAGGAGGAACTGACCAGGTCAAATACTCCCTAAAAATTACAAAATTGTGTATAGCAAAATCTCATTATGATGTGTATATGGCAAGAGTTTCCCTTTTAAATTGGTTGTTAAATTGACTTTAAAATTATTACGTTCTGAGTTAAATTACTGCTCCTCTGGACTGGCTGAACAACTGATTTGGACATAATGAAAAATAATTCCCATGTGTATCTAGCCAGCAATATTTAATAGAATCCAGCCTGTAGTCTCAAATTAGCTGCTTTGTGTGGAAATAACTTTATTAGAAAAGCGGTACATCTGGGTTATTTAATTGTTTTAGAATAAAAAATTAGCCTCTCTAAATCATTTTTCACACGTCTGTGAAGGACATTTTAGGAGAGAGGGTGCAAAGCAGTTTTCAGTGATGGTAGATGACCATTTCTCGTTTTGCGTGATCTACTTCTATGAGAAATTTCCGAAAGGGGTGGGACATATTATCTGGAAACCTGTGGTCTAGAAAGCTATGAAAACCAGCTTTCACATATTGAATTTCTTAAAAACAGCAATTATTCATGTTGTCACTGAGTTTTTTTCTTTTTATAAGACAATGTCTTGAATTTCTTAACCAAAACAATTGGAGATTCACTGTGGTTTAGTTATGTATTATCCTGTATGCACAACATCTTACAACAGGGATCCCCAACCTTTTGAACCCATGAGCAACATTCAGAAGTAAAAGGATTTTGGAAGCAACACTAGCCTGAAAAATGTTTTTGGGGGTCCAAATAAGTGCTATGATTGACCATTTGGTAGGCTGTAAGTTGTTGCTCATGAGTTACTGGTTGGGGATCACTGCCTTACAATGACCATCGTTTACAATCTTCTGAAGTTTAGCTTGCATTGTATAGAGGTTATGCAATAAAAGACTAAGCCGAGGTGGAGTAAAGCTGGCCATACATGGGCAGATAAAGCTGCTGATATCAGTCCTTTAGACCAGTTTGACAGCTTATCTGCCCATGTACGGGGCTTCCGACAGGTCTTCCGGGTTCATATCTGGCCATGATATCGATCAGGAAGGTTTCGTTTTTCTGACAACCGACCCGTTGCAGCCCATTGTTCCTGGTTGTAATGCGATCTTTCGGCCCTAGGGCCGAATGTTCGGATTACCCCGATATTGCCCTGCCATTGGTGGGCATATCTGGGAAAGATCCACTTATTTGGAGATCTTGCCAAACAAGCAGAACTTGTAATGGATGTCCAGCACGCAAAGCAGTCAATCAGCATTTGGGAACAAGCCAAGTAAGCTAAACATGTTAGGTCACATGGGCCAATTAGTGGACAAAAGTTTTGTCTTTTTGCTTCCATGCTTCTTCCTGTTAGGGCCCTTACACACGGGCGTTTTGGACCTGTGCTCCCCTGCGTTGCGTTTGGCTGCGTTCAGCCGCAGGGGAGCGCAGGTCTAGACGCACCTCATTAGTTTCAATGGCGTTGTACCCACGAGACGCGTGTAAGCGTCGAACGCAGATTCAGATGCAACATGCAGCATTTTTCCTGCGCTTGGCGCCTATATGCGTTCATGTGAATACAGCCCCATTAAAAATAATTGAGTGTGTCTATACCTGCGCTCCCCTGCGGCTGAACGCAGCAAAACGGAACGCAGGGGAGCGCAGGTAAAAACGCCCGTGTGTAAGGGCCCTTACAGTTAGAGCTGCAGTATTTCTAGTCAGGTGATCTGAGACAGCACAGAGAATATCATAAAATATGGGTTCTAGGGAAAACATGTAAGAGAACTGGGGGAATGTGTGGGGAGCAGTGACATCTCGGAAGTGCTGAATGGAAAGTGAAAGTAATGATCTGCCCCGCCTCTATGCCTAAGGCATAGAGGAGTGGCAGACAATATTTGATTGACAGCTGAGATTTTTAAATGAGCTTACAACAGCTATGAATGCTTTAATAAAAATTTGAAATTGGATTTCATGTTTAATTTGAAAAGGACTTTTATTATACAGATTTTTGTGTCTGGGTGACAGGTCCATGAACAAACTGGGGAGGGGGGATAGGTGGATATTCTAAACTCCTCCTATCCAATCAAGTGATGTCATCACAAATCACTACCCTGGAGGAGATCCGCATCATATATATGTATACAGGCGCTACTATTTTAAATTGAATGTGAGTAGATCCAATTAGATTAAGCATCTAAATTACACCAACGGTATTGCACTATAGCACATTTCTTTCTTGCAGATATAAAGAAGCGCAGAGTGCACCTGCTACTCTATATATTCCATAAGAGAAAATAATTATTTCATTCAAACAAATCTATATTTTATACTAGTGCTTATAATACACTGACATACCTGAGACATATTGTAAACATATGCTGCACGTAGGCACTTGGCACACTTCCTGAGACGCCCTCTTACATGCAGTCCTCACATACCACACTCAGGGTGTCCTATGTCAGTTTAATAGTGTCATATAGCCCCGTGGTTTAAATAGAGACTATAATCCATCTCTGTTTATACATAAGACACTATTAAACTGACATAGGACACACTGAGTGTGGTATGTAAGTACTGCATGTAAGAGAGTGTCTCAGGAAGTGTTGAAATAACCAACATACTGTTCTTTGACTTTGGCTTTTTCTTCTGCTTCTTCTTATTCTTAGCGCCCCCAATTTTCTAAACGCTACTCCTCCTACAATTTTAGGGTACAACACCCAAACTCTCCACACTTCTTTGACCTATAGCAGAGCAGGTGCTTGTGCTTTTCTAAGCTCCATTTTTTTGGGTCGACATTCAGAACACCCCAATTTTTCCATTGATGGCTGCGACTCTTACAGCTTTGAAGCTGCACTTGCCAAGCATGAATCACATAGTCGTGGTGTCACCCTGAATGAAAGTGTGACATTTTTGGACTCCCAAAAGTGGAGGGAGCTAAGTCAATTTCATTTCAACCATTGACTTTGAATGGAGAAATTTAAATTGATGCCACTCTTACAGTTTTGAGGCTACACTCACCAAAGGATGCTAAGCCCTACGCGTTTCGGGAATCAATCCCTTAATCATAGGCCTATGCCTATGATTAAGGGATTGATTCCCGAAACACGTAGGGCTTAGCATCCCTAACCAGATATAAACCTGTTTCCCTTATCGGATTGCCATCTTTCTTTGGACTTCAAGTGTATCATAGCAGAGGGACGCTGCTGACTGAGCACCCGATAGGGAGTCGTGGAGCAGATAAGAGGGGTGAGCTTTGAGCGTTTTTTTCACTGGGGAGCTAAGGTTAAAAGTCACAAAAAGTGGGTGGAGCCAGCAAAAGCCAGTCATAGTGAGTTCACATGGTTTTTTCAAACCAACATGAAGTTTGTTCTCAAACTTTCCTTTCTAGAAACTTCCTTTTCTAGTTTATATATACAAATTGATGCCAGAAAAGACAATAAACTTGTTTTTAGCACTGTAAATACTTATGTACATATGCACAGGTTTATATCAGACAAATTATTAATACATATTTATAAAGCTCCATCATATTCCCCAGCACTTGTGGCACAGTCTAGTTCTGGGTAAAGGTATGGTGGATGGTCTGCCAATCTTCATACATTAGTCTGTTTTATCTGCAGTACCAACTGTGTACAGCAGATGGAAGTGTTTTCAAGCTACCTGACTCTTTTTTTAATTTTGTATTATTTTCTATTCTGTTTAGCTGTGTACCTCATTCTGTTTAGCTTTCACTCTTCTTTTCTCTAATCATTTACACGATCTATTTGCTATTGTCCCTCTTTGGAAGTTCCCCCCTATACCTAGATACATCCCCCTTCTCCCTTAACTTCCATTATGCTCTTATCCCCCTCTCTACTTTAATTACGTCCCCATTAGTTTCCATTCTGTTTTGTTTTTTCTAGGATTTTTCCTGCTCAGCATCTTTTGCCTTCTGCCTTTCTTGCATGCTTTAGCCTTCTGTTATGTGCCCCTGACTACTGCTCCTCAGTTCCTCACGAAGTGGTAAACTAAATGTGTGAGAAGCTTAATTGAATGGATACAGCTGGAGGCTTGTTTGGCTTTGATCCTCCTATTTTGTCCAATTTATCTTTGTCACTTGTGTAGATAGACACTGCCTGCGAGTGCCATACTCTCTGCCTTTGTGTGCCACACTCTCTGCCTTTGTGTGCCATACTCTCTGCCTTTGTGTGCCATTTTCTCTGCCTGCGTATGCCATACTCTACCCTACTCTGCCTGCATGTTCCATGCGCTGTCTGGGGAGGTGAACCTGGTGGGGGTTTTTAGCAATTGGAAATTTTTATTAGGGGGAGTCCCCACAATGTTTAATCATGTGCTGGTTGTTGCTGTGCTATCCACAGGGGAGCATGACAAAAGGCACAGGTGACAAAACAGATTGAACATAACCACTGTATAATACAGTTGAATTAGATTGCGGAGTAAGAGCAAAAGCCATTGTATTCTAAAAAGTTATCTACCATTTAAAGGAAATCGATACCCCCCAAACAATGTTTATTGCATGAAACCATTCATATGTAAAACCCTGCTTCATTTCAATAAACCATTTTCTTAAAGATATACTTTTCTAGCAGTATTTGCCATTGGGTAATCATAAATAGAAAATTACCATTGTAAGCAATAAGGGCTGCCCTCTGGGATCCTAAGTTTCACAGTGCACACAAATGGTGATGGACGAATCCGTAGCATTTTGTTTTCTATAGAAATCCGCGAAACAGCGAAAAATTCATGAAATGCTGCTGCATCTCATTTTGGACGTGCACGTCTGTTTTTGGACGCTGGCATCCAAAAAATGGATGCCGGCAATGGGCGCTGGCGTCCAAAATGAGACGCCCGGCGAATTTTCGCCGGCGTTTTTTTTAGAAATTATTCGCCTGCGGCGTATCGCGGGAATTCACTGCAAATTTGCCCATCACTACACACAAACAAACCATGTTAGATCACATGAGCCAATTAACAGACAAGACACATCTGTAATAATAGACACTGTTTGCCCAGGAGCAGTAACCGATAGCAAACGATGTGGGACCTAATGTATTCAAAGTGTTTATATAACATTTCACTAAATAGTGCTTCTAAAAAAAAAAAAAGTACTCTCAGATCTTCTTGATGAAGGCAAGGAGTGTATAATTAGTAATATTTTAACTACCTAATGAGCTTGGTGCAACTTTGTCCACATTATTCTCCAATATGCCAGAGCATGCCATATTTTTATAGCAGGTTTTATAAACCAATATTATACTGGTAGGGTGATTTTTGTACTAATGAAATTTACCTTGTGTATCTGTTTGAATATAGCAAGAGCATGTACTGATAATGATCAATCTTTGTAATGCTCTAAGTAACATGGCAGTGTATTTATGTTTGACGGTTTTAATCAAGTTTGCTTGAAGACCTGTCTTTCTCATGCAACTCTTTTCTTTTGTTAAGATTTATGCTTCTTGAATCATTCAGCTTAAATAGGGAAAATGCAATATCGAAGTTCATGTTTTGCTTTTTTTTTCTTTTCTTTAACAGTACAAGTCCTCCCGAAAGTGTTCCAGTGGAAGTAAAAATAATAAGATGAGGTTTTTTGATGATGTGGATGTTTGCAACGATGGTGTTTGTTTCACTTTCAACATAAACTATTACTTCTGATTCTCTGCTGCAGTGCCGAGGATTCTTTCTACTGTGCCTGGTGTTAACTTTTCACCCAATCCATTCTTTTTGATACTCCATCAATATTTAGAACATTTTAATATTTTGTTAGCAGGGGTGTTTTCTGAACAAATATATTTTTAGAGAAGCAGTATTCAGTTGCATGCAATTAAATCAAATGTGAAAAACTGGCAAATCTCAAAAGATCTGAAAACAAAGATTGTTTAGTATCATGGTTTATGGGAAGGCTTCAAAAAGCTATCTCAGAGGTTTAAACTGTCCATTTCAACTGTAAGGAATGTAATTAGGAAATGGAAGGCCACAGGCACAGTTGCTGTAAAACCCAGGTCTGACAGGCCAAGAAAAATACAGGAGCATTATACGCAGAGGATTGTGAGAATGGTTACAGACAACCCAAAGATCACCTCCAAAGACATGCAAGAACATCTTGCTACAGATGGTATATCTGTAGATCGTTTTACAATTCAACATCTGTATGGCAGGGTGATGAAAAAGAAGCCCTTTCTGCACTCATGACACAAACAGAGTTGCTTGTTGTATGAAAAAACTCATTTAGACAAGTCACAGTCATTTTGGAACAAAGTGCTTTGGACTGATGAGACAAAAATTGATTTGTTTGGTCATAACTAAAAGTGCTTTGTATTGTGGAAGAAGAACATTGCATTTCAAGAAAAACACCTGGTACCTACTGTGGAATTTGGTGGAGGTTCCATCATGTTGTGGGGCTAGTTCAGGGACTGGGGCCCTTGTTAAAGTTAAGGGTCGGATGAATTCAACCTAATATCAACAAATTCTTCAGGATAATGTCAGTCACAAAGTTGAAGTTCCACAGGGGTTGGATATTCCAATAAGACAATGACCCTAAACACACTTGAAGTACAATATTCTGGAATGGCCGTCGCAGTCCCCCGACTTGAAAATCTATGGCATGATTTGAAGCAGCCATCACATTTAACTGAACTGGAGAGATTTTGTATGGACTAATGGTCAAAAATACCACCATCCAGTATCCAGACACTCCTCAAAGGCTATAGGAGGCATCTAGAGGTTGTTAAATTTGCAAATGGAGGCTCAACTAAGTATTGATGTAATATTTATTTTGGGGTGCCCACATTTATGCACCTGTCTAATTTTGTTATGATGCATATTGCATATTTTCTGTTAATCCAATAAACTTTGTCACAGCTGAAATACTACGGTTTCCAAAAGGCATGTTATATATTAAAATGACTTTGCTATTTGAAAGCTCAGCCAATGATAAAACTCCAAAGAATTAAGAGGGGTTCCCAAACTTTTTCATATGACTGTAACTGAAGATTTTGAATGACAGCTAAAAGGCCAGTTTTTGAAAAATGCTCCCATCATGCTTTTCAGTATTTCTGAGCTATGCATGGGTTTCAAAGTGATAAAGACAAACATGGCAGCCACCAACAAAATGATGTATTACTGCAGTTCTGGGCATGTCATTGCCTAGGGAAGGTGATGGAAGACCTATCAACTGGTTCTAAAATAAGAAATAAATCAGGGAGTCTTTATTTCTTCTTTAAAACAATTATTATACTTGTATTTACCACGCTAACTTGTTTAACAATAGAATAAACATACTGTAGCTTGCTATACTCACATACTGGATGCTCTGTACAGTATACTGACCTCTTATTATATTGCATGTACCTGTGGGCTAGATTTATTCTGTTATTTTCTCCTATATTGTATCAGTAATTTTTAAAGGAACAGTAATACTAATAAAATAAAGTGTAATTAAAATATAATATAATATTGCCCTGCATTTGAAAGAGTTTTGTTTTGCTTTAGAAAAATCACTTTAGTTTTTATGAATAAATTACTTTGTAGCCATGGGGGCAGCCATTTAGTCTAAAAAATGATAAAAGGCAAAGATCTGATAGCAGATTAACTATGTAAGAATTAAATCCATTGTTTTCTACAGAGCTTATATGCTTTTTAATCTGTGCCTGGCTGCCCCCATGGCTACCCATTTCATATAAACACATAATTTTTATTTTACACTTGTTTTGTAACAGTAATGTCTAAAGTTTAGATGTATGAACAGAGTGAAATATTGTTTTTACTTAAGCAATGTATAGGATTTTGGGAGTTTAGAAACTTATCCTGTTTTGTCTCATTTCAGCATAACAATGATAGTGCCAATGTGTCACCACCGTCTCCTCTTTCATCAGAGGTTCATTTTTTTATTGGTATATTTTTACTTATTCTTTTTTTCTTCATGATTCTTCATGATCTTAAGAAATTAAATTAAATTACTGAAAGAATCTGGAATTAGTGAGTATATAAGTGGAATTTGCTTCTGAATATACTGTAGCTAGTTTGATTCCCATTTGTCTTTTATTAATTAAGCTCTTTTAAAAAGATATTGATTGGAGAGGACATGAGTAAGGTTCTGTACTCTGGGCAAAAAGTTGTTGAGTCAGTCAAAATCTGCCTTGAGATACAACTTATTTTTAATCATTCAATTATTTTCTCATGGATTACTGGTAGTGATGGGCGAATCTGACCCGTTTAGCTTCGACAAAAATACGCAAAACTGCGAAGATTGCCAAAATGCATTAAAGTCTATGGGCGCCAATTTTTTTTAAGTTATGCAACGCCTCCGTGATAGCAGAAACAGCTGAGCAGGTGTCTGTCTACTTGAAACACAGGCCAAAACTGACACAGACCATAAATGACAGTGTTTGGCCAATATTACTTGTGTAGGGCTTTTTGGCTCGTTTTAGCCCATCTCACCCTGACCAGGTTCAGTTTTCTATTTCACTATTCTCCAAGCCCTACTCCCTTAGAAACCATGTTCCAACATCTTGCACTGATGAGATCTAACAAGACTGAAACAGGCTCTCTGCACGTTTACAGCCATTAGACTGTATCTGTGCTATAAAAGAGCAGTTCTGGATGCATAGTTGACCAAAGGGACATAAAGGAGTGATTTGCATGTCTCCACCCATGATGCCTTATGGGAGAATTAAAATTCTAATTTTTGGTATTTAGGTAGTGCTATGTATATGGCATGAGACAAGCAGACCCAGCAGCTGCAGGGGGCCTGGAGGTATAGGGGCCCCATGAGGCCCTAATTCATTTACAGTGTCAATAAATATTGATAAAACAAGTCAACTACTAAATATTTGGGCTTTTTTTTTTAAAAAACATAATTTGCTGTGGGGCCCAGTAATATCTAGTTTCACCACTACAGACCAGTAAATACCTTCTGATTTCAGAAGGCTTCACTGTGCATGTAATTGCTGTGAAGGGCTTTTTGGCTCCTTTTAGCCCATCTCACCTTAGCCAGGTTTGGTTTTCTAAGTCATTTATGTTCCTAATGGTCACAAGATGTTTCCTCTACCATCTTTTCTGGCATTGTATCTGATGGCAGTGCTCTTGACTTAAATGAGCCAATAATATTAATTTTTGTTATGCTTTAGGACTTTGAAAGATCTCACAGCAATTCTCCTACTCCATTTGGGTTAAAGCCAAGGTCAGGTGAGTGTCTTATTTTGGCCTTTTTTATTATTTTATTTTTTTTGTATAAACTATTCAGATGGCATATCCTTTATCTAGACCTGTAGTAATCCAGATTATGTTGCAGAATCCGCAATATTACCTTATTACAACAAATGTCCTTATTTTACTGATTATTATTGCTGTTTAAAAATGTCCCATTACTTTTAGAGGGATCAGGGAGACACAATTTTAAATAACATGGGTCTGACCCATATCTTAAAAATACCTGATCTATGCATTGGCCTTGATGTTTTATTGTCAGGTTTGCACATTTTCTCATTGAAATGTCATGAAATGAAAACATTGTTTGAGTCATCTATAAAATGATTGAAATTGGATTCAGTTATTTGGGTAAGCCTCTCCTGCAAAGAAAATTGCTTCCAACCATTTAAAACGTGTAAGATTAGCTTTTTTAACTCCTTTTTTTTCTTCTTTCATTTTAACCCTAATTAGAATAGC
Organism: Xenopus borealis; assembly: GCA_024363595.1. Lineage (NCBI taxonomy): Eukaryota > Metazoa > Chordata > Amphibia > Anura > Pipidae > Xenopus > Xenopus borealis. The sequence goes on along the minus strand of CM044446.1, from coordinate 45,667,585 downwards.
TTTAATATCACACCACTGTGTTTCAAAGTCTAGGCATGGGACCATTATCCGGAAACCCATTATCCAGAAAGGCTGTCTCCCATTGACCCTATTTTATCCAAATAATTCAAATTTTTTTAAAATTATTTTCCTTTTCTCTGTAGTAATAAAACAGTTGATTGTGCATGATCCAAACTAAAACATAATCCATTCTTACTGGAAGCAGAACCAGTCTCCTTTCATCAGGTTATATCTAAAAAAACAATGCATTTTATGCATTCCCATATATTATTTTTGAGTTTGTTTGAAAGTGTTGTATATTGTGAACATTACTCTCAATACAGTGTGTTTATTTCTTTATAGTAGGAACATTTTACTAAAAGATTCAGTGTGTTCTGCAGTTTGCCACTTCACTTCCTAGATGTCAGCGCTAAAACTGTGCTGTCCCTGTAGGGACTGATTTTCAACTGATTTTCAACCATCCCACATTTTTGGGCTGAATATGACCATGCTGATGTCATACCAATAAAAGGGAGCTGCCGTTGATGGAAACATGCACAGAGACTGCACTTGTTGCTTAAACATTGTTTTCACAGTATAAAAGGTTTAGTTACGTGCAACCTAAACCTAATATTTGTTTTCTACTCCAAACAACTCTGCAATCCTGTTTTGCAATAGTACACTGTAAATTGCGGGAATCAGCAAGTAAGAGTGCTAGCAACCTCCAGGATGAATGCATTGTTTGTGAACTACAACTTACAATGTGAAAAGTTACATTATGCATGTAAACCTTTTCAGCCAAGCCAATTTACAATAAAACATTTTCCTCCCTATTCAGATTCACTACTTCAGGTCAACCATAAAGAATTTCTGACATATTAAGCTTTAAAGACATACTGACACCAAAAATTTTACCTTTTTTTTATATCTTTCATGACATTGTCTTTGCATGCTATTTATAATTTTGCTTAAAAGTATTTGCCCAATGCTTTTACATCATCCATCAGATCCCCCATGTTCCTCTATGAGGGATTTGCCAAATTTGTGCAGCAGGAGTCCATTAGCTTTAGAAACTCTGACCGGTTGAGGGGGGTGTACTGAGGGTAGGGTTTTTTTAATGACGGTATTAGTTAAAATATCTGTTATCAACTTTCCCAGTGAATTCACTTTAATTTTACATCAGTCTCTTTAGCGCCACTATTCTTTTTCTGTGTTCCCCTTCTTCTTTGCATGGTCGCATCATATTCATTTTTGGCACTGCAGACTTTTGCATTATCATATCAGATATTTATTTGTATCTTTTAATCTTGTACCCACAGGATCACCTGTGCTTGCCACATCATATCTTGGAAGAGAGAGGTACTGTATGGTTAAATTTGGTGTCACAGTACAGGCGCTTCTAGAGTTAAGTTTACTAAGAGCATCACAACTTTCTTCAATGTAAAGTGATGAAATAAGCACTGAAATTCTATTTACTCATTTAGCCTCAAAAGTCAAATCTCAAAATGAATTCCTATGAAAATTCTGATAAAATCACTCGAGCTGAAATGGGCACTGTTCATAACTACTGTTCCGTTAAAGTTAAAATTCTTCTTTTTACCATTCCAAGCCCACATTTTTTTTATTAAGCCACTATCAGTTATACCTGATTGATTTAGGTTTTTACTCCAAGTAGTAATATTTCTTTATATATATTTTCTTGAGACCAAATGTGTTTTGTTGTTCACTATTGAAGGGACACTATCTCTTTATTTTGCATATAGTCTTTAAATTTATATTTGTTTGTTTTTAGGTATAGGTAAACTACAGATCTTAATTCTTATAAAAATACATGGCATTATGCCACTGGGTGGAGAATGCAGTGAAAACAGAAAACATTTGTTGACTTCTGTTGCTGCAAAAAGCCATAAACAGCAGACCTTTCACCCACACTCACTTTAAATCAGACCCATGTTACCACAAGACCATGTCCAAATTAATTGTTTGTGGTAGCACACAAAAAAAAGCAACATTTTAAGATAAACTGCAGTGTAGTAAAGCAGACTTCTGAAAGTAATGACACAGTGTAAAACAACTGGTGATTTCCTTGCAGTGTGAAAGACTGGTGTTTTCCTTGCACATTTTTGTCCCTGTTGAAAATTCATCAGTATCCTTTGCTCTTAAAAATGATTCCATCTAAATATAAGTCCCATTGCTAGCAGTGGGATGTGTCTGGGGACAATTTTGGGCCTTTCAGTATTGTGTTTTTACTATAGAAAAACACCTGAAAATAGAAAAAAATTACCTGCTCAAGCAGCACAATTGCAGGTTTGAAAGCATAAGGTTTTTATTTAATGTACATTTATATTTTTCTTTTGTTTACATGAAATACAGGATAAATCTTAAAGGATAAGGAAAGTTGAGAAGCATTAATAGTTTAAAATCAAGGATTTTGTGAATAATGTATGTATAACTCATAGCTCACAATCTACCCCCGTTGCTGCTTAATACTACAGGTATGGGATCCTTTATCCAGAAACCTGTTATCCAGAACACTCCAAATTATAGGGCATCTCCCATAGACTCCATTATAATCAAATAATCCAAATTTTTAAAAGTTATTTTCTTTTTCTCTCTAATTATAAAACCTACCTTCTACTCACTGCCTTCTACTTGGTCCAAGCTAAGATATAATCAATCCTTATTGGAAGCAAAATCAACCTATTGGGTTTATTTCATGTTTACATGTTTTAATTATATGTAAGGTATGGAGATCCAAATTAAAGAAACATCTGTTATCCCAAGCATTCTGGATCCTATGGATCCAATATATGCATCACCTTGTATGATGTAATTGCACTTCTTTTGGGTGGCCAAACCCAATTCCTTGGCGAGCTCATGCACAGGTGAACTTTATCAATCCCTGCAAATGTGCAATATTTTCCAAATTATTCTTGACTAATTGATGACCAGTGGGTAACACAACCAGCCCCTGCATCATTGCTGTCCTTGCAAGTCCCACCTTTTCTCTCCTTTATTTATTTTTCTTTCGTGACTTATTTTCCAAAGTGCTCCTTACGTCAGGACAAATCTTTGTGAAGGAAGAAGCTTAGATGGTGACTGCAAACTACTTTGAATGGAGCCGTGTTCCTGTTGCAATAAGTAGTTTAAAGGGATACTGTCATGGGAAAACATGTTGTTTTCAAAGCGTATCCGGTAATAATACTGCACCTGCAGAATTCTGCACTGAAATCCATTTTTCAAGAGCAAATAGATTTTTTATATTCAATTTGAAATCTGACATGAGGCTAGACATATTGTCCATTTCCCAGCTACACCAATCATGTAACTTGTGCTCTGATAAAGGACAGTCACTCTTTACTGCTGTACTGCAAGTTGAAGTGATATCACCCCCTCCTGTCCGCCCCAGCAGACTAACAAAAGAACAATGGGAAGATAACCAGAAAGCAGCTCCCTAACACAAGATAACAGCTCCCTGGCAGATCCAAGAACAACACTCAATAGTAAAAGCCAAGTCCCACTGAGACTGATCCAGTTACATTAAATTGGAGAAATAATAGCCTGCCAGAAAGTAGTTCCATCCTAAAGTGCAGGCACAAGTCACATCACTGGGGGCACCTGGGAAATGGAAAATGTGTCGCCCCATGTCAGATTTCAAAATTGAATATAAAAAAATCTGTTTTCTCTTTTGAGAATTGGATTTCAGTGCAAAAGTCTGCTGGAGCAGCACTATTTGCTAATGGGTTTAGAAAAAAAATGAGTTCCCATGACAGTATTCCTTTAAAGGAAAGCAGCATGAGGGCAATATGTGTTGAGTGTACTATACTTAAAATTTTTCTTCTCCTTTAAGATGGTTAAAAAAAAAATGATAGTGTCCCTTTAACTATTGTAAATGTTGCTTCTCTTTGACAAAATGTGATAATTTATTGTAATTAGAATAATTGTACAAATTGTGCATGACTTCTTTTGAGTACTACCTACACCTTTATTTGGATGTTCTATATATATATTTGTAATTTTTTATGTATTTTTATGTAGTTGGTGCCAAATTTCCTTTTTGTTGTAGAATTTTGTACATGTGAAATGCCTGTATAAATGATATATTCAAAAATGTTACATTTCTTAAAATGAGATCTAAACTGTGGTCTACACATAAATAGGCTTTCACCTTTGCTTTACTTGCTTTTTATTTATTACCATTTATTTGAAAATGAAAAAGGAAAATATTTTGGGTTCAGCTTTAAGGAAAAATACTATCAGTGTGCAGATGTTTAGTTGGCTCCAACTGCATCCAACTTTACCTCCTCTTCACAACCAACCTCTGTTACAAGGTCTTCTCCTAATCATATATCCGTGTCTCATTAAAAAAAAAAAACAAATAATAAAATGAAGACTAATTGCAGATTGTCTTAGAATATTACTTTCTACATCCCTCTAAAAGCTGATTCAGAGTTAAACTGCCCCTTTATTTATTTTTGTTTTTTTTATTTCAATTTTATTATTTGTGTATTGGCAACACATGCCACTTCCATAGAATATACACCATTTGCATTAGTCCCTGTCTATAGTTTACAATCTAAGGTCCCTATCATGGTCAGTTCTATCAGGTGATAATAACCGTCCTCTGTTTTTGCTGGTTACAGTGATTTCAATTATATACCATTTGCAAATGTTGCAGTACAATGTGGCCAATGTCCTATAGAGCCTGTGCTCTATATAAGGAATGCACACAGCTCAGATAACAAATCCAGTATGTTTCCTGCACAAGGTTAAGGCAAGACGCAAACATGGATTTACTCGGAGCAAATCACGGTGACTAATCACTTCTCATTGGTGTCAGTGAGAGGCATTCCACTTTTAACTTATGATTCCAAAAACATAATGCTCAGAGGTTTCATATTACATGTGCTTTCAAGAGCTTCTCATTAGACTGAATTCCGGTACTTGGTTGTTGGTATTTTTTCAGAAATTTAATTACAGTTTTTGGATACTATCAAATAGAGAGAATAAACCATATTAAATAGACAGTAATTGAATTAACTTTATCACTCTGATCCATGCTTATCTAATGGGAACATCAGCACTGTTTACATTTTTGTATTCTTAATGTATTAGGTCACCTATAATTCAATAAGGATTTAGTCAGCACTCGTACCTCCTGATTGCTTTTTTTATCTGGTGCAAATCCCACCGTTTCCACCTCCAAATAATTTCCAGAATTTCAGATCATAGACCGCACCATTCGCACATGTCTTTTCTTAAAATGCCTTTATTAAGACATGGGCTATGACCCAGATAATCAACAAATCCAGTATTTTTCCTGCACAAAGT
>CM044446.1:45625820-45656743 GCA_024363595.1 Xenopus borealis | reverse complement strand
TGCATTTTTTACCCCAGCTATTACTATTAATTGCTTCTGCATTGTGCCTCTAGGTAAAAAGTAACCACAATGTTGCAAAGCCTTTGACCACCATTGATAGCAGCCCTATGTCTATCCCTTCTAGAGGAACTTCAATACAGTATCTTGATGAAGATTGCCTCAAGGGCCTTATAAAGTGTTCAGTTTCATAAGCACCAATTAGACTGCTTTGAGAAAATGTTCCCTATTCAGTGTTAGATTAATGTCAGGCTAGTGATTCAGGGCATGTGATCACCAAAACGAATTCCTTTTTCTCTATAATGATAAAATAATACCCACTAAATACCAGCACCTAAGATATTAATCCTTATTTGAGGCAAAACAACTGCATGCTTAATTGATTTTTAGAAGACGTAGGGGCTGATTTACTAAGGGTTGAATATCGAAGTAGAAAATAATTCGAAATTCGACCATCGAATTAAAATCCTTCGATTTAGAATATCAAAGTCGAAGGATTTTTCACCATATTTTCACCATCCTGCGATCAAAGAAAAATCGTTCGAATTATTTTAGTGTACAATTGAATGATTTTTCTTCGATAAAATAAAACTTAGAAAAATGGTCTAGAAAGTCCCCATAGGCTAACATAGCATTTCGGCAGATTTTATTTGGCGAAATAAAAAAAGCGAAGGATTTTTAAAGTAGGGATGCACCGAATCCAGGATTCGGTTCGGGATTCGGCCAGGATTCGGCCTTTATCAGCAGGATTCGGATTCGGCCGAATCCTTCTGCCTGGCCGAACCGAATCCGAATCCTAATTTGCATATGCAAATTAGGACCAGGGAGCTAAATCACGTGACTTTTTGGCACAAAACAAGGAAGTAAAAAATGTTTTCCCCTTCCCACCCATAATTTGCATATGCAAATTAGGGTTCGGATTCGGTTCGGTATTCGGCCAAATCTTTCGGGAAGGATTCGGGGGTTCGGCCGAATCCAAAATAGTGGATTCGGTGCATCCCTATTTTAAAGTGACTACTTCGAAGTCGAAGGATTTCACTATTTGACCATTCGAATCGAATGGTCGAAGTAGCCTATTCGATGGTCGAAGTTTTTCAAAAATTTACTTTGAATATCGAATTTTTTGCATTTGAATATTCACTTCGACCCTTAGTAAATCAGCCCTGTAATATCAGGTTTTCCAAAACTGCAGGTCTTGAGCATTCTGGATAACAGGTCCCATGCCTGTAATATGCTTTGGAGCAACATGAATGCATTTCTGGGACCAGGTTATTGCCAGAGAAATTAATGTGGGGATGCCTTGGTGCATTTTGTTCACCACTTGCTGAATTAAAATTTAACAGCTCTGTTTGCCATATCCTTTACAATACCATACAGTTCAGCTGCAATAGACTGTGTGCCAGGGAAGAAAACCCTGATCTGATTACCCCATGCTCGTAGTTTCTGTGCATTGAGGAGCATGGAATCTGCACAGACAGGGCAGATTTAGATGTGGAATCCAAGTTTATGTAATTTTATGCCAAAATCTGCCCCATCCGTACAGAGGCAGATGCCAATCCAACAGTGGCTTTGGATGTTGGAAGGAACTGAATCAGTGTTTTTATGCAGGTAATTAAACTCCTTCACGGACACCCTACTGATTCAATAATGCCTTAAGAAAGAACAAAGAAGTGTTCATTTTAATTGCTCGTCTACAGGGGAACTGTAAGAATCTATACAAACCATTTTCCATTTTACTTTGGAACAAACAGGCCTCTTGTTTTTTTTTTATGAATTGTAGCTGTCATTACCACTTGTTTAAAAAAACAAGTCATAGTAAATCTTTCTCTCTCACTATAGTTCAGGCACATCTGTTGCGGTGCAAAGGGTGATGAAGACAGTTGAAATATATGAAGTTTAGTATTATTAAACAATGAAAGAGTAATCATAATGTACAATAACCACACAATTATATTTTCCACTCCATGAGGCAGATCTATGATTGCTTCCAGAACTCTAGAAACTTAGAAACTAATAGAAAACTTGGCATAACACAATTAACTAATAATTCTTAGTTAATATATATTAAAATATGCTTGCATGTGTTGAAGTTCATGTGAAACACTTGTGACATTCTATTTTTGTTTTACTTAGAAACTCTGATCAGGGAGGCCTTAATTATTTCAGGAAGACTTTGTTGACCTTCACCTTTATATTTTATCAGTACTGATAGCGCTAACAAAAAGTTGTTAAAAAGTCAAATCCAGCCTACTGGCTGTTCTTACAGACAGGGTTTTAAGGGTGTCTGTTTCTGATGAACATTTAATCAAAGTTGACACATGATATGCTTTGTTGCCCACACAACCTGAAATTACCGGAAAACCACTTTACATGCAGCAATCTGGCATTATCGGGTGAAAATGTTGAATAAGACATTTTCATACTATTATGTTAGTCTACTGCATGTAAAGCCTTTTACATGCAGTCGCTGGCATAATTGCATCAAAATATAGTCTTCAAAGTAAACCAATATTTCTGTTGGAGAGAGAGAGAGACTCTGTAATCTTTTGGACTAGCAAATATAGAGTCATAATTTGTTGTATTTTTGTCATCCAGTCAAATAGGGGCTAATCCAAGACATTACATTGGGCAATTTTCAGTCTAAAAATCTGTCCATCTGATCCAGTTAAAGGAAAGCTATACCCCTCGAACAATGTAGGTCTCTATAAAAAGATATTGCATAAAACAACTCATATGTAAAACCCTGCTTCATGTAAATAAACCATTTTCATAATAATACACTTTTTTAGTAGCATGTGCCATTGGGTAATCATAAATAGAAAATTGCCATTTTAAAAAAATAAGGACAGCCTCCTGGGATCCAACGGTGCACACAAACATACCAAACAAACTATAAAGTTAGGTCACACAAGCCAATTAACAGACAGAGTTGTGTCTTTTGCTTCCACACTTCTTCCTGTTACAGTTAGAGTTGAAATATTTCTGGTCAGGTGATCTCTGAAGCAGCACACAGACCATCATGAAATGGTGGTTCAAGGCAAGAGATGTAAAAGAGCAATATTTACTTAAATATATATACCAGGTAGGTAAGATTCTTTAATATGTCACTTGATTTGATGTAAACTATCTGTTACTCAAAAATTCATTTTCGGGGTATAGTTTTCCTTTAAACACTCTCACTTGACACTGGTAAATCTGTGCAGTAAAAAAAATTACAGACTCTTATTTTTAATTATTCTTATAATTGCAGACTTTTAGTGCTGTTTTCTTAGAAAGGTCACTGTGAACTTTGCACAGTATTATAATATGCAAATATGTTTAGAAGGTAGTTATTAAAATGGACTGATGAGAATAATAAAATTGAGATTATTTGGTGGGTCAATATTAATTTCACTTTAGTGATCTTTCAACTGAACGAATTACATGCAATGTAGATCTAATAGTAAAATAATGAAGACGAAAGCTGATGGCTTCAGTCAGGCCAAAAAGTAAATACAAGGAAATGCATAGTGATGAGTGACACTGACCCGTTTCGCAAAATAGTGAGCATGCTGTGAAATGCATTGAAATCTATGGGCAACAATAGGCAAAGCATGTTTTGACGCAACACATTTTTTCACCCATTGGCATCTATGGGCGTTATTTTCGCTGCAAAACTTAGTGAAAAATTGCAATCATCACTAGTGATGGCAAATGAGAAGGTCTTCATGTATAAGATCTTATGCGAGCATACAGTATTTGAAATTAGCTTTCTCCATGTTTTACCTATCGGCAGGCCAGAATATCATGGTGTCTGTATATTTGAAACTTCACAGATTAGCAGCAGAAGATAAATACACTTGTCAAAATAATTTTTATTGTCCCTATTCTTGGTTATCTGTTACTTCAGTTTTGAAACTTGCCTTTCCCTTATTTTTAATCACCAAACAAGTGCCAAAATACCCTTGATTCCAGTGATCCAGTAATGCTTATGATTAAGGGAAGTTGTGCCGAAACGTGTTAAGATAGCCATGCAGCATGTTTTTTAACATGGATTAAATAAAGATTCTTGGGTTTTAAACAAGCAGTCCGGTGTGCAGAATTCCACCATTTATTTTCAAATACAAGCGGTCCCCTGCACTCAACCCATTGTCAATATATTTAGGACATTGAAACATTTTGTGCCTTAAGCTACTAAAAATGCCTTACCCTTTAAACAAAACAGGGATTGTTTGTCCATATATTGCTAAATAATAAAGCTGGCCAACTACATCAGTTATCCCCGGCATGGCCATTCCTACTCTCAAATTGCATCTGATTCATTACATTTTACAAAAGGGACTGTTTTACCTGCAATTTACTTGCTGCTTTCAAAGTAAAGCTCCCAAACTTGGTTGCGCTTTTATTGGCCACCTGTGGGATCATCTGACTATAGCTGGAAAGGGTGGGAGCTACAGAATGGAGTTATTGATGATTTATAGTCTATCTGAACAATATTGGAATACAAAGTTCCTTATTGGTTTACTCCTAGAGACACATTTATCAAAGATTGAATTTCAAATTCTTGTGAGTTTTTAAAAAATTTTATTTTTCAAACTCTGATTAATTCATTCAAATTCCATTTCTAATTTGAAAAACTCCACTTGAAAATTTTTTCCAAGCAAAAGTCCAATGTCTAGAATGCTGCAAAGAACTCAAAATGGATCCCTGGACATCTCCCATTGACTTACACAGCAATTCTAGGTGGTGAATAGTCAAATTGTCAAAACTGGAATCGACTTTGAATAACTCCCTAGTCGAAATTGACAGTTTTTACTATAAAAAAGTTAGAAATTTCGAATTTTCAATTCAACCCTTGATAAATCTGCCCCCTAGTGTCTAAGCATAGTTTATAGGAAAAATGGTCATAGTATGCAATTTCCAAGATAGTAGTATTCATATCATCTTCCTATACAGTGATCAATTGAGCTTTACAATCATTTTTGGTAGTGTATGGCCATAAGGGGAACTGCACGGTTTCTGGAGAACAAGGTAAAGGAGAAGAATGATGATCTGAAGTTCTGAAGAGCTAGCATAAAATCAAGCAAGCTCTACCATAGTGGCTGGATTAAATAGCTATTGAGACCAGCAACAACTGATATGTGCTTCGAGATGTTGATTTAAAAGCAGGGACTACACATGTCCAAGGAGTATAGTGGTGGTGCTGAGACAGCAATGTTGCTCTCTTATTCATGAGGCACCTTGCAGTAGCCATCACCCCTCCATTCACAGGGAAATAAACGTGGGTAATGTTGTATGGTGAATAAACAATAGAAAATATTTTGATTGGCTTGATATATGATAGGTCAGTAGGCTGACCTAACATTATTTGTATGGTTATGTGTAATACAGCATATGAGCAGCTGGAAAGGTTGTTAGAGTTGAGTATATTTACTGATACCCCAATTTGCAGGGGTTCACAAGAAAACACCAAACACTACATGTTTGAGCCCTACAAGACTCTTTGTCACTTGACAAAGAGTCTTATAGGCCTCGAAACATGTTGTGTTGACAATAAGCACTAAAAAACGTTGAGCAGTTAACCCTGCAGTTTGGCCTTTTCTTGCGGACCCCTACAAGTTTGGATACCTTTTCAACATCTACAGCGGAGGTGCAACCACAAGAATATTGGCTACAAATCTATTGCCATTGGTTTTCACATAAAGTGAAACCAGCAATATGTTTTAAAGAGAAAACTTGTTTTACAGTATACCACTTTGTTCAACAGGAATTTAATGAAATGGGGCTTATGCTGAACATTCTGCCAATTGTTTTAATTCGTGAAAATCTATGGTTATTCCTTCAGCTAAATGGCAAACAGAAACTGAAGCTCCTCAATGTTTGGTTATTGCAAGGTAGATAATTTTCAGTTAATTGATCAGTATACAGCCTCCTCCCTTCACCCTTTGCTGTGACTGTTTTGTAAGAAAGAATCAACTATGCAGGTGGATTATCTGTGCATTTAGGATTGTAGGGCTGCTGTGCCCAACTTTCATTTACCTTGCAAAAGCAAATTTGAAGTAGCTTCAGTTTCCCCTGTTCGCCCTGTTTATCTAAAAAAATACACACTATTGATTTTTTGTTTTGTGATTGAAAGTAGGCATAAAGTATTTTCAGCACAAGAAGTATTCATTGAACTTAGATATAAAATGTATTCTGGGGTTGATTTTATCTGGTAAACTAGCAGGGAGAGGCCGATACCTTCTCCCTGCATTCAATTTTATTTGGTTTCTCTATTACAGCCAGCTAGATTGATGCTTGTCTACTTCAGACTATCAAAATACAGGGGTGAGTTTGCAGTTTTCTGCAAGATAAGAACTGTTGCAGAACTGTCAACAACATCTTAATTGTGATGTCTGAACACATAATGAATAGTAAGCAGAATTTTAATTAAAAGGTACTTGGTAGATTAACTGATGATTCAGTGGCTTAATGGGGCAGTATTAAGTAAATCCAAGTTCTGATGAAAAATTAAGTTTTACATAAAATACTAAACACTAATGTATAAACAACCTCCCCAGCTGTTACTGAGTAATTCAGTTTACAGGGGGTTTCACCTGCAGTGTTTTTCTCCCACAACTGACCCTAAGGGCTCTTACACAGGAGCATCTAAAGCTGTGCTCCCCTGTGTTCCGGTTTTATGCGTTCAGCCACAGGGAAGAGCAGGAGTAGACGCATTCAATTTTTTTGAATGGGGCTGTATTCACAAAGGCGCCGAAGCAGGTTGAGACCAACATGCTGCATTTTTCCTGCATTTGGTGCCTACATGCATCTGTGTATAGCACCACTGAAAAAATTGAATGAGTCTAGTCATGTGCTCCCCTGTGGACACACACAACTGGAATGCAGGGGAACGCAGCTTTAGATGCTCGTGTGTAATTTTTATTTTGGTTTATTTGAAATAATTGACACAAGCTATAGATAGCTATAGATGGAGTAACTATAGAGGAAGCAGACCCCACAATTGCACTGGGGCCTGTAAATAGGGTGGTCTGCACTGTGGGGTCTGCTACCTCTTAAGCTAATAAAAAAAAATCCCTCCTCCCCAGCCAGGCTCTCTTACTGGCGAGGAAGGGGGAAGCAAGAGGAGCAGAGTCAGGGTGTGGGGCAGGGGCTGGAAGTAGGCAGGAGAATGGTGATGTGCCATACCTCTCTTTTTTGCAGGGGGGTCTGGTGCACTCTAGTTATGCCACTGCTTTCAACACATTAATTATAAATAAATAAATTATAATTATTCTCCAAACCTTCACTGCCCAGTCTTGCCTCAATCTTAGACATGAATTACAGTTTTGTGTTGAGGTAAGTGTGAGCTTCTTAGTTGTGACAACTGACAAACATGTTATTACTTACTTTTTACTTCATTACAGTAGCTTTTAACTTAAATCTCAATCAGACCTTTAGTGTCCTTTAGTGATGGGCGAATCTCCCGCGTTTTGCTTCGCCGAAAAATTGGCGAACAAATTTGCGAAACGAGGCGCACGTTGTTTTTGACGCGTGTCGCGTCAAACACGGTGCGTCGCTTCCGACGCGCGTCGCATCAATCGCGGTGCGTCGTTTCCCACGTGTCACGTAGTTTTTGGCGCGCGTCGCGTCAAAAACGACGCGCGACTCGTTTTTTTTTGCCGAATGTTTTGCTGCGGATTTTTGCTGCCGTTTCGCGAATTTATTTTCCAGCGGCGAATCGCGGGAATTCGCCGCGAATTCGCCCCTAGCGAATAAATTCGCCCATCACTAGTGTCCATGGTCAATTAAGATTATACACCACAATTTCTCTGGAAAGTGTCACTTGTAGGTAAAGCGAGGTAAGAGAAGCTCTTGTTTAAGCGCCAGGGAGAAGTCTGTACAACAGCCATTTTCAGGCTTTTCAGATTCAGGTCCACTCTAACAAAAACCCATAATCACATACAAATGAAAACTTTGTCATAACATAAATTTTTCCATAGAACAGCAAATACAGCCATCTTGCCACTTGTATTTGTGTGTTAAATGCGTAAGTACTCAGCATAAACTAAAGAAGCGGTATCATCTAAACCGATTGAATGCATTTAACCTTTCCATTAGCTTACCAAAGGGATCAATGGGTTAAATGTGTTTAGCTATTCTGTGTTAAACACACACACCAACGTGACTTCATCTGTAATTTCTAGTTTACCTAGACCTCATCCTTTATTAGGTTGTTTGTGGTTACAGCATGTAGACTTTGGCTTGAATTGTATAGTCATATTATCTTAGCAATGTTGTCTTATTTTCTGTCTTACTCTGTTACTAAATAGCAATGGTAAAAGTTAACTTGAACCCTTGTAACCTGATCCAAAACCCCATCAATAAAAGAAATTCCACATTCTAGTGGAGTACATTAAGAAATGTACCACTGAGTCACCACCCTTGTCATTGCAAACAGTGGGGGGAGAATAGAATGTTATGTGTGATAAAGCCATTTCAGTTTTGTTTACTGGAATCAGAAGCATGCTAGAAAAATATCTACTGTATAGAGAACTAGTCCCTGTAAACTAAATCTAAAACAAGTACATCAAGGCTTCCGGAATTAGAGATTCTAACTAACATCACCAGCTCTTGTTTAACATGATATACTCAATTTCCTGCCAGTAATTAGCAATATATGGATTGCCTTATTGCTGCAGCTTCCCCCAGATAGTAGCCGTGTCTCTGAGAAAAGATGTTAAACAACAATTCTTGTGAATTGTTATGAATGAAATGTAAAAGGATGATGCAGGGTGAGTTGCTGAATCAGTTCTTTTTGAAACCGTATGGAATCTAGATAGTCTACTTCCATTACCAATGGAACTGCATTAGCAAAACGTTTGAAGAATGCAATTATAATTACAGTATATGTGGTTAGACTACTCCGCAATCCTGTGAGCACAGCAGCCCTACATACTTAAGATCTGACCCCTGGAACATTCTCCTTGTACCTCTGTGTGGTTGTGAACAGCCATTGGATCACTTTGGCATCATCTAACCATCCAGTGCCTTGCAGCTCTGGCAGATGTAAGGTTACAGCCATACTCAAACCCATACAAAGAGAGTTTGCATGTTTGATTGTGGAGGGGGTTCATAGAGAACCTCCATTACATACATATATGGATACATTATGCTCATGTTCAGCTAATGTTTTTGTAGGCTTAAGGGCAGAACTAAACAGGCGTTTTTGGTCCGTTCCGATGTGACAAAACGCAGGTGTCAAGTCGGATGCCCAAAAATAAGGTAAGAAATAGAAATGTGCACAACTGTTAGATACAGACACTGCATTCTGCATCCGACAGTCGTGTCGTGTAGTTCTGCCCTTAGTTGTACTTCAGATATATTTCTTATAATTTATGGCAAGTGTTTACCAGATGCAGAGTCCTGCTTCTCGGGCTGGAGATGCTGGGAGTGGAGATGCATGCTTCAAAGTAGTTTATTCCCCTCCAACATAGTTTAATTTTAAATGTTATTCAATAAAAAAGAAATTGTTATCCTCATAGTTTTGTGATCCAAGTATTGTTAAAAGAACAAGGCTACACAAGGGGGTGCATGCATCTGCTGTATCTTACATCATATTTAATGGATCTAAAATTCTCTGAAAATATCTAATTAGGAAATACTTAGAAACTGAAGGGTCAGATTGTGTTTGTGCTAGACAGAAAATGAGAAAATGATGTGCAATAAAATACGTACACTTTGCTCTTATGTTGCTAAGTGCAAAACATTTGCTTACTTCATTCCAATATGAGAATGCCAGTAACTAGTTCTCTCTTTCAGCTCACACTTTGCATATAGTTAATATCAATTGTTATGCTCTCATAATTATGAATTGAAGGTGCACACTAACCTGGATATAGACAGGAGCAAAAACCAGCCTATTGGGTTTATTTAATGTTTACATGATTTTCTAGTAGACTTAAGGTAGGAAGATCCAAATTACTGAAAGATCCATTATTAGCATTCTGGATAACAGGTCCCATACCTGTATCATGAAATATAAGCCATGTTGTCCCCTAGAGTGCAAGTCTAACTGAACAGTATCTTTAAGTTGGGAAGAGTTGCCTAACCTGTGTTTGTTAGTGATGGGCGAATCAGCGGCATTTTGCTTTTCCAAATTTTTAGCAGATTTCTAGAGAAATTTGCGAAATGGCGAAAAATTCACGTAACGCCACCGCATCTCATTTTGAACACGTGCGACCGTTTCTGGACGCCGGCGCCCATTGCCGGCGTCGTAAAAAAAGGACGTCCAAAAACGGACATGCGCATCCAAAACGAGACACCGGCTTTTTGCGAGTTTCGCGGGAATTCGCCCATCACTAGTGTTTGTGCTTGGAGACCGGGTACCCCTGTGTTTATGCTCCTAACCCTACGCTTACCTGCCTACCATAGTTAGAGGATGTAAAGGCAAAAAAATTTAATTCCATTTTTATTTTCTTTAATTAAAAAGGAATCTATCTCCAATATACTTTAATTAAAAAACGTCAACCGTTTTTATAAGAAACCTGACTGAATGCAGTGAAATTCCCCCTTCATTTACTTGTTCTGACTGCTGCAGATAGGAAACTTCAGATGGTCCCTAACTGCTCTGCAGGGAAACAATCATACTTTCAAATGGCAGAAGGAGCCCCTTACTTCCCAGCTCTGTTTGTTTCCCTGTAGAGCAGCTGGTGACCGTGTAGAGAATTGTAAATGCAGACCCAGTGCAGCATGCATATTATGATTATCAATGTCTTACTGTGTCAGCTACTATGGCAGAAATTATTTGATTTGTGCGTTCTTGATAATGTTTGATGATCTCCAAGCTTAACCTCCCAGCAGAAGCCCAGACCGCACCGAGCATGTGCGTAGAGCTGGTCTTGTAATGACGTTTAACAAAGTTACAATTTACAGCCCCTTGCAGCCAATTTTGAAAGCATAAATCATTTGTTTTATTAGGCTTCTGGTGCAGTAAGTTCATGTTTATGTTAATATTTAGTATACAAAATACACACTTTCTAGCTGTTATTCTATTTTGAACTTTAGTTCCCCTTTAATTCCTCCAAAAACTGCATATACAGGCAATCAGCTTGTCACAATAGCTAGGAAGATAGTAACATCACAATATATATTTTTTTGTATTTCTCATATAGCAAATGGGCTTATAATCAGGGAACTGAATAGCATGCATGGACCGCCTCATATTTTCCTCTAAAAGCAGAGGAAACTATAAAGAAGCAGAATGTTATAAGGTTGGTCTGTATAATATTCTTATGATCCTAGGAATGCAAGACATACTCCAGGCAGCCATAAGCATAGGGCTTTCTTGCACCTGAGCATACTGCACCTAATGCCTGAGGTGAAGGAAAGATCCTGCTCCTTAAAAATGACTTACAATAGGTAGAGCTATATTTAGATTATATTATAAAAATGTACAAACCAGCAGACATTTGCATACGTGCAGCAGACACAGGTACGCACTATGGTCCTACCTTCCCAAAAGTGCACATAGACAAAGAAATACTTAAAATTATTAGGTCCATTGTCCGAGGGAATGGGGCATTTTGTCCACATTTGACTGCTATTATTTCCTGCTGGATAGCTGCAGCAGACAAAATATTTTGTGTGTAATTAGCCTAAAACATGTCATTTTCGAGTTTTGGAATACAAGATTATGTTGTCAAATTTAAACTTCTTTTTTGGTCAGAAACCCAGTAAAGTTAGCCATTTGCATCTGTAAAGCTAAAGTCTGTAACCTTTAATCAACATATTCTACCTCAAATATTACCATGAGCAGGAAAAATAACATTGTATCATTTTTTGTGCTGTTTTTTCAGGGTGAAGCAATTGCTGTGGGTCTGAATTAAACCAATTATCCCTGAGGCTTAGCCACTGAAATAATACTAAAAAATAAGCGATTGTGCCACAATCATGTTTGCATATTTTCTTTCAGTACAGGAATAAAAAGCCCAAACATGTGGGTAACTGTCACCACTGCAGGAGGAGCATCTGTGCAATTCTCTTCTACAATCGATTCAGTCTAAGTTTTATTAGATCCCAAAAACAATGATCACAGCACAAGATTCTGTCAGGTAAATAGGGTTGCCACCTTTTAACCGGGTGGAGACCAGGCATGGGGCGGGGCTGTGACACAGAGGGGTGGGCCGTGACATGGAGGAGGCGGTGCTATGACATGATTGGTAATCTTGACCGTTTTCCTAGTTTGGAAAACCAGGTAGGCAATTTTATCCTGGGTCAAAACCAGACGGTTGGCAACCCTACAGTTAAGTTATTTATTAGAAGAATATTCCTTTTTTTTTAACCATGCTAAGATTTCAGGCAGCATTTAAACAGACATCTCACATTTAAAGTGACTTTACATCTAGCCAACACAGTATAAGATACTGTAGTAATAGTTAGAAAAGCAAGCTGGACACACAATTAAAGGAAAACTATACCCCTGAAATGTAGGTCTCTTTAAAAATATACTGCATAAAATAACTCATACAGTAGTTAAAGCCCTGTTTTATGTAAATAAACAATTTTCATAATAATATCCTTTTTTAGTTATATGTGCCATTGGGCATTCCCAAATAGAAAGATGCCATTTTAAGAAACAAGGGCTGCCCCCCCCCACAATGCACACAAACAGATTCTTTAATGTACCACTTAATATGATGTTTAAGTATAAATTTTGGGGGTAACCTTTTCTTTTAACAGAAAAATACAGCAGATCCCAGTAGAAAAATGTAATATAGACTAAGTAGGGAAAAATACAGTAGGGGGGAGAAAAAATTCAAAATTCGACCATAATATTTTTTAAAGGCTATGTTCAATCGTAAATGGATCGAATAAGTCCATTTTCGATCGAATTAAAATCTTTCAAATCATTCTAATCATTCAATTCGAACGATTCAAAAGATTTTGGAAAAAATCCTTTGAATTTCCAGAACTTAGAAAAAAATCTCTGTAAAGGTTCTAGGAGGTCCTCCATAGGCTAAAATAGCAATTCGGCAGCTTTAAGTTGGCAAAAAGTTGAATTCTAATTTTTTTTGAAAGAGGCAGTACTTTGAAATTCCAATTTTTGAATTTTTTCAATTCTAATCGAATTTTGGGCTACTCGATAGTTGGCGTAGCCAAAAATGAATTTGAATTTTCACTTCGACCCTTAGTAAATCTGCCCCTAGGTGTGTGGAATTCAGGTTTCAATAGTTTTTGCACATCGCGATCGCGAAAATGTAATATAAGCTTCTTCATACTGAAGTAAGAAACTTTCTAAATACAATTAATTACAAATTCTGCATTGTTATGAAATAATCAAGTTTATCTTCACTATTCCTCTCTCCACATCTGTTTCTCTTCATTCAATAGTTGGGTGTCAGATGAATGATCCAATATATCTTATAGGGGGGCTCCCTTTCAATAGCAGATGTATTAGAGCTCACTGAAATAACAAAATGACTGCCTTTTGCACAAATTCTGCTTGTCGAGAGACAGGATTTCTGGTGATTTTAATAGTGAGCTCTAATACATCTTCTAGGCAAACAGTGTCCAACCTGCATCCCGAGGGCCACATGCAGCCCTGGATGGATATGAATGTGGCCCAGCTTGAAAGGCTTGGTTCCCGAGGAAACGTCATAATAATATAATAAGTCTATTTAATATCCAGGTGTCCCATATTCCAGTGTATAGCTCCATCTGGTTATCCAACTGGTATTGTAGTTCTTTTTTGTTTTTATTTTTTTTACTTTTATAAATAAAAAATGTTTTGTGTATTTCATGTGTGGCCCCAGACAATGTTTCTCTTTCTAATGTGGCCCAGGGAAGCCAAAAGGTTTGACACCCCATGTTCTAGGCAAAAGGAGCCCCCTATAAGATATATTGGATCATTCATCTGACACCAAACTCCTGAATGAAGAGAAACAGATGCTGTGAGAGGAACAGTGAAGATAAACTTGATTATTTCAGAAACAGTACAGAATTTTTAATTGATTGTATTTAGAAAGTTTCTTATTTCAGTATGCTGAAGCTAATCGTCAATTTTCATTTTCGCGATAGTTCCCCCTTAAAAAAATATGCCCCAAAAAGTTCTCTGTTTGTATTTAAAGGGTATGTAAAGGCAAAAAACAATATTGCAAGCACTGATCATAAACCTGAAAAGATACGTATTTGCAATGTACTTCAATTAGACACTGTGTACCGTTTCTTTACAAGAACGGATTCTGTGCCTTCTCTCCCTCTTGAACCTGTGCACAGGAACCCTTTCCTGAAAAGCCATTGCACTTTTCTGCATTCTGAAAGGCAGGGAAACAGCGGGGGTTGTTTCTCACTGAGATTAATCTCAATCATAAGTAAACAAATGAGCCCACTCTGCTTCTCTGCCCTTCAGAATGTAGAGCAGCACAGCACTGTCTGATAGTTTTCTTACTACTGTCTCTGGCCAGCCTGCCAGGAAAGGACCTGTGTGCAGGAGAGGAGACACAGTGAATTTATCTTGAAACAATCATTCCTGTCTCTTTATAAAAGTAAATTTGTAGTCCTGGGCTAGAGTGCTGCATCAGGTTGGGTACCTGTGGAATACCCATCAGGTTGTCCGGTTTTGGGTGGAAAAAACACTGTCCCCTGACAATGGGGGTTGTTCACATGTACCCTGCCTAGGTACTCAAGCCGATTGCAGGCTACCCCTGACCTGGTTATTGTGCGCTCCAGAGTGGCCTCACTACAGCCTACCAGTGACATCATGTCTGGTTTTCACGAGTCACAGGTTGGGCCTAAGACTGGGGTACTGCTGGTTGGTTTTGGCAGTAGGAAGAGGGGCATTTACAGTGGGTCTGGGTTGGGCATGGGTCTGCCCTACTGGACTCTACCATATGCTCTTTTGAGCTACTAATCTGTGGCTTACACAGCCACCTTAAAACTCTTGCCTTTACTTTTATTCAATGAAAAGCATGTAACAGATAATACAGTGAAACCTCAATTTAACCTCACCTTTAAATTGTTTTGTTGTCCCACCTATATGTTATGCATAATATACATTTCCCTGATTTTACATTTTCCTGGATTTTACACCATTTTTTCCTGGTCCCCTGAAAATGGCATTTGTTCCAGAACAATGGAAAGGAGAAGAATTGCTACATGTTTAAAACATGGTGTATTGACTCAGAACTCTTTCCTTTACTTTTATTTACTTTTATGAAGAATCATGTAACAGATAATATATTAGGATTTGTTCCAGAACAATGAAAAGGAGAAGAATTGCTACATGTTTAAAACACTGTGTAATGACTTAGAACTCTTGAATTTACTTTTATGAAGAATCATGTAACAGATAATACATACGAACTAGTTCCAGAACAATGGCAAGGAGAAGAATTGCTAAATATTTAAAAAACTGCTTAGCGACTTTGTTTAAAACAATATGCATTTCCTGCTTATACGATACCTAAAATAGAACAACTTTCCTAGGAAACCAACTGAACTTTTAACTCAGCCACTATGATCCTGTGCCATTAGATTGAATGACTTCTCATAACTTTAATCCATTAAAGCAGGGCTGTCCAACATGCAGCCTGTGACCCCCCCCCCCTTCTGTGGCTCTCTACCTGCTGTGCTTGCTTACCATGTTTAAGATTTAAATATCATTACAGAGATTAACTGGCCCCTCAAATTCAGACTAATCCCCTGTATTGTTCACACCTATGATCCTCCTGCATTGTTCACACTTATAACACCTCTATTGTTCACACCCCTAAAGCCCTGTACTGTTCACACCTGAGACCCAGACTGAAACTGACCACATTTTTCACCTATTCACACTTTATACAAAATGCTAATGAGGCACCAGCACTGTGTCATTGTATGTAGTACAGTGTGCCCTACTCTGCCTGTGTGTGTGCCCCGCTCTGCCTGTGTGTGCCCTGCTGTGTCAGGGGATATGTTCGCATTTGAAAATAAATTATTGTTAGGGGCCCCTAAGGTGCTGGGTGTGCTGTGTTATCCACAGGAGAAGAGGAGGCATATGGATTTTAGGATATGACCACTTTTTTCCCACATATGAATGATAAGTGCTATCCCTGCAGTGAGCACCAACCATTTTTTTTTTGTTTTTTTTTTGGTGTGCTACCACAAACCATTAATTTGGATATGGTCTTGTGGTAACATGGGTGTTGTTTAAAGTGGGTGTGGTTTAAAAACAGGGAGTGATCAATACTGGCTTCTATTATCAGCCCTCCACTATGTAGGCCAGAAATATTTTGGCCCTCGGTAACACAGAAGTTGGACAGCACTGCATTAAAGGAACAGTTCACTGTTAAAATAAAAAAACAGGTAAATAGATCAGATTCAATAGCATATTAGCATATCTAAGGTGGTCCTTGTTAAAATATTCCTAAATGTTATCAGTAATCCGATCTGGTTCTTTGTATGCTCAGTAAAATGGCAGGCACATTACAAAGGCAAAATTGCATAACTAAATATTCAACGTGCTCATAACAAGTTTGGAACATATCCTTCCCATATGCTAACTAGATTATAGAAAGATTTGAGAATATCTTGGCTCAGCGTAGATTCTGAAACAGTTCTGGTATTCGAGGAAGTGGGTAGTGATTCTTTATGGTAATCTCGTTTAGTTGTCTATAATCAATACAAGGACGTAAGGACTGATCTGTTTTTCTCCACAAAGAAGATCCTGGCTCCCACAGGTGAGGCAGATTGAAGAATAAACCCTTT
The DNA here is from genome assembly GCA_024363595.1 of Xenopus borealis. NCBI lineage: Eukaryota > Metazoa > Chordata > Amphibia > Anura > Pipidae > Xenopus > Xenopus borealis. The sequence goes on along the minus strand of CM044446.1, from coordinate 45,640,039 downwards.
CTTGAGGTTTCCATCAATATAATCTTTGATTATTGTAAATTCAAGCTCAGATAATGGATAAATACAACTGAAAGGATTGGCAGGAAGCAAGTCAATTGGGCAGTTATAGATTCAATAAGGTGGTAGAGTGTCTGCCCCTCTTTCACTGAAGATGGCCACAAATTCATGAAGGTAAGTTGGAATAGCAGATAAACACAGATCTATGGCAGTGCATAAGGCCAAAGGTTTAGAGACTTTAGGTAAAGGAAAGACAATTCTCAGAGCTGAATTGAATGCAACCAGTTGTCCAATTTATTGTGGGATTTCAACCAAAGTAAACTGAGTATTAAAGGAAAAAGTTGGGGGCACAAAACATCAACGTGTTTGGAGTACAAAAACACCGTTAAAGGATGTCTCCTGGGTAACAGGTGATAGGAGAAGCATCTGCTGTTCGTATGATGAGTAGTTATTGTTTAGAGTAGGAATTGCATGATTCTTAACAAAGTCCGATTAAATAAAACTACATGCTCCAGAATCAACAACCACCACATTTTTTAGTTGACACTGGGGACACTATAAACAAATAAGAATGGTAAACAAGTATGATTCTGGAATTAAGGAACAAACTGGCAGAAAAAAAGGCAGGAAAGGTCTTACCCTGTAGGACAAGTAGGATAAGTAGGACAAGTAGGATAATCCTTGAGAAAATGTCCAGCAAGCTGCAGTATAATCACAATTAAGCTGTTGTCTCCCTCAGGGTTCAGGACAGATCTCTTGGCTCAGAAGAATCAAAAGTAGAAGTGGGCACAGAAGGACGAGAAAACAGTGGAGCTTTTGGAACCACCCAAGCTGACATAGCAGGATTAGACCATTCGGAACACTATCAATTTGGATAGCAAGCTCCCTCCAGCTACTGGGGAACACCCACACAAGCAATCTCAACCTACAAGAGAGAGACCAATACGAAATTGATGTTTTAGAGCCTTTTCATTACATTTTGTATCTGAAGCATATCTATGGAAATCAGACAGTCTTGAACTGAACACCTACACAAAAAGCAGCCTCTGTAGTGGCCACCCTCCTGAGATCATTGTTTAGTTGAGCTATGACTTAAAAATGCATTTAAGTAAAGTAAGGATTCTAACATTCAAAGAGGTGGTGGGCCCACTCTTGAGGCTGACCTGACAGCAATGACAAAATTACCCCCACTTTGATGTATTCAGTAGAGTGGGTATGAGGGCATAGGGAAAATAGCAGGCGGCAGCCATTATAGAATGTCCAAAACTGGTGTCTGTCTCTCTAAAAGAGAACAGAGGAACCTTGGGTTCAGAGGCATGAGGCTGAACCCCAGGTGGCATCAGAAAAGCAGCAGGATTGCTAGGAGCAACAGGGGGATTAGATGTAGAATTCAAACCTTGTATCTGGGTCTGTATCTGCTTATAGCCTTTGTAACTCACAAACTGCTTGAATAAGGGCTGCATATTACTGAGAGAGGAAGTCAGAGGAGGAATAAGATTGAGCCTCACTGGGTTCTATCTCTCTGGCGAGGTGATACTGTCAGACTCACTGGATATGCAAGCTTGATAGATGAAACCCCGCACCTCTGATTGGGAATTCAAACATCCCCAGTAACAAAAGTCTCCCTTAACTGCCTGCTATCACCCCCCTCTCTGCAATGTGCATAAAGAAGCCCCTGGAAAATAACCTGACTCTAAAATACAGAGCTGCACAGCAGAGTTCCATGGCACATTTTCTTCAGGTCTCGGCAATGATGGGTGCATGTGCGATTGAAGCCAATTCCTGACTATGTCCAACTGCACATGATCTGGCTGGATTCATGTTCGTGAAAAAATCCAAAAGAATATGGGCAGAAGATGGTGCCCAGGAACTCTGCTGCTCAGTTTTTTCAGGGGCTTCTTTTTGACCAATACAAAGTGAGGGGAAGGAGAATGGAGGGGAACCTAAGGTGAAACAGATGTGAGTAGGGGCACCGGCAACTTCGTTACTTTCCACTGCACCCTGGACTAAATTTCACTGCTAAGTGATTTTCTAATGCGCTCAAGATTCTTTTGTATGTAAGTGTAAGTATTTTGTTTTACATTTTATAATAATAAAATTAAGTACACTATAGGCACTGCCTATAGCAGAGGAGATATGCTTTCCCGCTGCTTGGAGTCTGTAAGTACTGTAGGCAATTCTGTTGCACAACCAAAAATAAGAAGACTCCACTTGAGTCCCTTGCATGCAGTTCCCCTTGCAAGTATTATACTGATCGATCTAGTGAACTAAAAGACACACGTGGAGTGTTGTGATTGTGTTGAAATTTTTAAGATTCATTACCTATATATACCCACTTTTATTTCAGCACAGTTAACTGTGCTGGAACACATTTCTATCTTTATTTTCCTCTTTATTTTTCTCCAAAGAATCCAATGTATTGCCCTAGGTGTGGTATTTGTTTTCCCTCTCTCTGCAGCCTCTGGATATGAAATCACCTTTGTAAGCCAGAAAATCATAAAATGCAGGAAATGATTGATTCCTTTTGAAAACCACAATGGAAGCTTTTAGAGGGGGTCATTCCTGTGGGATTCCAAGGGGGCATAATAGAAACCAAGGTTCAGGAGACATTTACTTCAGTTAATGCTATTATGCAGAGAGGTACAAGACCTTTTATATTATGACCAGAGGTAAACAAGTTATCGTCAACTTTACTATCATAACTTTGTAACTAAAAACACATCATTTATGAACACTGGGCAACCCATGGGCAGTTACCTATAGCAACCAATCAGTGATTAGTTTTTGAAGCCAGCTGCAAGTAGAACAATGAATGCAGCAATCTGATTGGTTGCCATAGGTTACTGCCTATGTGCAGATTTGCCCAGTGTTGATAAATGACCCCCCCTGTCTTTGTTAACTCATGCACTTGCATATATACTGAATTACTTATGAGACAGGGGACCGTATACTTTAATACATTTCTACTAGCCTTAGGAGTGCTCCCACAACCCCCCTTTTTTGTATTCATAATAGAAACCAGTCTAGCCAGAATAGTGACAGGATCGACCAAGCTAACACTGCTGGGCTTATGGGTAGTTATTCGGTAAACATGCACAATATAGTTTGCAGGTAGGATCTAGACAGTACACAGACCTTACAAGAGGATTTGGGGCCAGCAGTGTGTGTGTTGGACAGGTCCAGGCCCGGACTTGCAATCTTTGGGTTCTGACAAATGCCAGAGGGGCTGCTATAAGGTGCCATAGAACATCAGTATTTAGTGGGCTGGTGGGGGCTGTTTGGGCCTCTGTGTGGGTTGATTGGGCCTCTGTGTTCCTGAAATGCCAGGGCCTATTTTAATTCTCAGTCTGGACCTGGACAGGTCTAATACTTGACCCTCTGTGATGAAGGTTCCAGTGATGCAAAACGTGTTAAGAGAAAGAGCTTAGGGAACATAGAGCTCTGATCTACCTGTGCCCATTGGTACTGTACATTTCATTGGGCACCAAGATAAAACATCCTAAATATGATTGAATATGATAAATATGATAGAAGCCCCAGAATGAAAATAATGCTTAACAATGTCATGAATAACACTTCATCTGCTACAAAATAAGCACCAAACTTGTTTTGTACTTGTAATAAGAGTCCCCAGTATCCTGATCATGAAAAACCATATCATTTTGGAAAGTACAAAATCTCCTGAATCCAATTTTGCTAAAGGATCAGCTAAAGCAGGGGTGTCCAACCTGCAGGTCGAGGGTCGCATGCGGCCCAGGATGAATATGAATGCCGCCTAGCTTGAAACCCTTGTTTCCCAAGGAAACATCATGTTGCAAAGGATTTAGCAGTAGGCAGGAGGGGGCACTCTGCCCATTGCCCAGTTAGTAGTAATAATAATAATTTAATAATAAGTCTATTTAATATCCAGGTGTCCCATATTCCAGTGTATAGTTCCATCTTGTTATCCAACTGGTATTCTATTTCTTTTCTGTGCACTTTCTTTACTTTTACAAATCAAAAGTGTTTGTGTAGCACATGTGTGGCCGAAGACATTTTTTTTCCAGCAAAGCCAAAAGGTTGGACACCCCTGAGCTAAAGAGTTAGCTAGTCTGTGCTTTTCTTGCTAGCCTGCTCAAGTCTCAAGTGTCCTGATGTGCTAAAATTATTTGTTGGATTAGACGGCATATTCTGTTACTTTATAGAGTTCACTTTCAGCTATGCCTGTGTGTTGGTACAGTATATTATTTCTAGTTAAATGTTTTGAACCATGTTAGCAAGGTGAAAAGTGATAGGGTAAAATGATAGGAAACAACAAAAGTGATGTAAAGGTGATACACCATTCCTTTGTAGAAAGAATGTGTTAGGTACACACGCTGCATGTTTTTTAATGTGAAATATTAAAGATATGAGATTTTTAAAAAGTCTGGTGCTGCATTGATCCAAAATTCTCAAGGTACAATAAAGTACCAGATTTCCCAATCTTTACACCAATATCACGGTTTGACTTTTGCAGATGTTTCACATGCCCTTTAACTTCTGCATGTGGTTTAGAAATGCCAAATACATCAATTTGCATAATATGCCTGATTTGGGTTTCTTTAGTTACTATAGCTTGTGTAAATACTCCCAGTCTACAGATAAACTTATTACGGTTATTATTTGTAACCCAAAGTTAAAAGCTTTTTGCATGACTGATTGCTATGAATTACTTTAGGTTTTGTTCACACATCTGTTTATCAGGTGTTGCAGTGAAGTGAAGCAGAACTTTTTGTCCAACAATTAGCTTTTTGGTCGAAAGATATTATTTTCTGCAGAGAGTACATACTCTTATTTGTGCAAAATAAAGGGTCCGTTTACACACCACTAGGCAGTGCATGAAAAAGAATTAAAATAGGAAAAAAGGAAAAAAAAGGTTAGGCTGTCCTTTAGTTTTGTTTCCTCCTGCCGATCCTTCCACAGTCTCCCCACTGTATGTAAATAATCACCGCTAAAGTTATGGATCAGTGCCTGGGGCAACGGAGAAATTAAGAAATGCTATATAGTGTAGTAATTGACAATCTCTTTGTATAGCACCCTTTGAGCAAATATAGTTATGCGTAGTGCATAAAAAAGGGATGCAAGGTGCTACAGTTTTCATACTTTGCACCCAGTCTCATGCTCTCAGATGCAAGTTATGTTGCTGTGATAAATGTAGCTCTGTTGGCATTTGGCAGTGCTGCATTTATGAGCGGCGAGGGAGTGCTGGCAGAAGTGTGACACTGCCATGTTTGTACTGATCACCTGCACTATGGATTCAACATAAGGTACTGTACAATACTAAAACTGGCCATACACAATAAGATCCGATTTGTTTGGTGATGTTGCCAAACATGCGGATCTTATAGTGCATGGCCAGCTTTAGTTCTTTAGATCTTCCCCTAATATGCCACTAATGACAGGGCTATATTGGGGTAATCTGAACGTTCAGGCCAAAGGGCCGAACGATTGTATTACAACGAGGGCAACGGGGGAAAAAAATCAAACCTTCCCAATTGATATCGTGGCCAGGAAGACCAATCGGAAACCCTCATACACGGGCAGATAAGCTGTCAAATTCGTCTAAACAACTGATATCAGCAGCTTTATCTGCCCATGTATGGCCACCTTAAGGCTGTTGCCAGATGGGACTGAAAATTAGAAATAGAAAACCGAATCTGTTTAGGGTGAGATGTGCTAAAGGCAGCTAAAAAGCCCTTCACAAGCAATCACATGCAAAATTAAACCTGCTTAAAGGGCAAGGAAAAGCAAAGAAATTAAATCCCATTTTTCTTTCTTTAATGAAAAAGAAATCTATCTCTAATATACTTTAATTAAAAAATGTGTACCGTTTTTATAAGAAACCTGACTGTATGCAGTGAAATTCTCCCTTCATTTAGTGCTGTGGATAGGAATTGTCAGACGGTCCCTAACTTCTGGCAGGGAGACATTCATACTTATGAACAGCAGGGGGAGCACCTGCCTTACTTACCAGCCATGCAGAACTCAAACAGCTTTGTTTTTTGATCATTTATGACGATCCCTAAGCAGCCCAGACCACACTGAGCATGTGTATGTAGTCTAGTCTTGCAAAGATGTATAACAAAGTTACAAGATGACAGCCCCCTGTGGCCAACTTTGAAAGCATAAATCATTTGTTTGATTAGGCTTGTGGTGCAGTAAGTTCGTGTTTATGTTTAGTATTCAAAATACAGCATTTCTAGCCTTATTCTATTTTACACTTTCCTTGCCCTTTAAATCAGAAGGTATATAGGCTGAAAAGCAGTCCCTAATCAGTAAACTTGTGCATTTCTCTGCTGAAATTAGACAAGTGTGCCTGCAAAAAGGCCAAACACAATTGTTCCGGGTGCTGGCAGGACAGGATGCTAATGACAGCGTTGAGGCCGATTCTTAAACTGCGTTTTCCAGAAGACCAATTTTCTGCCCCGTTTTGCTATTGCTGGCAAAATCACCTGTTTGAAGGGGGCAGGGTATTTGTAAATGACTGCTTACAGTAATTTACATCACAAACTGTTTTGCTTTGATACTTAGTACTCTAGGTTATGACATCAAAGGCAGAGATGTTAAGATCCCCTGAAAATGTCTTTCCTGTGTTACCTCCACAAAAATCTGGGGGTGACCTGCACCACAAAAACAAAACACAGAGCTTTCTGTATAACATGTCTCCAGATAAAATATGCTAGCTAGACCATTTATTTGTCAATGTACTGTTTGGCTTTATTAAAGTACCCTAAAAATGTACAGAATCACATTGATACTCATAGCCACACATCGTTTTCAAGAAGTTCAAACAAAGTGAAAATTGTTTTAACATGTACGTGAAATAAAAACAATCTTCAGTGTTCATTCTTAAAGCTTAATATCTGTAAATGAGTGTCATGAACATATTGTTCAGTTTGTGAGCATGTACAGGTGTAACCGAGGCAACTTATTTAGGAGCATGTTTGAACATTTACACTTATTATCTCTGCATTTTGTTGTGCTGCGGGCACTGTTGAAAGATTTTAAAAGAAACAAAACAGCGTTCATTACCTTGGTTTCTATCAATCACAATTGTAAATAATATGTTCTATTATATTAAAGCCTTGATGAAGGTAAATGATAGGTGTGGCATATTTTATCCGGAAACCTGCTATGCAGAAAGCTCTGAATTATGGGACTCAATTTTTATCAACTAATTCAAATTTGAAAAATCGATTTCCTTTTTCAATGTAAAACAATACCTTGTACATGATCCCAGCTAAGATATAATTAATCCTTACTGAAGCCATATTCCATACTGGTCCGGTCCAGAGTTTTAGCCCAGCGGCCCAGTGATTTTGCATCAGGTGGATTCAGCCTGCAACAAAGACAATGGCCCAAATTCACTAAAGCGCGAAGCGTCTAACGCTAGCGCTAATTCGCCAGGGTGACGTCATTTCGCAACTTCGCAAATTCACTAACACAATTTTCGCCAGCGATGTAGATAGACTTGCACAACTTCACACCAAATTACGCAAATTCACTAAGATCAACGTTTTCCTGAACGTTACCACTTACGCTAGGCTTTACTTCGCCTGGTCAGACCAGGCGAAGTTGAATACAATATATAGGAGTTTGAAAAAAAAAATGGAAAAAAAAATGCTGGCGTGTTTTACCATTGTAGGGTGATAGTCTGAAAAAGATCGTTTTTTTTTTTCGGGGGGTTACTCTCCTTCCCCCCTACATTTCCTAACATATAGCAACACAACTATATAGGGGGCACATGTAGGGCAATAGGACACCTTTATTTTATTTATTAAAGGTTTCCTGGGCTTGTGTAGTGGAATGTAGTGGCTGTAACATACGCTTACGTTCCCGCCGTATGCAAATTAGGCATCGCTAGCATAACTGCGCTTTGCCTGGCGAAGTAACACTGGTGCAACTAGGTTACCGTTCGCCGACCTGAGCGTAACTTTGCACTTTAGTGAATTTGCGTAGCGCTGGTGAAAATTCGCCTGGTGAAGCCAACGCTAGCGAATGGATCTGTTGAGACTGTGGTCCTTGATCACTTCCTGCTTGACCTGCCTGTTGATGTTTGCCAGTGGGTCCAAAGGCACCAAGCTACTACCCTCCTGCTACTGTAGCTGAACAACTAGTGGAAAATTGCCTATTAGCAGAAGAGGAATGTGGTATATATGTGGTGGTAAGATGTCATCTACTTAACTTTATTAAAGCATTTATTACAGTGCCACACAGAAGGTTACTGGTTAAATTAAGGAATGTTGTCTTGGAATATAATATTTGCACTTGAATTTAGAACTGGCTAAAGGATAGATTACAAAGACTGGTGACAAATAAAACAGTTTCTGGACCAGTGTTGTTAGTGGAGCATTGAGTTGTTTGCCGTTTGTTTTTTTATTATAGTGTTCCTCATTCTGAATATTGCTATTGCCCACAGGCTATCTTACATACTGTATTTAGCTTATTTTGCATTCTGTTTCTTGGTGTTATTTATGTCTGTTGATCTTCATGTTTACTTATGCATACCTATGCAGCCATCGCTAGCTATAAAATATTCAACGATAAAGCTTTCAGTGGTTTAGTTATGGAGGGCATGCTATGCCTAGAATGGCTTTTCAGCTCTCTGAGTTAGTCAGTGACTTGAAGGGGGGCCACATGGTTCAGTGAGTTTGCAATTGATCCTCAGCATTCAGCTCAGATTCAAAAGCAACAGTTGTGACCCATGTGGACCCCTTTAAGGCTGTTGTTTTTTCTTCTCAATGTGACTGAATAGTACGCAGTGGGACATGGGTTTTTTACTATTGAGTGTTGTTCTTAGATCTACCAGGCAGCTGTTATCAAGTGTTAGGGAGCTGTTATCTGGTTACCTTCCCATTGTTCTGTTGTTAGGCTGTTGGGGGGGGGTGATATCACTCCAATTTGCGGTACAGTGCAGTGTGAGTAGAGTGATTGAAGTTTATCAGAGCACAAGTCACATGACTTGGGGCAGCTGGGAAATTGACAATACTGTATGTCTAGCTCTGTTAGCTCTGTTTGCTCTTTTGGGAAATGGATTTCAATGCAGAAGTCTGCTGGGGCAGCACTATTAACAGATGCATTTTGAAAAAAAAAATTCCCATGACAGTATCCCTTTAAATATGAAGTGCAAAATAGTAGAAAATTAGCAAATGTATGCAGTTTTGCTTTACGGAAAACTTGCGAAAAAAATGGATAATCAAAGTTAAATGCACATTATCCAAGATAATTGAAACCACAAAGATTTAACAGCTAAAGAATCCATAAAACGGCCAATTTAAGCAAGTACTCATCTTCTGTATTCGCACCATTACTTCCATCTTCAATGCTTTAACCCAGAAGTTAATTAGTTTATAAATGTAATGAATTAAAAATGAAAAAAAAAATGCACTGACCACTGAAAAATCTGCCCACTTGGTTCACAATCCAATTGCTTGCAAAGCAAACTTTACCTAATTGGCCCTTGTGTGGCCACCTTAAGGTTGTGAACATGTCTGAACTGGGTCTGAACTGGGATTCATTACAGGCACTGGTATTTTTAATATCCAAAGGCCATAATAACCTTACATTGGCCAAATATAAGGCACAGGTCTATAATATCCTTAAGTAGCTTCTCCGGCATTACCCAGAGTTTTTGGATTGCCAGTCTATATAGTTTTGTTTACTTTGTAAGCTGCTGCCCCCATATTTAGCAAATGTTTTCAGGATATAGAATAAAAGCACAGTAGAACCACAGATTGACAGCAGAAGATTGTGCTTACCATGTTAATCTGCCAGAAGATCACTTGACATAAGGGAGTTGCCTCACTGCATAGACTTTATAACCCCTCTATGTTGCAATGCTTTCAGTGTTCATACTGCTGCTTGTATATCTCTTTAAATTATTTCTGTGCATCTGTAAAATGTTTTTTTTCTTTAGTTTATGATGTTATAGTGTTATAATGTTTATTATCATTACATAGCTTTATAGAACATACTGAAACAGTATGGATTTTTTTGACTAAGCCTTGAAATGCTTTTATATACCGTACCTATATAGTAGCTTCTGGTAATGGCTAACCATTATCATTAGACTAAGCAAATATGAATGATTTTTTTTGCCAATTAGATCACCCTCTAACGGTGGCCATACAAGTAGAGATCCACTCGTTTGGCAATGTCGCCAAACGAGCGGATCTCACCCTGATATACCCACCTTGAGGTGGGCAATATCGGGCTAATATCGGGCTAATCCGATCATGGGCCCTAGGGCTCAACGATCGGATCATAATGGAGGCCATATGGGCGGTCGGATGGCGGGACCGCATTAACTAAAAGATGCGGCTGCGATCCGACAGGATTTTTAGTCCCACCCGATAGACATCTGGCCAACTTTTGGCCAGATATTGATCGGTGAAGCCCGTCGGAGGGCCCCATACAGCTGGTGACTTTGTCTGTCGGCAGCTTTTATCGGCCTGTGTATGGCCACCTTAAGAGATGCTTAGCTGACAAATGTCTTTATTTAGTAATGCCAAATAGAACAAATTTGTTATTAAATTTGTTATTATTTGTTATATAAAGGCTTTAGGGAGCACTTTTTCCCTTATACAAAAATAACAAATATGACGTTACCTGCCCATTTTGCCGCCTGAGGCGGCATTCGTTTTGCCACCCCCTCCCCACGGCACTCACTTTTTCAGTGTTGGACAGTGTTAGGAGGGATCCTCGCCGCTAGTGTAGAGCACTCAACTGCACACTTTGTGCTAGAATTTCCGGGTTGAAAATTACCAGGAGCAGCATTTTTGCCACCCCTGGTAACCCCCAGGGGGGCGCTGCTGCCTGAGGCAAGAGTCTCAACCTCATTGGAGCAGCACTGTATATAGCTACTGCAAATATATATTACCCAAACTTTAAAGGAATTGTTCAGTATAAAAATAAAAACTGGGTAAATAGATAAATAGAATAGGCTGTGCAAAATACAAAATGTTTCTAATATAGTTAATTATCTAGAACTATAATGTTTCAAGGATAGAGTGACTGGATGTCTAACCTGTAAGGAGCGCTTACCCTGGTGGTCTAGTGGCTGGCCCCCGAGCACTCGATGGTCGCAGATCCGACTTGTAAGAAGCAGACGCATCGCAAGGAGCGTCTGCTTCTTAACTTACCTATTCCTTCCCCTGCACACCTGCTTCCTGCTGCACAGAAACTCTGCAGATCGATGCTCCACATGTCTCCTGCGATCTCCTGCATCTAAAAATGTAAGTGCACATTTTTTTATACACTTACCTGCACTTACAGTCACTTACAGCACATTTATACACTTACACACACATTTTAGTAAAAATTGGTATTTTTTTATTTTAGCACACTTGGTCCCTTTTGTACACATATTTACACTTATTTGCACACTCAGACAACTTTTATTAGTGCACAAACATGTATACACAAAAACTCACAAACAGCTGTTTTTTTCTTTTCTTATTCATTGTACTGTTATCTTTGCCTAAAAACGTATTTCAACAGCGTGACTATTGGATAATTGATTTGGCCCACTAATTAAGCTGTCTGTCAGTTATTTTGTTATTTAATTGATTTACACTATTTTTGTGGTTTTATTGCAATTTTATCCCTGCATTATTGTTTCCTGTGTATATTTAGTATAGTTGTGCGGTTCGTTGCTTTGGTATAGAAATGTATATTTTACTTAGTTTGATCTGTCAGAATATATGCTTTCCAAAAATGTATGGTTATCGGGGGGTCTTTGAACAATTTGGGGTCTTACAGCACATAACGCACAGTCGGGGTACATCTGTGTTGGTTAGCGTGAAAATTCATATGTATGTTTTTCATTTGGGGTCTGTACAAACTCCATGCATTCTATGCATATTGGGAATCAAACTATTCAGTAGAACTCCGACGTCCATATTTAGGGTGATTTTTCTTTGTACGTAAAATGTTGTGTGAGATAAATGCGGCAAACTGCAACATTTTTAGCCGATTTTCAGAAATGTTGTAAAAACCTCTATGTTTAGAAAAACTTTGCAGTTTGGTAGTTTGGTCTAGAATGACATCTTTATCTGTATTGGATTCATCAGAGTGTGTACTTCCCAAAAATATATGGCTCTGGGGGGTCTTTGTGCTGTTAGGGGAGTCTTTTGGCAGACAATTCTCCATCACAGGTCTCACAAAAAAAGGCGAATTGGCAGCGGAGAAAATTCACATGCACTATTTTTATTTGGGGTCCGCACATGCCAGCTGCTTTGGTATATCTATGCATACTGGACATCAAACTGTTCCATTGACCATTGGCGTCAATATTCATTGTATGTAAGAAATTGGGTGAGATAAATGTGGCCAATTGCAATATTTTTAGGCGATATTGGGCATCAAACTGTTCAGAGGACCCTAGGCTTTCATATTTGGGGTGATTTATCTTGATACCTAAAAGTATGTGTGGAAATACGATGCTGCAGGGGGGAAATTTTGAGGGGATTTTTGGAAATGTCACGAAATTGCCAAATTTAGGAAAGGTTTGTGGCTTGGTACTTTTGAGTAGAAAGACATGCATACCCATTTTGAATTTGGGGGAATGTGTACTTTCCGAAAATGTATGGTTTTTGGGGGTGAAGTTACTTTTTTCTAGCTTTGCCCCCTTCAAAATTATGTAAATCTGTTGATTTTGCAGTACCTGAAATCACAGACCAAATGGGGATCTTCGTTTTGGGGCTTCTATATGACACGTGCTTGGGTACACCTATACATATTGGGCATCAAACTGGTCAGAGGACCCTAGGCTTTCATATTTGTGGTGGATTTGCGGCTTGGTACTTTTGAATAGAAAGACATGCATACCCATTTTGAAATTGGGGGAATGTGTACTTTCTGAAATTGTATGGTTTTTGGGGGTGAACTTACTTTTTTCTAACTTTGCCCCCCTAAAAATTAGGTAAGTGTGTTGATTTTGCAGTACCTGGAAATGCATAACTGATAGCTCACACGGGGTGTCTACATTTTGGGGCCTCTATATGCCACATACTTAGGTACACCAATACATATTGAGCATCAAAATGTTCAGTGGACTGCTGGCAATAATATTTAGGGTGTTATACCTTGGTACCTAATGATGCGTGAGAGGTACGATCCTGTAGATTGGAAGCTCTGAAGTAATTTTTCAAAAAATCACCAATTTCTATAAAAAATTATAACTTTAGGATAGAATTTCAACTCGGTAGTGTGACGTACAGAGATATATTTACCCATTTTTGATTCTGCAGGATCTGTTTTTTTTCTAATAATGGGTAGTTTTCTAGGCTAAACCTACTGTTCGTGGAATGTTTGACCTTGAAAACAGAGATTTTGAAATATAAAAGTGAGAAATCTCCATAAAATGATATATATTTGGTATTGGTGTGTTCGGGACACATTGAACTTTCTAAATCTGTGTTCTCGTTCATAAAATAAAATATGTTTATGATAAATATTGTATCACATGAAAATATCAAAACATGCACCAGCACAGACAGACGGCACACAGTGCAGATTTGAAACTTCGGATGAATTTTAAATCTAATAAATCTGAACAGGTTTCAGATATATAGGGAAATATGCAAGGTCTGTGTTAGCTTAACCTTTTATGCCAGGCATTTTGGATTGCACTGTGAAGGTTCAAGTGGACATGTGAAGGCAAGTGAAACCAGCACACAGCCTAATTCACACTGTTACAACTCTGTCAAGTAGAGGGCACTGACTTGTAGAACATGTGTAAACATCATATACAGTGAAGCATGGTAATAAATACAAGAATATAGCCAGCTTTGTGGCAAAGCATTTAACACTGGTCCAGGTCAAGTCAATAAGAAATCCATATATATATATATCAAAGATCAAAAAATGTTTACAATGTGGATAGCAAATATGGAATTTCTTAAAATAGCAGTATTGCATATGGGAAAAATATATTGGCTAAAAAAATGCCAAAAGTATAGCATCACAGATGATACAGCGGGTGGGAAGAATTTTTAATTATTATACATTTATTACACAACTTACACACTACAGATACACCAAATCCACTTTTTTATTTTGCCCAAAGAATTTGGCGATCACAAACTGAATATGAAGCATGTTTTACATCTATTGTCAAGTGGTCTAAAGTCCCATGGATTTGGTTTGGCCAGGCACCCAGATTTGGCCTAATTCTATTCTATTCCTGCAAAAAAAAAAAAAAA
>CM044446.1:45597120-45621069 GCA_024363595.1 Xenopus borealis | reverse complement strand
CCCCAGTAGCTCCCCATCTTCTTTTCTTCTGATTCACTGATTCACATGCTCTGTGCTGCACTGCTGCTGTCACTTACTGAGCTTAGGGACCCACTCAAAATATACAGTGCAAATAGAATAGAAATGTCACAATATAAGGCTGATTAGTAATTAATACAGATAATTACTACATGGCAGCACAGAAACCAGTGCAACTAGCATCAGAATTTAATAATCAGCCCTGGAGCTAGGGTTGCCACCTTTTCCTGAAAAAAATACCAGCCAGGCCAGTTAAATACCGGTCAGGTGGTAACCCTACCTGTAGTATCAACTTATATTACAGACAAACCTAATTTTCTGCTTGATAATTTGTGACACCCCTTAAGCTTAGCTTCTCAACAGCTGCTAAGAGCCCACTGAGCATGTGTGTGTCACTTTTCATGATGGTGATCCCCTGTGAAAAGTTTGAATAATTTGCTAATGAGAAACTGAAACTTTAGGCCGGTGGAATAAGTTCAGTTTATAAAACATGGCACTTTAAGCCACTTTCATTTTAAGGGTTTAGTTCTCCTTCAAGAGGGGCATGATTCAACCGGGGCATGATTCAACTATTGGATTGGCATAATATCCAGTATCGGTAGTTTCAGTATTTTGTAGATTCTGTTCATCTGTGACTACTGTGACTACTTGTGACTACTTTCACAATCATCAACCTTTCTAATGCTATTACCTAGTTATATTGTTCAATTTAAACTATGCAGACAGTGTCCTACTTAGCTGCTGTCTTGATTTTAGTGTTGCGAGGATGGAAAAATATTTAGCCTACACCCAACGCGAGAAACCCAAACCTGCACCTGAAATACCTGTGCCCTGACCTTTTTCTGATGTCATCACACTGGGTGGGGTGAGTGCAATTATATAAACAAGTGCTACCCTGTCACTTGTGGACCATTAAAAGGCACAGAGAAGTCAGGTAGTGGCAAATTTCACCTGCAAATCCTGTGGGTTTGGGATCCTGTGGATTTCAGACCAATTGCCACAATTGGTTTGTCTATGTCAGTAGTTGTCAATACCCTTATGTACAACACTCAGGAATATGTTGTGCTTTTTTCCTGAATAAAATACACAGTAAAATGATGATAGTTGCTTCAATGTATTTACTGTTTCAGAATCAATTAACTATTTTACTCTACAGCTTATCTGTTCTCAATTAAAATACTTAATTGATCTACCCTTCCCCATGTTACTCTTTATTTACTGGGATGCCAATATCTAAGAGACGCTGCACTTCCAGGATTAAATGTTTACTACAAAAAATAAAATATGAGATATCTCTGTGAGTAATATAACACCTGCCTTTACATCCTGAACATGAAATGAAAAGGAGAGACATCTCTGACGCTAGTTCTCATTTCTCTTCCCTAAAGAAATATGACTAATGCAATGAGAATTAAAGCTCAGAGTAGAATATGCAGTGTAAAAAGATGCAAAGATATGAACTACTACAAAGGCAACTGAAAAACAAAAGAAAAACAAACCAAAAAAATTTGCTAACATTAGAAAGAAATTCTAACATTCATATTACAAGCCTGGACTTTTGGAACTTAGTCCTGTATAATACGACAGATACTGCAAGACACACCTACTCTTTAGACTTTATAAATCAAGTTCAGTGCTGCTGTTATAACACTCAGGGGATAAGTCCACATGCAAGTTTGTAAGTAGAGTTCTTATCACAGTGTGATTTTTTTTTAACATATGCACACAATTTTCTTTCTGTTTTTCTTCTAGTATAGCTTTCATTTTTTTAGGTTAGTCTTGCTTTGACGTCAATAGTTTGCAGACAGGAATGTTTTAATTCATAATTTCCATTATAGAGGTATATGCTTCAGTATATCTTTATATGAATCCTAGGGGTACAGTGTTTTATAGTTTGTGTATTGATGTCTTATTTAGTGTATGCTGGGATTCTATGCAGTGTTATCAGCTCATTCAGCGCAATTTATTTGCTGCATTTATTGGAACTTGCCGATAAATTGGAAAGTTGCTTAGAATTGTATATATATTTTTTTAATTATGACAAATGGCGTCTCATTTAAATTAATATGTTGAATTCTCCTGAATCTAGATCTATTTTCTATATGATTTTAAAGTGGTTAATGTATGTTCCATTGGCAATTCTGCATATAGCCTTCTGTATTTTTATATTTGCATATAATAACATTGGTGGAACCTGCCATGCTGCTTTTTCTATAAGCTACCATGAACTCACTGCACTGGCCATCCATGGATATCACTGATACCAACGGTTTAGAGCAAAAAGTGGTAGCATCAGTTTATACTGCCTTTAAGTGCACCACCCTCAAAATATAGTATTAGGTAGCCAACATACAAAGGGCAAGAACAGTGTCTAACGCATTACCCAGTAAAGGGTAAATGATAAAGAATCATGCAATACAAAGCAATGTGAGTCTCTCAAAAAATCATAAGTAGTAGTTGTAAAAACTGAATTATTTTATGAGGACATAAGTAATGGCCTAATTTGTTTCATCCCTATTAGGTTAATTACTCAAAGGCTCAGCCTAGGAGTTAGTGCCCCAATAGGCACAAAACTTGTCAAGCCATTCCTTATGTGCTAGTAAAATAACAAAATTTTATCACTGACTGCACATAAAGTGTGCAAGTAGAGCTGAACATTTATGAGACTGAAGTGTTTTCATTCTTGCATGTGTATCACCAAGAATGAATAACCTGTGGCCAAACATATGCATGCCAGCATTCAATGGGTCAGATGCAATCGTTAATCAACCTTTATTTATAGCTTGCCAGACAAGAAAGAGAACAATGCAAATTAAAGTGGAATATCTGTTCTGGAGAAAAACAAAACTCTCATATAACTGAAATTGCTTTATTATTCTGTCATATTAGCATTTATATTAGGGCCTCTATAATTTTAAAACAAAAAGGACAGATGGTGAAACAACACAGCTGCTAAATGTTTTCATAGACCATTTCGATTTCTTCAGCAGACTGAATAGAGGTGACTTCTGTGTAGCATACAGAGGCACACAGTGATACCCAGCATTAAACTGCAGTGACCTTACCTGACCATAATGGTGCAGTAACCCCTCAAAATCAAATAACATAGTATGATATCAAATGCCACATTGATAGAAATAGAAATACATTTTCAGCCAAAATTGTGTGCCAGTTTCATGTTTTTAAAAACTCTACGGCACAATTATGAATGCAAGTGCCGAATGAATGAAATAAAAGAGTGCATGTTGACATTATTCACAAAAGGTACTCTTGCACACAAATGTTCTTGGCAATTTCAACCCCCATCAGTGCACGTCTTCAGTCTCTATGTATGCCAGGGAAGACTGAAACTGGTATCCTGGACCTTGCAGTAGTTCTGGTGTGGCTGTAGCAAGCTTTCTAGAATTAGATGCTGATGGTTTTAATGTCCCACTGAAGTGATGCCATCCTCACTGAAAAATTATAAGCTGAATTTAGGTTTCACTATACTATAGATATAATAAAGGGAAAAATCTGCTTTGTAGGTAAAAAAAAGTGCTGATTTGCATCCAGAAATAGTATTTTCTTCTTCTTACTTCTATAGTTTCAAAATGCACAAAAGCAGCAATTTGCTATTGGCCTGCAACCAAATCAGCTAAGGTTTAAATAACCTATTCTTCTTGAAAGACTCCAATTTGCTTTTGATGAGTGAGTGGACAGAATTCTCATAGATAGAATAGATTCACATTCAGTAACTTCATTTCATATTCTACTTGAGTTTTATAGGATTATGTTCAAACACCAACAATCTCCATGATCTGTAACCACCACATTTCCATATTTATCTCACTAGAGTGTACGGCTGTCTGTTAACATATTGGCTTACAATAATGTTTTGTACGTACTTCATGTCTTTATTTTATTGGGAGGCATTGCTATTATTTAGCTTTAAACACCAATAAAATTAAGTGTTATAAAGGAATGACCATATAATGTACTGTTGCCTTGCACTGGTATAACTGGTATGTTTGTTTCAGAAATTCTACAATTATTTATATAAACAAGCTGCTGCGTACCCATCACCAACACAAACTTTCTGTAGTTTACAATGGAATTCTGCCAAACTTATGTGTTATCAACTGTGTATTCTGTGCTTGAAATGCTGCCCTGTGACTACACAGCAGCAGGTCAGTTTTACCAGTGCAGGGCAACACTATATTATAAGTTCATTCCTTTAAAACAATTTCATTGTTTGTGTTCCTTTAATCAGGTGATGTAAGCTTATCTGATTCAGCTTGTTCCGATGAAAAGGAATCTGCATAACTGAGCCTTTGTCTAATTGTGGCCATTCTGTTCATAGACAAATACATCTCGAGGATTTTACTCAATCCTAATAAAAATAGCCTAACTGAATTAGCTTGTAATCAATAGTGCAGATAGCAACGTACACTTAGGGGCATATTTACTAAAATTCACCAAAAATCCTACGAATCTATTCGAAATTCGATAAGCATTCAAATATCGAATGCTTATGGAATAGTTTTAGGCTATCATTTTGCTCGATATTCGATTTCTCAATGAATTCGTACGATCGGATACCGATTGTTCGATTTCAATAAAAAATCGTACTTTTTCCTTTGTACAATTCGAACGATCGAGGCGTTCGATCGTACGAATGGTATTCGAGCAGGACTTAGCAAAAGAAGCCAATGGGGGGTTCCCATAGGCTTCTATTGGTATTCGGTAGGTTCAATCTAGCGAAGTAGGCATTCGAAGGATTTTAAAATTTGAATTCCTTCGATCTTCGAATTATCAAATATCCGATCATTCAATCTATTCGATAACTTGGTATTTGATGATCAAAGAGGCCAAATTTGTATATTCAAATGTCCGAAAAAATCGTACGGAACACTGAAACTGGTAGCCTGGACCTTGCAGTAGTTCTGGTGTGTCTGTAGCAAGCTTTCTAGAATTAGATGCTAATGGTTTTTATGTCCCACTGAAGTGATGCCATCCTCACTGAAAAATTATCAGCTGAATTTAAGTTTCACTATACTATAGATATAATAAAGGGAATAAAGGGAAAATCTGCTTTGTAGGTAAAAAAAAAAGTGCTGATTTGCATCCAGAAATAGTATTTTCTTCTTCTTCTATAGTTTCAAAATGCACAAAAGCAGCAATTTGCTATTGGCCTGCAACCAAATCAGCTAAGGTTTAAATAACTTATTCTTCTTGAAAGACTAGAGTGTACGGCTGTCTGTTAACATATTGGCTTACAATGATGTTTTGTACGTAATTCATGTCTTTATTTTATTGTGAGGCCTTGCTATTATTTAGCTTTAAACACCAACAAATTTAAGTGTTATAAAGGAATGACAATATAATGTACGATCGTAATTCAATCATATTCAATCGAACTTCTATCCATTCACGTGAATTTTGTAAATTTGACCCTTATATCCTTCAAAAGTCAGTGTTGTTTTGGGGAAAATTTTATAGTAATATTCAGTATACATATAATCATGAGCTCCTTTATCAAAAAAACTCATGAGAATATCAGCTACATGTTGCTGTATTTTACTATATACCAGTTAACTATAGTAACAGCTTATACCTTAGCATATGCTTGCACTGCCACATTCACAATTACTGAGTGTGACTTGTTCATAGTGATTGATTGACTGCGTAGAATAATATTCATTCTCAGTGCTCAGGTATATTTCATTTCTTAGTCATCTACCCCTGGGCATCTCTAGGTTTTTTTCTTCTGTAGCTCTTTCTGCGAAATATCTTGCAGGATTACCAAAAACTCCTGAAGTGATATTTTTATGGAAATGCTAGTAACATCTCTGCAGTTTATAGATGACACAGCAATTTTCATGTAAGATGTAAGTTGCCTCTTACTCACTGGTAAGACATTTGCCCTGCAGAACCACAGCTGCAAAATGTAGATGCATGTCCCCTGAAACTAACAACCGTTTATGATGGTCAGTCAACAATTCTCCTCAGTCATAAGCATCATAATAACCTAGAGAAGCAATTATTTCGAGATTATGTTATTTTAGAGGCAGATTTATTAAGGGTCGAATTTTTCTTAAAGGGCCAGTGCATGATACATTTAGAAAACCTTGAATCAAATTTGAACAATTTCCTAGTCGAATTTGACAGTTTTTGCCATAAAAAAATTTGAAATTTGAAATGGAATTTGCGCTTTGACCCTTGATTAATCTACCCCAATAATGTGTGGCTTATAATTAAAAAAAACACAGCATGTACAATCTCAGATTTCCATCTTCAAAGTAGAGATGAATCTACACGGCTTTTCAGAGTTTGGCTAAATTCCTAAATCCAGGGGTAAGGATTTGGAGGAACTCTTCTTCTGTACTTAGGGTAGGACTGGTTCCGACCCTCATGGATCCCTGCCGGTCCAGACCCCCTCTCCTTATCTGATTGCCCTACTTAAAAGAAGAACTTTTGTGGCTGCACCGGCGCCATTAGCATATGCTGGCCACCACTGGCGCATGCACGTCGCACGGCACCGTTCGCACGTGCATCTCATTAGAGGGGCCCTGGACAGCAGTCCAGATGGGCCCCATGCCCCCCAGTCTGACACTATCTGTACTGGAAAAGCTGGTGCACAGGAGTAAATGCTGATGTGCGCACAAGAACAAACCTGCATATTAAGATAATACTAATAAGTATTATCCTTGTCACGTCTTCCTTTAGTTAACATAACCATAAATGCTTTTTTTTTTTTAAACATTATTAGTAGCAAACTGCATCTGAATAGAATGCCAACAAGGTTCTGTTCTCTTACAGAAATATTAATCTGGATCACAAAGAGAACAAAGCCACACACGATCAGTAGTGCTCAGCCCATGGCTCAACTATCATCATTCATTTTAAAAGCACACAGCATAATACTGGTTAAATCTAATATTCTTCTTTAAAAAATGTTTAGTGATTTGTCACACAAATGGAGTAGCAGATCTGTTTAAAACTGCCTATAGTGGACCAAGGGGCAAGTACGCTCTGTGCCTATAAAGGGACAAATTCCTTCCAAAGCACTACCTAACTAAAAAAAAACAAAACAGACCAACACATTATTGTCAGAAAGTTCTTTGTTCCAAACTATAACACATGGCACGTACACCTATGACTCATGCACTGCTAAAATACATATACAGTATCCAACAGGCAGTTTAGTATACAGTTCCAGGTAACTTCACACAATAAGTAAAATTACACATCTGGGATTAATATCAGGTTCCAAACATTTTCTCAGACATAAACATTCTGCTACACGAGGAGAGGTTTTATATTGTACAGAGAAAATCATCTGGGAGTTCAAGTTTATACAAATATTTGGCTAAGAAAAGAGAATTGAAGTCAGGCTTTGGGATACTCTTTTATAACTTTGTAAAATTAGCTCTATAGATCTGCTAGGTTGTCACCACACTCAGATTAATCATAAACTATTTATAATTAGTGATGGGCGAATCTCCCGCGATTCGCTTCGCCGAAAAATTCGCGAATTTCTAGAGAAATTCACGAATGGGCGAAAAATTCGCGAAACGAGTCGCGGGACACTTTTGACGCGCGTCGCGTCGTTTACGTCGCGTCGCGTCATTTACGTCGCGTCGTTTCCGACGCGCGTCGCGTCATTTTCGGCGACTAGTTTTTTCGCCGAAATTTCGCTGGTGATTCGCAAATTTATTCGCCAGCGGCGAATCGCGGGAATTCGCCGTGAATTCGACCCTGGCGAATAAATTCGCCCATCACTATTTATAATCTTTATTAATATGACAGACCAGACTCCATGTACCTCGTTTTCCTTTTTCATGCTTTGCATCTTACACAGAATACAGTACAAGGTGCAAAGTTCACCTTACTCAACTGAATTTTGCATCTTTTGACTCTACTGCCTATTCAACTGATTGATGCCCATGTACCCCCCAGCCCTTCCATCTCAATGGAACAGTAACACAAAAAAATGTAAGTGTTTTAAAGTAATTCCAATATAATGTACTGTTGTTCTTCACTGGTGAAAACTGATCTGTTTGCTTCAGAAACTCTACTAGAGTAGAAACTCTACTAAAGAGGAAAAGGCACAAGATACACAGCAGATAACAGATAAAGTCTGTAGTATACAATGCGATTCTTCAGAACGTATCTGCTATCTATTGTGTGTCCTTTGCTTGAAAGGCTGCCCCCATGCCTACACGGAAACCTCAATTTTACATGCCCTGGTTTTAAGTTTTCCCTCATTTTACATTGTTGTTTCTTGGTCCCACCTATATATTATGCATAATACATTTTCTGGATTTAACACCAGTATTTTTTGGTCCCCTGAAAACGTAAAATGGGGGTTCTACTGTATAGTACAGTTTCAGAGAGAACTATCTTAAATTAGTACT
This sequence comes from Xenopus borealis, assembly GCA_024363595.1. Classification (NCBI taxonomy): domain Eukaryota; kingdom Metazoa; phylum Chordata; class Amphibia; order Anura; family Pipidae; genus Xenopus; species Xenopus borealis. Next base: position 45,612,655 of record CM044446.1, on the reverse strand, counting down.
CATGGCTGTTAATGTATAAACATAGCTACTTTGATACTCCTACAAGCCTACCATTCTAGTTGATGCTCACTTTTACCCGCAGGCAGCTGAAAAAAATATATAATTAAAATGGTTACTACAGTTTACTACCAAATTGTAAATTTAGGGGACTGGCAGACAAGGCGATTTGTAGAAACATGGCTCAGGGTGCCAGAATACCTAATTGATTATCATGGATGCTGTGTGTGTACATGTGTATACTATATTGTGGATTAGGGGGATGTCACACAGTATATGTTGTGGGTGTCAAGTGGTCATTATATGGGCTTATGTTACACTGAATGTTCATATGTTTCTGTATATGTTAGTTACATTAGGCCATTGTAAATATTTAGTATATTTAATATATGTTATAGAATTGTTACTGATCTAACTGATACTTTGCTATTTCACAGCTAGGTAAAAAAAAACTACCTCTTCTATACAATATGCAGCATTTTAAATATTCTCAAAGTGCTGGGCTTGTGAATTTTGAGAAGTTTCACTGGATCTACAGGATTGTTTTACATGCCACAGTGCTTGTGAAATGTTGCACTGAAGCCCACGTGACAGGTAAATATTTGTTTTCATCTGTGTATTAGTTCAGTAGAAAAATATATGAAAATGTATTTTCATTTTGGCATCCGTACAACATTACATCCATAATTCAGTATGTATTATACATAAATTAAATTAAAACATACTTGTGAGGATGTAGTGCATAGCCACCACGGTTCTTTACCGACCAGTCCAAATGGGCCTTAACTTACCATGGTTGTTTTAGCAGCTGATTACTATCTGAACAAGTTTCAAGTGCTGAAGGTGGCCTAAGGAATCTACAGGAATTATTATTATTAGGGCTGTGTTTCTAGTCAACTTTGTGGGTGCTTGCAAAGTTAGCAGTTATTTTCCTAGTGTCTTTTGTTAGGAGTGTGCTTTGAAATAGTTTCACCTTCTTAATTAGATAAAGAGGTATTTGGTTAATTAGATATTGTGATAATGCTAATGTTTTTCCTAGTATGGCCAACCATAGGGGCATTCCTAGATCCAAGTAAGCAGATAGACTATGCTTAAGAAAAACACTGATCCAGCTTTCCACATACCGCAAAAGATTGAATCAGAGTTGTTTTATGCCAACAATTGTTTAATACTTTGTAAGTGGTAAAAGCCATTAGCAGCAGTGACATATCAATATTGGAAGTGAAAAGGATGTTATTATTACGTTTTTGCATAAGCTGCCAAATTCTTTAGCCCTACTTTATCTAATGTCAACAAAATCTGGCATGTGTATCAGACACTGATGACGTTACTGACACATTGCCGAAATTAAATCACCAAAAGGCTGGCAATAATTTGTGCCTGTCACAATTCGTGCACTAGGTCAGTCATTATGGTTAATTCTGGGAAAGCAAACATTTAATTTTTTTGTTTAAAAAATGGTAAATTTTGCATTCTAAATGAGCACTGCAGAATGTTTGATTCTTGTTATGAGAATCAAAAAACATATCAGCCCAAGCCATGAGAAAGGAGAAAATAAAGCATTTTACGTTCAAGATATCTAGTGAACATATATAGATGTTAATTTGCTTTAATTACCTGAATTACTGAGCTGCCAGACTCAAACACCACAGACACCAGCATTCAACTTTAAACTTAGATTTTGGAAATACAGTAAAAGATAAATAATGGAAAGTAATTGAAAAAGAGTCTTTATTTATGGAGAACAATTTGAAAACCACTGAACAGAAAAAACTGTTTGGAAGGTGAACAACCCCTTTAAAGGAAAAATAAACTCAATAAATAAATATGGGCAGAAATGCTATATTTTATACACTGAATTTATTGCACCAGCCTAAAAGTTCAGCATATTTATAGAAATAATGATCCAGATATTTAAAGTTGTGCACAGGAGCTCCCCATCTTGTATTCTGTTAGGCGTGTTACTGACATGCACATGCTTTGGGCAGCTGTGCAACACATAGTGCATGTAGTTAGTCAGCAGAAGATGGGAACTACTGGGAGCATATACTGGGTACATAACTGGAGGTACATCTATCTGTCTCAAAGAACCCCTTCTATATATTTGCTACAAATGCTATCTCTAAAATGAAAGTTATACTTATTAATAAAATAACATTTTTCTCCAGGCAGAACTAACTGTTGAGATCCCACCTTTGGTAGGAAAAATAAATTCTGACATATCCTAATACAGGTCGTGTCCTATCCACAATGTTACTGTTTTATTTTCCTCGTCGTAGGTAGCATTTCTACTTAAGCATCACACTTGCTAATTTCATCCACCAATCTGGAGGGTTTTTTTTGGCTGCAATAGACACTAGACCAACCAGGGGGGTCAATTTAGGCTGTTCAGGCTGTTTTTGGTAGGGAAGGAAACTCTCTTTTAAAGGTCAATCAGAAATAACATACCAACAATTGCCCTTCTGTTGGTACCCCAAGTCAAAGATTCTTATCAGTTCTTCTTCCATTTTCTTAGTATCATATTCTTGGTAACAATGCAATTGGAAATACAGAACAGTTAAAGACCTTTTGTAAATCATGTTATTGCTAACAAAGTAATGTAATGTGACATAAGATGGAAATGCTAATTATACCATAAACTACTATGTGGGCCATTTTGTGCAGATAGTCCCAGAACTCTGAGCTGCATTTCTTTGCTATAGTTGCCAAGCTTTGGACAAAGTTATTACAACATTTTCTGGTTTAGTTAAGTTTGGAACCACAGAAAGAGCCCCTTAAAGGAACAATAACCCCAAATAATGAAAGAGCCCTAAACTAATGAAAATATAATGTTTGACTAGTATAAGAAGTTGGTCTATCAGTCAGTACCTTCGCTGATCAAAGAGAGAAAACTGACTCAGTCAGTAACAGAATACTTTAATCAATTAAGAAAGAAATCCCCTCTTGATCAGTTTGATCCGTATAATTAAATGGAAAAGTGATCTATTAAGTGTTAATACCTTTACAATACCCTTTAATTATGTGTAAAGGTATTGTAAAGGTATTAACACTTAATAGATCACTTTTCCATTTAATTATACGGATCAAACTGATCAAGAGGGGATTTCTTTCTTAATTGATTAATGAAAATATAATGTAACATTGTCCTGCACTGGTACAACTGGTGTGCTTGCTTCAGAAACACCACTATAGGTTATATCAGGGGTCCCCAACCTTTTTTGCTCGTGAGCCACATTTAAATTTAAAAAAGAGTTGGAGAGCAACACAAGCATGAAAAAGTCCATGTGGATGTCAAATAAGAGCTCTGATTGGCTTTTTGGTAACCCCTATATGAACTGGCAGCCTACAGGAGAGAATGTTTGGCAGTACACTTGGTTTTTATGCAACCAAACTTGCCTCTAAGCCAGTAATTAAAAAATCAGCACCTGCTTTGAGGCCACTGGGAGCAACATCCAAGGGGTTGGAGAGCAACATGTTGCTCGCGAGCTACTGGTTGGGGATCACTGGGTTATATAAACAAGCTGCTGTGTAGCCATGGGACAGACATTCAAGCACAGGATACACAGTAGATAACATATAAGTTCTGGAGAATCCCATTGTATACTACAGATCTTATCTGTTATCTGCTTTGTTTCATGTACCTTTTCTTCTTTTTCAGCTTTGAATGGCTGCCCCCATGGCTACATAGCAGCAGAAACTATAGTAAAGTTTCTGAAGCAAACATAATTGTACCAGTGCAGGCCAATACTACATTATATTTTAATTAGTTTAGGACACTTTCATGTTTTGGTACAACATAAACCATTTATTGGCTCAAAGAACACATTCCCCCAAAGGAGCAGACTTTAGAGCAACAACCAGTTATTTCAACTACAAAAAAAATCTGAAACATGACCAGAAGGAATGTCCAAACAGGGAAAATTTACTCCACAGTTAAGATCTTTTCCAGCCCCTTTTTTTCAGCTGGAGTCAGTTTGCCATGCCCTTATGACTTGTAAGAAATGTAAATGGTTGCATAAGTGCAGACAGACTGTGTTGTGGCTTGTTCCTTTAATCACCAATGGGACACAAACCGGAGATCTCAAAGAAAGAGCCCACATACCTCTGGATTCAGCGTAATTATGGATCTGTGTGCTCCATAATCACACTGATTTGGAACCAAGTTCAAATAAAAAGATGCTAAAGACCTAAAAACCAAGATCAATGCCAAGTTGTAAGCCATACTTGTTAACTCTTCACACCAGTTCAGGAGTGTCTGTATCTAGCCTCAAGCCAAGGTTTAGAATTCATGTTCCAGGTGAGATATATGCTTGGGTTTGAAAATGCTTTCTAAACTGCCTTTAAGTAATGCTTCTGATTCTTTAAATCCAAAGGAATGTCATACAAAGGGTCCTACTGAATTATTCCCAAGAAAATTAGCCTAAAATCAGATCCTCAGATCAGTCTTGACCATGAATTCAAGGGAACTTTGAGATGTCTTTGTCAACTTGTTTAAACTAAAAATATACCAAAGCATGGAAACTGCATTACTTGGATGTGAAATGTTGCTTCCTTACTAACTCCTTTAGTCTGCTGGGTTAGGGAACAAGCTAAGCTTTGGCTGCAATTATGCTGCTATAGAAAAGCTACACCAAAACATTTTTCTGATAAAGGGAAAAATCTTTAGGGATTGAAATTTAAAAAAGTGAGATCACTATCATCAGTTAGTGCTGCTTTTGGAACTTAGATAAAACTGATTTAATGTAAAGGTTATGGTAAGAATAAATCCTTTAAGCAGCACAAAGCTGTACCTTTGTGAAGCTATTAAAATATGACCGTTGGGTGGTTTCCTCATAGTTTTTTTAATGTCTTTCTCAGTTGACCCACCTTCACACCTGGAAATATATGATCCTGGATATTTGGGAATGCTGGATATTTCATGGCTTGCTACTGACAGAAAAGGAGACTGTTCGGTTTTGTACGAATTACAGTACCAGAATGGAGCTGGAAATAGATGGAAAGTAATGCAACTATAATTATCTTATTATATTTCAAGATATTTTTTCTTGCTTGTGTGCTGATCACTTAACATTTATTTTATATTGTTTTATAGTGTACGGATTAATATAGAAAGTATCTGCAGATGATTGCATATTTTCTAGATGATGAGGGGTGGTATTTTACCTAAAGCTTTACCATGTTCTTGCTAAATGTAACTCTTGGTATTCCCTACTGAATGTGAAAGTGAGTCAGTTATCAATGAACATTATCAGTAAAGTAATATTACAAGAAACCTAAGTGGCAGTTGCTTTCAATGGCAATTTTCTTGGATAACAGATATGATCACGTGTCATGTGTCTTTGAAGGCTTTCATTAATCCAGATCATATTATACAGCATTTAGCAGCATGTTTAAAGCAACTGAAAATCTTGAAAATGTTTCTACTTCATTTAATTAGAGATGTAGAGAATTCCCATAATTTTAAACCTTTAAGGGAAATTAATTCAAGTAGGTGTAAGTGGAATAGTCAGAGTGGTGTGAAGGTGTTATCAGTCTCATTGGCATCTTGAATCTTACTGATGCAGGTGAATATTTTTACATTACATGACTGGATATGTCAATGGTGCTGACAAGTGGTGTCACAGGATAGTTGTTTGGTATAAATAGCCCGTTCATACTTCTTTCAAAGCATCTGTCTTCCCAGTCCAAAACATGCATATTTGAGTGCTCAAAGGATGTCCTTTTAGATGTAGAAGGACTACCGACTGTAAGCCCTCCAATGTTGGTCCATTTGTTTACTGAGCATTTGTTTAATAGCCCCACTGTTAAGATTTGTGCATTCAGGTAAGTTGCAGTCTGAAAATAACCACAGTTTCAGGTGATTAGTGTTCCAACAAACATGGAGAGATTCTGAAATGTTTGTAAGTCTATTTTCTGTATTTTTTCACTAATAATAATAATTGTGAGAAAGGAAGCTATAATTGATTGATTGAGGGTTTGGACAACAGTAACATTAAACATTATTTATGTAATCAGTTAACTATAATTGGGTGTATTATTGATCACTAGACACAATTAGGCATGTTAAATAGACTTTTAACCCTGCTTTTATTAACTCTATATGTAACCACACCAAAAATAAAAATGTCAGTTATTATTTGTAATTTTGTTAGTACTTTAAAAATTTATTAAAATCACAAATGTTTTTTTGTGATCATATCAGTACTTTTAGGCTTACTGTATGTCATAATTGGAATTTATGCTAAGGATTATCTATGCACTAGCTAGCTAATTGTTTGCCTTGCGAGGACCAAACATGAAGTTGTGTCAAGTTCCTGACCTGCCCTGTTTAGCTACTGTGACTGGAATAAATTAAAAAATGTAAGCAGTAGTCTTTCATGAAAATGAAACTGTGCAATATTTTTAGTAATAAAACAATGCTTTCTCTACCATCTTTTAAGTCTATTAGAACAAAACATCTTAAGCACAGAGCTGCATTTAATCTCAGCAACAACATTTCAGTAAAAATCAGGACCCAACTTAAAGGACCCTGTATAAACGGATCTCAGATCTGGAGTGACTGGAGGGAAGAAAATTATTCTGTCCTGGTAACAGGTAATACACTTCAATATTCCTCTGAGAATTAATTAATTAATTAATTCATTAGTTTATACCACTGTTCATTGTCACTGTATATAAAGGCAGAGTATATTGTTGCATCTGGTGTACATAAAGTAGACAGCATGCCAAATTCTTCAGCTAAGCCTGCTTCATCTTCACTCATTTTGCTCAAAATTATATTTTATTATTTTGTATTTGACATTTATATTTATTAATACAAGATCCGTTGGAATTAATTATTGAAACAAAATAGTTTGGAAGCAATATTTGAAGTGCTGCTTAGCAAATATCAGTGTGTGTACAATTGGGGCAGCTTTATCAAATTAAAATTTTATTTTATTTTTCAAATTTGAAAAAAACCCAAAAAGTACAAAATCTCAAATGAGCACAGTTTATGAAACAATTAAAACCACTGTGAAATAACATTTTACATTTCACTCTCAATAAGCCTGGCAAATATTAAAGTCATTTTGAAATTAAAACAAAAATATAGCTTGATATTCGAAAATACAACCGCCATTAATAAATCACAAGATTTTCAGTTTTTAAAATTCTAATTCACAATTTTGCTGCAGAAACTTTGAGTCACAATTAAAACTCTAATTTGAATATTAATAAATCTACCCCTTAGAAAGAGATGGTCATTGATTTTGGGTTGCTTTTGAGAATTTGTTAGTGTTTAAAATTAAATGTACACAGATTACAGACATGCTACTTCACTAGTGGAAGGTGATTTTGAAATTGTGTTGATTATACATAGAAGAATATTTATAATACAAAAGTCATAAGCTAATTGACAATTTTTGTACCTATGTTGATAACTGAGGGTATCAAATGAGAATATTTAATGCATTAAAACTGTCATGTATTAATGCTTACAGGAACACCTGAATCAAAAATTGGACATTTTCAGTGCATTTACTATAACTGGGAGACGCTGAAGTGTTCATGGAGTCCAGGGAAACTGCATAACTTTATCAGTAATTATGAACTGCAGTACTGGTAATTTTCTTTTACTGTTACTTACATCTGGTACTGATTCATTAGTATGCCTGAAGATGAATTCAATCCAACCCTGTCCCTTAGGCTTCACTAACAGCATTTTTTGGATATGCACATGGCAGAGCAAAAACACAGTAGCATGCAGAAATTAATGGGTAGTTTGTTGCAGGACATCATCTAATAAGCTCCTTTAATGTTTTGCAACATTTTGTATCAGCAAAAAATATTAGTATTGCATAAATGTATTTTACAGTGAATATTATTATAGTTATTTAGTATTTAATAGCATACACTGGGAACATCCTATCAAAATTATTGCAGTGGAATCATTAATTCTGAGCTATAATTAAAAAAGTATTTTATCTCATCTTTTACCGTGTCTTTGTACAGTTAAAAGTGCATACTCCAGTACAGAGAAATATACCTACTAAATTAAGTGCACAGTCCTTCTTTAATTCTTGGAGAAAAAGTAATAATAAAAAAGCAAATACAAGGTATGTGACAGCATCGTAGGCAATCTAGAGAGATGTGGAGTCTGTTAGCTGGAGGTCAAAGCTCAGGTGACCGTAAAGGGTGTGTTACGAATACTCGCCCTGGTGGTCTAGTGGTGCGGCGGGGATGCCCGCTAAGCCGCACTCCTTCTTCCTAAGTGCACTTCCGTGTTTTATAGCGCATGCGTGTTGACGCCAGCGCGCAACGGCGCGAAGTTTAAACATTTAAAGGGGCATTGGGTTTTCAGTAGTTGCCCATGATAGGATTTCTCCTGGTGAGCCTTGTGCTTTAAGCTTCTGTCTGTTCCTGATACCTGGTTCTGACCCTGCCTGGCTTTGACTATTCTGCTATCTGTATCCTGACCTGTGCCTGATATACGACCAGTATCTGCCTCATCCTTTCTGATTGATTACCCGGTTTGACCCTTTGCCTGCCTGACGTTCCTTGCTGTCTGCCTGCCTCGACCCAGCTTGTCTGACCACGAATCTGCTTATTCCACTTGTACCGTGGCCTTCGGCCTTTAAAGACTCTTATTACAGTCGTGCCCCATTGCCGGCCAGAACTCCTGCTCTGCACCTCTCGTTTAAGTCCAGGTGGCATCTGAATAGCTGAGGGCTCCTCCCGAAGCCAAAGGCAGTCACACTACTGGTGAAGCACGAGCCTAGACCAGGGTGCTCGGCATCTGTTCTGGTATTTGTGTGCCGACCGTGACAGGGTGAGATCATTTTAAGATTCAGAATTTGGAGAATGTATGTGGTGTATAGGAGATAAGTCAAGCGATTAGATGCAGCTTTACAGATGAAATGAGCCACCACAATGGGCTTAGTGCAATTAGCCTACATTTTTCTCTACAATACCACATTTTCCTCATGATTCCAGTGCAATCAAATTGATGCAATTTTGCTTGCGCTTGAAATTTTTTAAAGTCTAGTTTCCAACTTTTATTATGATAGTGGCATGCACACCCTATTAGTTCCCACACGCTCATATTCTCATTAAATATTTTCACATGGCATTAAATACACAATTATGTCAGACACACTGCTTATATAACTTATATGGTCATGGAACTCCTCAGTTACATCATTTCTTTATATTTTACAATAGGGGAGTTTTATATACATGTTTTACCTTTTGTTTTCTAGGCATAAAGGGTTAAGTCACAAAATGATCTGTGACTCTTACCTGAGCACCAATGGGATCAATACTGGATGTGTATTTCAAAGTGAGCAACTGGAACATTACACAGACTTCTTTGTTTGTGTTACTGGAACTGCTGGGTCATTTCCAATAAGGCCGTCATACTTTGTATTTCAGCTCCAAGACATAGGTATTGTATCATCAAATCTATATTTAATGCAAAGTTTTTTCTCACTATTTTTGTTTTAATCATACATGAAAACAGCAAATATATCAAATTGTATAATCTATTAAATCATTAATTGTTAACCTAAATCTATGTCCTTACACTCATTTAACAGTGAGGGGGGTATTTATTAGACTTCCAAAATGTCTTTCAATATTCTTAAAACCATTCTGAAATTTTACTGCATTTATGAATGCATTTTTATTAAAAAAATCTGGTGCAGGAAAAGATTCAATAAAAATTGTAAATGCAATCCAAATGGTACAATTCTTTTGTATTTAACACCCTAAAACTGCCTTTTTGGCATTATTGCCTGAAAACCACAAAATCTTCAGGTTATTGTATGAAACCCAGAGCAGATCAGGATATATTCCATTTGTTAATGGGACATCTGCCATTTACTTCTACATGATTTCTGCAGGTTTGGGATGGAGTACTTTTAAATTATTGGGATTACATACAGTATCCTTAGCTTTTAATATTTTTTTTTGTTACATAAATTGCCCCAGTATCACTTGTAATATCCCTGACAGTGCACTAACTATACATTCTATTTTACATTTAACCAAAAAGGGATACTGTCATGGGAAAACATGTTTTTTTCAAAACACAACCGTTAATTTTGATGCTCCAGTAGACTTCTGCACTGAAATCCATTTCTCAAATGAGAAAACAGATTTTTTTATATTCTGACATGGGACTAGACATTTTGTAAATTTTCCAGCTGCCCCTGGTCATGTGACTTTAGCACTTTAGGAGGGAACCGCTTTCTGGCATTTTGAAAAAAAAATTTTTCCCATGACAGTATCCCTTTAAGAACATCCACCATTTTATAGAATTTAACTCCAAACAATGGACTGTGTTAAAATATATATCTTGAAATGAAATAGTGGGACATAGTTTCTAACTTCTGTAGTTTATTGGACAGTTTTTAATTTATTTCTCCAACAGTTAAACCAGCAGCTCCTGAAGAGCTATCTGTCTTCAAGACTGAGTCGAATCAGATGCTCCTAGAGTGGAATCTTCCTGAGGCAACAGTGCCTCTGAGATGTTTGAAGTTTGAAATTCAGTACAAAGAGGAAAATGACATATGGAAGGTTTGACTTTATTATTCTTAAGAATGTAAGAATTTAGTAGCATGTGTACTATTTAGTTTTGCAAAACTTCACATTGTTAAATAATTGCTCAGTTATATAAATCATTTGATATTTTTCTGCCTTAGATAGTACACTGGCAAAAGGTTTTTAACTTGAGGAACATTTTATTTTATTTTACATATTACAGTATGTAAAAATGTACATAACTGTTACAGGAATAATGGAGGGAAGAGGCCTCCAGCCTGATCTATATCACACACACACTTCAGGCCTCATGTCACAGGCATCTTCTAAAGTCTTCTAGTTCAGGCTCTCAAGGAGCATCCACCACCTCCTTGAGAAGAGTCAAAAGTGGATAGGATCCATTCTTTAATACCGTTCTTAACGGTTTACCCCTGTAGGTAACATATTCCTCCAGACAAGGAAATCATTAAATTGATAGACTCGGGGGATGTATTCGTTTCTTCCTTAGTTACAGAGCAACAAAGATTCTTGTTTGTTCTTTGACCTGCTTTGTCCACCTGATGAAAATATGCAATACAGATGAAACTGCATTGTGTGTATCAATGTAGATAGAAATCTTATAAGTGGAAGAGACTTCTGTTCAGCTTTACAGACGAGGACATAGAACTTGCTGATATACTGTGGGTCATGCATGACCCACACTTGACCTGCAATAACATTTCACTTCTCTACCCAATAACTGTCCTTATAAGAAAATACTTTAAGTACTAGGGAGAAGGAAGGATTTCATCAAGACGGTGACGTTTTAACAAATAAATTTTTTAGTTTGACTTTTTATGAACCCTGTCAGTAACAAACATAACACAGTCCAGATCTTTCCATGTTATTTTAATATTCTGTTGTGTTTGAGCTGGGGATTCACTTTTTTGGGATTTGGCCAATCTCTGAATCATTCATGAATATGCAAATTAGTTACATGAAGGTAAAAAGTGGAAAAACATTTATTACTTCCTTGTTTTGTGACAAAAAGGTAAATGATTTCCCTTCCCGACCCTAATTTGCAAATGCAAATTAGGATTTGGTTCTGCCAGGCACAAGGATTCAGCCGAATCTGAATCCTGCTGGAAAAGGCCAAATCTGAATCCTGCTGGAAAAGGCCGAATTCCGAACCCAATCCTGGATTCGGTGCATTTTGATAAATGCACCATAGTGACGGTCACCAATTTTTCAGCACAAGAATAATAATTGTAACATGAAGTTGTCTGGCAGCCAAAGAGCAGCCCCCCAATCTTGAGGGTGACCAGCGGCAAATATAAAATTGTGAGTCACCTGTGACATAGAAAAAAATACAAAACATGCTATAGACCCAACCACATATGAGTAGGTATAATAAATCTTGCCCATAATCTCAAAGGGGACTATTAACTACTTACCTAAATTAGTGCTAGAAATAAATTTAGTATTGTTATTGATAAAAAATCCAAAAAGCACACTTTTTCTTAAGATGATTTCTGAACTAAAACACAACATATTTCTCAAATTTGCCCAATTACCCTACTCATAGTCTGAATTATTAGCATTGTCCATAATTAAAACCTAACCTAAACTTGTATAGCACACATAAAAAAGGCCAAAAATTCAATGATCAAGAACTATTGTGGTCTGTGTTTTGGCTCTCAGTTTCATCTTCTAAACCAGTTTGTTTATGCGTGTGAATTCTGTCTTGTCTCATTTCGTATGATTTTTATAATAACAATGCTAGGAATTTGGAATCATTCATACTCATTATTGAAAAACTCAGTCAACTGAGGAGTGAATGAACAGCAAATAGGAACATTGTCATTGTTAAAGGAAAACTATACCCCCCAAAAAATGTAGGTCTCTATAAAAATATATTGCATAAAACAAATCATATGTAAAACCCTGCTTCATGTAAATAAACCATTTTCATAATAATATACTTTTTAGTAGCATGTGCCACTGGGTAATCATAAATAGAAAATACCATTTTAAAAAATAAGGGCAGCCTCCTGGAATCGTATGATTCAACAGTGCACACAAACATACCAAATAAGTTAGGTCACATGAGCCAATTAACAGACTGGGTTCTGTCTTTTGCTTCCACACTTCTTACTGTTACAGTTAAGGGCATATTTGCTAAATTCACATGAAGGATTCAAAGTTCGATCGAATTTTCAAAAAGTTTTGAATTAAAATTTTCTAATGTTTTTGAATACAAATTTGACCAGTGAATTTTGATAATTCGATAGAATGATTCGAACAAAAATCTATTCGAACATTCGACTATTTGACAGTCAAAGTACTTCCCTTTAAATTTTTATTAGACTGCCTAGTTCGCAAGATAAATGCTACAGAATTGAGATTCAAAATGTTTGATCGAATAAAAAAATTTGATTGAATGGTTAAAATAGTTTGAATTGATCTTTTGAAACAATTTTATCGATTGAGCAAATTTTTACTATTCGATCATTCGACCAATCGAATAGCAGTAAAAATCCTTCGAATTCGAATTTGAAGAAATTTTATTCCCTAGCAATTCACATGGTCGAATTCGAGGGTTTTTTAACCCTCAAATTTGACTCTTAGTAAATCTGCCCCCTAGAGTTGAAATATTTCTTGTCAGGTGATCTGTTGCTCAAGTATTCATTTTGGGGGTATAGTTTTCCTTTAAAGGAACAGTTTAGTGTAAAAATAAAAACTCAGTAAATAAATAGTCTGTGCAAAAAAATGTTTCTAATATAGTTAGTTATAAAAATCGTATAAAGGCTGGAGTGACTGTATGTGTAACATAAAGACTTCCTAAGTCTTGTGAAAAAAATTTACAGCAGAAGTATATTAAGATTCAAATGCATTTGTCATTGTTCTGTTGAACTTCTAGAGATAAATATCACAGCTGTTTGTTTCCTTTGTAGTACTGTGCTAAATACTTCAATCAATCGACTTTTAGCTGGAGCCGTAAATAATTTGAAAAAGCCAGGGGGCAAGAACCGATCAACTCTAAGTTGCAATAAAACAAGCAATAACATAGTTTTTCTTAGAAGTGCATTCTTTTTCATGTTCCTGTTTCCATATACTGGGCAATGAAATACATACTGTGGGTTTTCCAAAATGAAATTCGAAGCATTATGATTATGTAATCTGTAAAATGTATTTCTACTGCAGACAGAGCCCGAGCAAAGAGAAACAATGAGTGCCATCAATAAATCAAAATCCAGCAATATATTTTGTGCACGAGTTAGAGCAAAAGTTAACATCTTTTGTGCGGCTGATGGCTTTTGGAGTGACTGGAGCCCTGAAATTTGCTGGAAAGGTACACACTCTGCATATCTTTTCTAATGTTTCATTTCTGGAGAACTTGAATAATGCAGATGAAAATGGCTGATTGTAATGGCTTTAACATCAAAAAATAAAATATACTGGGGGAAAAATATTCAATCATATAGACAAATTTCTATAGTTTTTTTATGTAAAGGTATGGGATTTACGGAAACCTGTTATCCAGAAAGTTCTGAATTATGGAAAGGCTGTCTCCCATAGACTCTATTATAATCAAATAATCTAAATTTTTAAAAATGATTTCCCTTTTCTCTGTAATAATAAAACAGTAGTTTGTAATTGATCCCAACTAAGATATAATTAATCCTTATTTTAATCCTTACCAAGCCTATTGGGTTTATTTCATGTTTACATTATTTTCTGGTAGAATTAAGGTATGAATATCCAAATTACGGAAAGATCCATTATCCAGAAAAGCCCAGGTCCCGAGCATTCTGGATACTTTTTGGGCCATGCCTCACTACACTAATCTTTCTCTGTTATGCCATGTGTGGTGGGGTAGGGGACGATAAACATGGTCCCCTGCACACTGTTTTGCAATGCCCCATATTAGGTGGTGTATATAAAATGTATTCATTTTAATACAATTACAATAAAAAACACAAATCATGCACGACATGAAGAAGTGTCACATAACACCACAATGATTTAAGAGAATATTTTATAATATATTTATTCAGCCTGTCCCCAGTAAGGAAAATAGAAGACTTTGTAAAAATGCTTCATGTAAAGGTTTATTTGAAAACACATTAACACCATTTTTGTGCTTTTTACTAAATCACTTTTAGGAAACTGTAGGATATTAAGCATAACTCAATTTTATTTTTCAGCAACATTTGCAAAGCAAAGGCTCTATATTTTTGGAGGCTGCATCGCAGTACTGACAGTTTTTACCATTGCTGCAGCATTAGCTGTTAGGAATAAAAGGTAAATAATTGCCTTGCTAGGTCTTCAATTATATTAAACTATGGTATTCACTACTGGGAGACTTTCTCTGTTGAGGTTTATTAGAAAAATGTCATCTGATCTTAAAATAATTTTTTGTTTCTCAATTTCTGATACATTTCTGATGCAATGATACATTGCTTTTGTTTATGGATGTAGTCAAGCTAGCATTCCAAAAATTATTCACATTATCGCATTCTAATTAAAAAATAGTAGGAAATTACTAAATATCTTAAAAAGATGCTATACACTTTCCCAGGTGGAATTCTCTGACATGGTGGCTAAGTAAATTAATGTTCTTTGCATAACTCTAATACCTGTCAGGTAGACCAAATGACCTGACACCAGCTGAACTGGATCATAGGCAGAAAGTAATGTCTGAAACACTGATGTGTATTAGTGTTTCTGCAGAAAGTGTACTAATCTATCTAAGCATTTAGTATGCAATGATCTGTTAAAGGAATCTCTTGGTTAATAACCCTCATGATAGGATGTGTCAGAAACCCAAGCTCAAAGAAATTACTTAAGTTTAATGGAAGTAAATCACTTCTGTCATTTTGATGGTGTCATTTTTATTACTAGATTACACTGTGCAGAAAGCAAAGAATTCATTCTACAATTAAAATTGTGTTCATGAACCAATACATATATTTTTTTAAAAGTCCAAGTGTCTGTGCGCTAATTTCAAAAGTGCCGGCACCAATATCTGCGAACA
>CM044446.1:45586874-45596971 GCA_024363595.1 Xenopus borealis | reverse complement strand
ACTTAAGCGCAAAGTGATTTTTATCTATCTTTCAACATATATTTTTTTAGTTGTAATATTGTTGTGTAGGCAGCCATCTCAGTGCAGTGATGGTTATCAGATCATGTCACGTGACTGAGGTCACCTGGAGAACATATCTAGACTAATGTCACATTTCAAAGTCAATAAAATTTAAAATGGTTTGCTCTTTTGAAACATGGATCTTAATGCAGGATTCTACCAGAAGCACATTGTTGACTGATAACAGAATCCCTTTAACTTGATAGTACTGGGGTGAGCCCAAGTCCCCTGACTAATACAGAGTAAATGAATAAATTTACTGAGACAGAGGATCCTAAGATATCACAAAGGAAACATTCTTTGCATAAAGGAAACATTGTTGGATTATACTGTACATACAATATATATATATATATATATATTTTTACCAACGTTTATTACATTTCCAGATACTGTAAGGGGCAGATTTACTAATGGTCGAATTTCGAAGTGAAAAAAACTGCAAAATTCGACCATCGAATTTTTTTAAAGTGTTTTTCTATCGAATAGGTCTGTTTTCGATCTAATAAAAATAATTTGAATCGTTCGATTTGAACGATTTTGTGTGAAATCCTTCAATTTCCTAAGACTTAGAAAAAATTTCAGGAAAGGTTCTAGGATAAAATGGCAATTCGGAAGATTTAAGGTGGCGAAGTGTCGAATTCGAAGGATTTTAAAGGGCCTTTACTTGGAAAATTCAATTTTCTAATTTTTCTCTATTCGAATCGAATTTTGGCCTATTTAATAGTCGAAGTAGTCGAATTTCATTTGAGTATTCCCTTCAACCCTTAGTAAAAAAGTAATGTGCCCCTCAGGCTTCATACTGAATCAATATGATGTGTGTTTAAGGAAAACCCCTTCATCATGTCTTGCAATTGTAACAAGGAAAACATTGTCTTTTCAATGAAAAATTGTGCATATTTCATGGTATTTCAAAAACATTAAACTGAAAATAGAAAATTTGCTTAACTGCAGACATTTTTCAAAGAAGCTACAGCATAAGGCGAAAGAGCTGGTATTGGAAATGGATGTGAGGCTGAACTGACTTTCATTGTACGGATTCTTTCTTTTCAACGTATATATAGTCACTAAGTCAGCATACATTCCAAGAGAAGAGTCAATTATTTTGGAACATTGGTTACATTAATGTTACTGCAGTGCAGCTTTTGTTTGATATAGTATATAAAGCAGATTATTTAATAAATGTATTTTAAGGAAAGTGTTGCATTTTCTGTATAAAATTCTTCTGTATTGTTTTTATAGTTTCTAAACATATTCTAAATATATTCTTAAAGTAATAAATATTGTTAATTAACAATACTTTCATATTTATTCCAATGAATTTATCCTTGAATGCAATGTTACATTAGCTTTCAATAAATTTGAATAAGTTCTGCATTTTAGAAATATGTAATATAAATAGGGCACATTTATGAGCAATGCCACAAGTGCAGTTGTGAAAAAATGGATGCATCTTTTCATATATTGATGCCCTTCATTGAGGGTTCTTGCACCTAAATAAGCTCCTCTTGCTTCTGTATAGTTGCACTATGGGGGGAATTCACTAAGTGGCAAAAATTCACTAGCGTTGCCTTTGCTAACGTTCGCCGCACTACTACAGGCGAATTTTCACCAGCACTACGGAAACTCACTAAAGTGCGAAGTTACGCTCAGGTCGACGAACAGTAGTGTAGTTGCGCTAGTGTTACTTCCCCAGGCAAAGCACATTTACGCTAGCGATGACTAATTTGCATATGGCGTGAATGTCAAAGTGTAATAGAAGTATATGTTACAGCCACTACATTGCACTACACAAGCCCAGGAAACTTTAATAAAAAAAATAAAGTTGTCCTATTGCCCTACATGTGCCCCCTATATAGTTGTGTTGCCATATGTTAGGAAATGTGGGGGGAAGGAGGGTAACCCCCCCAAAAAATGTCGCTCTTTTTCCAACTATCACCCTAGAAAGGTAAAACACTTAAAAAAAAAATTCCAATTTTTTTTCAAGCTCCTATCTATTGTATTGAACTTTGCCAGGTCTGACCTGGCGAAGTAACGTTTAGCGTAAGTGGTCAAGTTCAGTAAAATGCTCATTTAGTGAATTTGCGTAATTGCGATCCTTCGTCAGTGCGCAACTTCGCCTGGCGTGAGAGTGCGCTAGTCTATCTACTTCACTAGTGAAAATTCACCAGAGTCAGCGTTAGTAAATTTGTGAAGTTACAAATTGACGTCACGCTGGTGAATTAGCGCTAGCGTTAGACACTTAGCGCTTAAGTGAATTTCCCCCTAAGTGTGTTGCATCTGCTCATCCATTACCAAGGTAATTTGGCACAAGGGAACAACTGTCTCTCTGAATTTGGCAGTGAATCCAATGTTCACCCAATAAGCACAGCAGACTTATGCCTAAAGAGTCATGCGCAAACATTATTTTATTGCTGTGCACCAGATTCTCACTTTAACTAACCTCACTCCGACAATTTCAATTGAAATTACTATTTAACATTCTGTTTATTGAGGAATCCTGAGTGACAACTACTGTGGTCTTACTGCTTTGGAAAATAGGGAGAACCGCTGCCAGTACTGCTCTTTACCTACCTGATGTGGAACTGACAGCCAACCTACACACTGTGGAGCAAGACCCAGATCAAGCAAGCAGCAGACCACTTTGCCTTTAACTACAGTTTCAGTAACTTTGCTAATCAAATCATAAACCAAAGTATTATTATATAGTGAGTAAACTACCCCCTCTTGTAAAATATAAGGATATTATAAGTTACCGAGGAGTTTCATGAGGTCATGGAACTTTGAGGTAACTTCTAATATCCTCATATTTTGCAACTGGGGGTACTTTATTTATTATAATACACACGTTTAGTGAGTCATGTGACAGAAATGACATCAGAACTCACCGTATATAACTGATGACATCAGAACTCACTGTTTATAAGGATATAATTTACAAGATATTCACAGCTTTTGTGTATTATAAGGGGTATAGTGTGCAGATATTTGACCTCTTTAGTCTCTAAATGTGTTTCTGTAAACACATATATCTCCTTCTATTACAAGTAGATGCTATTTCATGCAGTTACTTACACATAACTTTTGCTATCTGGCTGCTTTTATTTTCAGTACTGAGATGCATTCATATAAATAAACTCTCTGAAGAAGAAATAAGGATTCATTCATTATTTAAGTCACCTGGCATTATGCTCCCTAATTATGATGTATCACTGTGTATGTGAAACTAAATTTAACTTGAACCCTCCAAAACTCTGTGCAACACACAGTGATGCCAGATTTAATAATAATAATAATAATAATAATAATAATGTAATTGCTTGTTGATGTCAGAGCCTCCAGGACTTTTCCCCGGAATTCTGGACCTAGGAGGAACCTGACATTGAAGAAGTGAAAGGAAATGGAAGGAATACTTTTTAAACCAAGGCTGATGTATCCAAGAGTTTAATTAAGATTGTAATCCTGAAGAAGTCGAGAACCAGTGCAATCAGCAATGATACCCTCATATTTAGTAATATTAATATTTCATGCATGTGCACACATGCACAATTGGCCTGTATGGAGAATCTAAGTCGATCCAAGAAAGATGTCATTGCACATCATTGACTGCATGTCATTAAAAACTTGCAAAAGAAAGAGGGCAGAAAAGTCAGCTAATGCACATCCATGGTTTGGTGAACTGCTGTCATAAATCTTTACACACTACTGCTGGTGGCTTGGATGTTTCTGGTTTCTGTGCTACTTATAGTTAAAAGGACATTACACACTGTTCTAAGAATTTTGAATGATGGCATTTATTGAGCCCCAAAGTGGTACAGTATGTGGAAAGGTATAAATAGGAAGGATGTAAAAGTACAGGTATGGGATCCATTATCCAGAAAGCTCCAAATTACAAAATGGCTCCCATAGACTCAATTTTATCCTAATAATGCAATTTTTTTTAAATGGCCAAACCCAAAATGGCTACTATACCGTTTAGACATAACAGCACCTAAACCTGTTTGTGAGCCTAACTGAGACCAGTTGCCAGCACCATCTGCTATATGAACATTTTCATATGGTAAGATCACACCATTATTATTTTTGGTGGTGGCCTGATGTGTCTTTATGGATGTATTCCAGGCATATGTAATTAAATACCCCCTCAACCTTAAATAAAAAACAGAAATGTAATGTCAAACCTTTCATTTTATTAAAGGGGAACTGGTATACAGTTTAAAAAGTGAGAATGATAAACTGACTTTCATGAAAACCGAGCTTGGCCAATGATGTGTTGCTAATGTGCAGAGTTCATATTCAGTGTTAGCAAACATTTCCCTGTTGGAGAAGAAACATTAAATACAGATCTAACTAGTAAATTAGTAAACTCACTAATGCAAACATTCAGCATTGCTAAATATGAAGCATTACTATAAGCTAAGGAGAAATGACAGGACATTGAAATTTTCTGTTATATTAACAGGCTATTTTACATCCTTCACAATGTCAGGTGGCACGAGACAGGGATGCCCTCTGTCCCCTGTTCTTTTTACACTATCCCTTGAGCCCCTGGCAGCACTGACCCTGGAGACACCAATATTGCAGGCTTAAAGGATGTCCCGGTCCACCTCAAATTATGTCTGTTTACAGAAGAAATCCTAATGTTAATAACACAACAACTCACTATGCACTCAATCTGGTTCAGACATTAAACAATGTTGCAGATCTCACAGGGTTTAAGATTAAGCCCTTTGAACATTAACCTCCTACCCCCAACAGTAAACAAACTTTTTAAATTAAACTTTGACTTCCAATGGCAGCCCCAGAATTTTAAATATTTGGTAATCAAAATAACCTAGACATCAGGAAGGATTTGGAGTACCAGACTTTGGTAAATATTTACAAGCTGGCCATCTGTCAATTATTCACCTATTGTATGCAAACCCACCCCCAAAGTGGGTAATAATGGAGGAATCATTGATCCAACCAGTTAAACTAACTGCAGTCCCCTGGATCTCGTACGTGACAAGACCCTATAATCTGACCCCAATGCTGGAGCAGGTTTTGTATGTCTGGGATAAAATAAAGCATAAAAAAAATTTATTGTCTCAACACCTTTCTTCAGCCCCATTATAGGAAACCTGGACTTCTCACCAGATTTAGATGGGAATGACTTCCAGTGGTGGAATTCTAGAGGCTTTACAGCACTGAAACACTTGTATGGCCTATTGGGTCTACTACAATGTAACATAATCCAACAGCTGCATTGCCCCCCTGTCCATAGAATGGTTTTGATTTCTACAAATACAGCATTTTCTAAAATCCAAATATAAAGGTACAGGTTTAACACTTTCATCCTATCTAGAAACAATAAGCACTACATATCCATACTCTAAAAGTGCATTATCTTGCCTATATCAAATATTGCTGGAGGCATGTTCACTACCAAGGTTACCACATGGCTGGGCCTGGGAATGAGACCTGGGAAGATCCCTGAACAAGCAAGAATGGCTAAAATTTGGGACTCAGTTGCCCATTCCTCAATCAACACCTCTTTACTTGAATCAGGCTGCAAAGTCCTACTATGGTCATACCTGGTACCAGCTAGGTTACATTAAATAAACTATCACTATGGTTATCAATGCTTTAGATGTTATGGAGATGAGGGCATGATGTACCACATATGGTGAAATTTTTCTAAAGTAAAAAGGTTCTGGAGTAGGGTCTTTGAAGTAATATTTTCAGTCACTGGCATCAGCTTGCTCAAATCACCAAACCTGGACCTACCGGGGAGCATAATTGTGAATATAAATAAACATTCCAGGGCCCTTATCATCCACATCTTTACAACAGCTAAATTAATTATCGCTCCATTATTATCCGTACTGTTAAAACAAGAATAATTGTGAATATAAATAAACATTCCACGGCCCTTATCACCCACACCTTTACAATAGCTAAATTCATTATCACTCCATTATTATCCATACTGTTAAAAACAAGAATAACTGTATCCTAGTCAATGAGAAATTGACAAGCATTTTAAATGATAAGCAAATAAGATTTTAAAAAAATATGGGACCCATGGATACAATACATTGCCTCCTCTGGTATAACCTTGCCCTCCTCTCCAACTAAATAAAGGGAATTGGCTATGGGCTAGAGAAAATAAGAGATAAATAAGAGAATAAGAGAAAAGCAGGATACTATTTATAATCCTCACCAAATATAGTTAGGGGTTAATAATCTCAAAGGACCCCAGGATTTGGTTACTGGAAATAATCCCAGCTGATCTCCAAACCACACTACTTGAATCATCCTTTAAACAATGAGATGTGGGACACAGTATCTGTCAAAGGAAATGTAAACTTTATTAAGTTTTCATGAATAATGGTGTAAAACAACACTTTATGGTCAAACCTTATCCTGTAACCCGACATGTTTAATACAAAAAAGAATTCATATCTTATGATATCTTAGTGCTAAAATAAAATTTTATTAACATGTATACGGTAGGCATTGAATTGTTGAATTCACTATTTATTAATGCTCTGGATATGTAAATGTTCCCATTTTTAACACTGATGGGTTAATTAGTCCTGGACACTGATTGGTTTAATGTGATGCACTATGTTATTTAAGGTTTGCTTTTTAACAAGGTATAATGAAAAAACAGTTCTGCCTGTACCAGAATCAGATAAGTAACAGACCTCTCTTCAATAAAGCCTGGAATCAGCCATTTGGAAAGATTTCACAACCTGTGGTAAGATATAATAGACTGATAAGATACTCCTGGGATACTCCTGGGACAGCTTGGAAGGCCTGAATCCTTACTACCACAGATGCTGAACCTTTAGGATGTTTTTTTCTCTAAAGATGACTTTATCAACTGAATATCTGTGGGATTGGTCATTCAAACTTTATTCCATAGACACACATTACCAACAAAAAGATGTGAGTCAGTGTTAGGTTAAATCAGTGCATTGTTTTGGCTTCCAACTAGCCCTTTCCAGTAAGTGTCTGACACTTTCTGCAAATGACTATGTTGAAGTGGAATTAAGAAATACTTGTTGAGTGTGCAGTGTTAGAACAAAACAATAGAAGAAACAGTAAGGGGCATGTAAAAATAACAGCATGATAATATACCACACATCACCAGTTGGCCATGTAAAGAATAGAGTACATTTTATACGCATTTTTTCCTAGAGGGACTTCCACTGGAAGCAATGTCAAATAACAACATCAAATCTGGCATTCGCATGGTGAACACACACCTTGATAAACTCGCCATTTATTTTACACTGCTTTTTACACCGTTATTTTTCTGGCAATTTTTACATAATAAACATGCCCTTAATGTAAATTTTGAGTGTCTATTGTGAAGGCTTTCAGGAGAATTCACTTTGTCCTCTCATTTATAGTAAAGCATTGATATAGCATGAGTGCCCCAATGTTATTTGTCAATGGGTGTTTTTTTGCAACAGATTTTCCATGCAAAATGCACTGAAGTCAATAGGCATTTTTTTATGCATGAAGTAATTTTTTTCTGCTACATTATTTTTGCAGTGGAAATCCTCTGCAGTATTGTGTGAATCACCAATGGCAAGACATGGTTTTGCATACATGCCTGGCATGCTTGACAAAAAATATTTTATTGTTATAATTTAAAATAATCTATTGTGCTTTTTATAGTTTTACAATACGTGAGTGTGTAAAAACGTGCCTATTAAAGGTTACACAGAAAGGCCTTGTAACAGGGGGTGATGATAAGGTGGTCATTCCTAAGTTTTTCCCTCAGGCAGTTTTTCCGTTAAAGTAAATAAGCACTAACCCAGGGGAAAACTAATGTACCTGTAGCACCACACTGCCATGTTTTTTTCCCAGGTATGTTTTGATTTTACTCTACTGTTCATTTGCAAGTCTAAGGGGCTGATTTGTGAATTCTGTAGCAGTAATGAAATTATGAGGCACGGGGACTGGGGACAGGGTGCAGGGTGCAGGCTATGCAGCCAGGTCCACCACCCTCCTCTGGAAGTGTAAATCACAGTTGATTCACAACAGCATAAACTACCGGCAGGCCCCATGGGGAGGTGTGGGCCCTGGTGTAGCCTTCAAGCTTGAACATTTGGCTGCTAAAACCCCATGAAAGTTTCTAAACTGTTGCATAGTTTCTTCATTTGAATATCTCGAGTCCCTGCCAGTTTTTCCCAAAACAAAAAATGTTTGGCAGGTTTTAGTTGCCAAGCTATATACCAATTTACAGAAAAACCCTTTTATGTGCAAAACTGCTGATTTAACATAATACATTCATATATTAAAAGGTGATTTTTAAGAAATTCAAAATTTTCCATTTATTCCAGAAATTCACACCTTTTTAGTGCTGATCAGTGGCATAACTGGAAACTGTCGGGACCCCTACAAAAAATCTACGGAGGGTCCTGGTGTGCAAAGTACCTTCTACCTACAGCCTGCTTGTAAGTGCTTGGTGGGTCGAAAAGGTTAGTGTAGGAAAGGAGCTTGGGAGGAAGGATTACAATACAGGAGACCCCACACAAAGTGGTGATGTGTGGTATATTCTAAATTCATTTTTTACACAGCAATAGATAGACTTAAAAGTGGGAGCATGGTTCAGGGTATTGAATGAGTGCCCAAAACTTTGTTGCGTTTGAGATATCTCACTTCACCCAACTACCACATCTCTGAGCAGTTAAACATTGTGCAAAGACAATTACAATCAAGAAAGAAGCAGATGGCTGCTATTATAGATATTATTGCAGTGCTGGAAAAAAGGCAAAATAGCACATTCAAAAAAATGTAAAGAAAGAAAAATGTATATACATGTATGGTAAGAACAGTCACCAGTTAGGACTAGGTCTACTACTAACCCCACAGCAGTCAGATGTTTGCATTTGACCATCTTAATAAAATGTAGTAAACTTTGCATGTGTTATTAATGTACCACCTGTTTTTAATGCTTCATGTATTTGTGTATCCAATACATTACACCAAAGTCTAATAAACCCATTGTAGAGTTGATTATAATAGTTGACTTTGTAAGTGCTTTCAGAGAAGATGTGGATATATAATACCTTACAGCTTGGCTAAAATATATGTTTTTTTGTATGCTGTGGATGAATACTGTTATGTTACATAGGGTTCACCGTGAGTTGGTGGTGCAGGAATGGCTGAACCCAAATATCTTAATGACGCCCAGTAGACATACAGCTTGGCTGATATCAACCTTGCTGTCTGACAAGTGTTATATTGTTTCTGTAAAACACTATGGAAAACATTATACTTTAATCTCAATCAAAAATTGAGACTGTATTACATTTTGGTGAGCATGGCAATGTACATTGTAACCACTAGATGGCAATGAATGATTGTATGCTTAAATGTTATGTGTTGCGGTGCAGCAAAGATCTTCATTTATTCTTGTGTTGACACAAATAAAAAAAGACAGTAAAACATAGAAAATGTGTATTTGACAGATGAACATTTGAATACTATTGGCTTTGTTGTCAAGTTAAAGGCCATTTCTACGTAGCTACGTAAAAAGTAAAAATGCATTTGACTCATTTATAAACTTTAATACCTAAATGTAAAGGCACAATCCAATTACCTAATATTAAGCAAATTGTATATTATGTACCTTATTAATACTAATAACTACATCTGGCTAAATGGGAATCTGGCCATTTTTGGAGGCCTACCAATGAATCCCTTTTGACACCTGTAACTTGACTGTGCTTATTTTTATCTTGAGGTTGAAAAATGACCATGTCCATGGAGTTCATGTACCTTTCATGTCTAAATGAAACCTACCTAAGTTATAGTTCATCCAGAGGAAGGAAAGGGGAGGGTTCCTTCCTTACTCCAATATACTAGCATAATAGGAATTAGTGTCAGACAAAAAAACATTGGCCATTTTACTGAAAGAATGCCAACATAAAAAAACTATGCACGCAATATATCTCAGGTTTTATATTCATACAATTGTTGATTAGGGATGGCGCGAACCGCCGCAAAAAAGTTCGCGGACGCGTTCGCGAACTTGC
>CM044446.1:45557365-45576095 GCA_024363595.1 Xenopus borealis | reverse complement strand
GATCCTCACGTACGTCCCTGGTCTGTCCAGATGTTGCAGTACATAATGTAGTCCCATATTCATGGACGCTAGTGCAAATTTGTTGGTGAAAAAGCGCTGGTATCCAAAAAATGGCAAATTTTCATTGGTGATTCCCAAATTTATTCACCAGCAGCGAAACTCTGGAATTCGCAGCGAATTTGCACCTGTCAAATAAATTCGCCAATCACTAGCAGGGATACTTAGTGCCTGGCATCCTCAGACCTTCCAAGATTTCAGGTTTTGAATAACATACAAGCTAAGAGCATTAAAGGGGTCACCCAATACCATACTCTGTCTGCCCCTTTTTTATGCAGTTGTGAAGGTGTCAAATTAAATGTGTGCTTAACTTTAATATGTTAGAGAATGGTCTATTCTAAGCAACATTTCAAGTGGTCTTTTTTTAATATTTTACTAATTGTTGAATTTATTCTTCTGACCCTTTTCATTTTTCAAATGGGGGCCACTGACCCCATGCAAAAACAAATGTTATTGCTTCTTTTGATTACTCATCTTTCTATTCAGAAAAAGAGGGGGAAGAGAAGCAAACTATCCAGGTCTTCTTTTATTCAAATTACAACCTAGTATTCAAATAAATGCATGCTTAATTACCTTTTATAAAGATGCAGCATTTAAAATAGTACATCATTTTCCATTTGATGTAAAATCTTACATTATTGTTTCAAAATTGTTAAACATTTTAAGGATGACAGAAGCTGCAGTAACCTGATTTGGTTTGACTGAGCTATACTAAACCTAGCTTATGAAACTTTTAATGGTGACCAGCAAACATCCTTGTGCTATAGGCAGACAACAAGTTAGGTGGGTGGGATAGACGAAGCCTATGTACTGTACCATTCTGAACCATTCTGAACTTTATGATTACTATTTTGCAAATGCAGGTACCATAGCTTTGCACTCCAGTCTAAATTTGTAAACTAAGTGTGAAATTAAATAGATCGGGACTGCATATGTAAGTGAAGATAAAGATGGACTTTCTGGGGCACATTTAGTTACTTCGACTATTCGATAGTTGAAGTAACCCAAAATTACTTTGAAATTTTAATTTTAAAAATTCAAAATATATTCAAAAATTCACTTCGACCCTTAGTAAATGTGCCCCTATGTGTGACAAACTGCATGGAAAATGGTCATGTTCGCTTGAATGGCATGCATAGTGGCATATATCTGTGCTAAATTACAAGTAGACAAAATCTATATATAGCTAGATAGAGTCATCATAATTATTACTTACACACAGTTCCAAAGTTGATTTGGGTTAAATTAAATTCACCCTTCAGTATCACACAGCAGCATCAATGACCCACATCAATCAAGAAAAATGTAATCTATTCTCTATCTCTATATTAGCAAAAGACATACCTTTTTGACTTTTTTTTGCTTATGATGCATTTAAAATAGTTTCCACCTGCCCTTTTAAATATGTTACATCTTTTACCACAAGTAAAAAAAAACATGCAATCCTATGCATTATACATTCTACATATAAAACTGTTTTGTGGGCTCTTTTAATGTTGTAACCTGACAGAAAAGAGGTAAGATTTGAGGCATTTTTCAGATATTTTATCAAAACCACATTTTTTTTTGTTTCTTGGTAAACATATTTTTTGGCTTCTAACCAGACAATGTGTTGACTTTAATGTAGCTGAAGTGACATCCATAACAATTTGTATATACTATTTAAATTTTAAATTTAAATTTTATTTCATCAAAACGATTATAGTTTGCAGAGATGTATGGGTTTAAAGTTTGAATAACAGGATTACCCATTTTGGATTTAGCAGAATATGAGCTTTCCATAAACAAATCATTTTGGGGTAAACAACATTTTTATGTGTGACTAAAAATAATACCATTTGTATGTACAATTCTTTTGGTTGGGAGGTTTATACATGGCCCAGACTGGGCATTCATATTTATGGTGCATATTTGGTACCTGATGATATGAGAGAGGAATGTTTTGAGGTGATGTTTTTAATTTTG
Source organism: Xenopus borealis (assembly GCA_024363595.1). Taxonomy (NCBI): domain Eukaryota; kingdom Metazoa; phylum Chordata; class Amphibia; order Anura; family Pipidae; genus Xenopus; species Xenopus borealis. The sequence continues at coordinate 45,574,073 of CM044446.1, read as the reverse complement.
ATACAGGTTTATAGAAACTGCTAACTAACTAAGAAATTGGAGTTTGGTAGTTTTAGTAGAAATAATGCATTTGCCCACTTTGGATTTGTGAGAATATGGTCTCTCCATGAATATATGTTTCCTGAGATAAACTTAGAGGCAGATTTACTAAATTCACATGAATGATTCGAAATTTGATCGAATTTTCAAAAAGATTAGAATTAGAATTTTTGAATATTTTTGAAGGCCACTTCGACCATCGAATTTTGATTCAAATAATTTGAATAAAATTCTATTCGAATATTCGTCAGTTGAATTACTTGCCCTTTAATTTTTATCTCGACTGCCTAGTTCGCCAGATTAAACCTACCGTAATTGCGATTAAACCCTATGGGAAGCTCCCATAGGGTTTTTTAAAGATTTTTATCGAATGGTTAAAATCATTCGAATTTTTTTTATTCGATCGTTCGATCGATCAAATTGCACTAAAAACCTTCAAATTCACCCTCGAAATCTAAAGTTTATCAATTTCTGGAATGGTAACTATCAGTTAATAGTGCTGTTCCAGAAGAATTCTGCATTGAAATCCATTTCTCAAAAGAGCAAACAGATTTTTTTATATTTCATTTTGAAATCTGACATAGGGCTAGACATATTGTCAATTTCCCAGCTGCCCCAGCTGTGACTTGTGCTCTGATAAACTTCAATCACTCTTTACTGCTGTACTGCACATTGGAGTGATATCACCCCCCCTTCTTTCCCCCACCCAGCAGCCTAATAAAAGAACAATGAGAAGGTAACCCAGATCACAGCTCCCTAACACAAGATAACAGCTGCCTGGTAGATCTAAGAACAGCACTCAATAGTAAATCCATGTCCCACTGCGTACTATTCAGTTACATTGTGAAGGAAAAACAACAGCCTGCCAGAAAGCAGTTCCCTCCTAAAGTGCTGGCACAAGTCACATGACCGGGGCAGCTAGGAAATTGACAACATTTCTATACCCATGTCAGATTTCAAAACTGTATATAAAAAAATCTGTTTGCTCTTTTGAGAAATGGATTTCAATGCAGAATTCTTCTGCTGGAAGTCTGCTGGAGCAGCACTATTAACTGATGCATTTTGAAATGATAGTGTTTTTATGGAACTATAAATACTGGATGTTGCTATGTTTGGGAGAAATTAAACTTTCTAAATAAGTTGTATTCTTGGGAATATAATAAAATACTTCTTACATATGATATATATTCCTATATTGTGAAACATATTTTAAGAAAAAAATTACACAAAAACTAAGATTTAGAAAGCTTAGGTTGTCTTGAAAATTAAAAAGAAATTAAAAAGAAATTTCCTTGATAAAATTATATCACCCAGGGAAAAGGTTCTAAATTGAGAGAACACAAAATGCTCAAAAGAAATAAAATGAGAAATTCTGCTGAAACTTAGAACATATTGTTTTTATTTACTTTATTTTGCCTATATCCTCTGAATCTTGAGGTAGTGAATTATACACTGTTGTTACAGTACCCTACGTGCATCCTTCCTACTGCAGTGCATCTCCTGGTAACATTGTTGTTGCACTGCATGCCCTGATGCATCTATAGGCACCACAGGAAACAGAAAACAGCTAATCTATTAAAAAAATTTAAGATTTATCAGCATGTCTGTATCTTCATATTTGATCAATGCTATTTGTCTAGCCACATGGATGTCAAATTATTCTGGTTGTACGCATTGATGTGTAATATAAATTAAGCATGCTTAGTCCTACCATTTCAGTATGCAGTGCTCTTTATGAACACTTTGTACCTATGATTGGATAAAATGTCTAGACACAATATTTTCCATAGATGGTAGCAAGTTTCAAGACAATCAGGGTAACATGGAAAGCCTTATACAATCTTGACAGTTTGAGCATGTTTACACTTTGGAACATAAAGGCAACATCACTAAATATAAAATATACTATCTCCTTTAAAAAGTAAATTACTTTGTCTACAACTGGCCTTCATTTTCTTGAGGTTATGATCATTTGACAAAACACAGCATTCAAAATATCTGGATTGTTAACTTACCTACAACCACAAACCATATTAATGCCCCTAGTCTCATTTAAGATGTCTACCATAAGCCTTTTCCCCTCATGTATTTTAATGTTTCAAACCTCTTACAGCCACTCAAAACAATGAAAACTTTTTGGCCTCCTCTTCAGCAGTTTTAGGGTGTGAGATTTTCAATGCACCATGCAAACAGTAACTCCAAAGTAGAGATCAGAAGTTGCAAGAAATGACTCACCAAATTACCAACAAAATATTGGCATCAAGTAAAAATATAAGAATATTAAACATTTTAATAATTAACAAACTGTTATTTTAGAATTTAGATTTTAACAGACACCAGGTATAGAAGTAAGAACTGTTCAAGCAAATCCAGTGATTATAGGTATAGTTGAATGGTACTTGTCTTTTGTCACTTGTCCAGCTCAGGGTTACCTACATTTATAGAGAGGGCTCAAAATAGATTAAAGTATAACTTCTAAAGAAAATAATCTTAAAATCACTTACTGTACAACAGCTCTAGCACAAATTTCACTTATATCTACTGTGACAATGACCTTAGAAATGTACGAGCAAACCATGCCATGACTACCAAGCACACTTACTAATATCGTACATCATTCAGCTCAGCTTTTTGGATTAGGATCTTCAAACAGAGGGACCTGTTAAATACCAGACTCCAAGGTAAATGAAATAGGATTTATAGGTGAATCTTCTATGTGCAATAATTGTTACATGTGTAGCTTAAATTCATTATCACACAGAGATCACATCAATCATCCATTATGTGGACGATTTCTGGTTCAAACCCGAACAGTTGAAATACATTTTGAAGTAAGACTTTTTAAAAACATACTGCATGTTAGGTACTTTTTAATAATATCTTTGTTATAACAAAGGTAAAAAGATCTGTTCATTTGTTGAATATGGTAAAATCTGGTGTCTTCCAAATATGACCAACCAGGTGGTGGCCCTAATGTAGTAGACCTGGCTGTTTGCCCTCCCAGGCTAAATATTATGTCAATATACTTTTTAAACTTTTCATGACTGTAGTTCTCAGCTAGCTTGGGTTACCAAACCAAATCAGACATTGGTTATGGAGTCTGTTGATTTGTCCCAAAACCCAGAACAGAGTTGCTTGCTTAGCAGACAGTGACTCCAATTTAGGTTGAACAATACATACTAATAATATACAATAATACAAATTATAACAATATGATTTGTAACAATAGATTTTATATTGGTAAATGTAGATTATACTGGGAGGGGTCTTCCAAAATTATTATGTATCATGTAATTCCCTTAAACTATTTATAGGTGATTTAGGATGACTTACGTAAAGTCAGCAAATAACTTTTACATTAGATCAGGGGCAGATTTATCAAGGGTTTTGAAGTATGGGAGTTTTTTTAACTCCCATAACTTCGACATTCAAATAAAAAAAGACCAATCCAAATTTATTTAAAAATTCTAAGTTTTTAATTGCAGGTGATTAGGTTGTATTTGAATCGTTCAAATCGAATTTTTAAGGCAATCGATCGAATTTGAATAGAAGAATTTTAGAAAATAAACTTTTGAATGTGAAGTCCACCAAATGACTCCAAAAACGTTATACATGGTCTCCCATAGGCTAAAACAGCAATTCAGCAGGTTTTAGATAGTGAATAGTTGAAGTTGCATTTTTATAGAGACAGTACATGATAAATTTCGATTTATTTTCAAATTTGAATTCAGACTATTCCCTAGTCAAAGTACAGAAAAATAGCTCGAAATTCTAATTTTTTAACTTTGAATTTTTACTTCGTCCCTTGATAAATCTGCCCCTTAATGTTCTGTATAATATGGAACACTGAATGCATTTGTAATTTATATAATTACCTGGAAAAAAGTATACTGTACAGTATTATGTCTCACAAACATGTCTTACAGAGAATAAATCAGTAGAATAAAGTCATTCAATATAGTTATGGGGTGGTTACAATCTTTGCCCCATTTTATTTAAAATAAATATCTTGAAAATTTTTCAATTTCCTTGCCCCATTGTGAAACTCATGCATACAAGATGGCATCACTTCAAATCTTTATGAAACTTACATTTATCTATATAATATTATGGATGTTTACAGCTCAGTGTTTGAAGGACACTGAAATGTTGAAATGTATTCTTAGCAATTTTTCATGCATTTGGAAAGAAAGTTAATATTATAGCCATAATGTAATCAAAATTACTGCTACTTTATCTATTACAATGGGAAATATATTAATTTTGGGGCTCAATCAACATAAAAGATTGCAGAAATGTAATAAAAAATGTCTGCTATAAAGAAATTTTTACATTTTTACATGACATTGTGTATTGTATTTCTTGTGGGAACATCCTCACACACAACTAACTCTTTCACTTACAACATTAGAATTGTTTATCGATAGTTCTGAAGTCCCAGGTTGCATTTCTGCTGCTTCCTCTGTTTCATCCATGTCCACACTTGTTAGTTCATTACCATTTCTGTAACTATTCAAATTAAGGTCCTTGCCATACATTGCTGTTGGTGTAGCATTGTGCTGACATTGGTTTTGCTGTAACATTGTCTTTTTGCTATTATAATACTGACAGCGGATATAACTAGCAAATGCTCTACGATATGTTCTATTAAAAAGTGTGTAGACCAGTGGGTTAATTCCTGAAGAAACATAACCAACCCATACAAATACATTCAAAAGTTCAACCATGAGTTCATTATCACATGCCTCTTTGCAAAGTACAGACATGATGTTTGTGATAAAGAAAGGACACCACATAATCAAAAACAAGAAGAAGACTATTCCAAGAACCTTAGAAGCTCTACGCTCATTGTTAATTGACTGCATTGTTCCTTTGCGGAAAACAGCTCCTTCTTTGTTAATAGGAGAGTTTAAATGAGATGCTGCCTCATGATTCTGAATCATTGAAATATTTTCTGTGTTATTTTCTTTTTTTAGACAGTTAACACTGCTGCTCCTCTGTTTTGGAACCTCTTCATACATGAACACTGTAGCTTGCTTTTGAAGTACCTGAATGGTCAGGCAATATGTGAACACCATTATGATGAGAGGAATAAAAAATGCTACAAATGATCCCATAAGTACAAAATTTTCATCATTTAAAACACAGCTACTATTCACAAAAACTCTGGAGTCATCCTGTAAGCCAATAACAGGGATTGGCATTGAAATGCCTGTAAAAATAAAAGAATATGGTTATTTCACTCTCTTTCTTTTATGTAATCATCAAAATTAAAATGACTTAATTTTCACTTTAAATGTTTTCTTAAGAATGCCTAAAGAGATATTTTGTCTATCGATTTACTATAGAACAGAATAGACCAACTATTTTGGTTTTATTGGGTGACATACAGTATACAGATGTAGCCACTTGGATTTGTGAGTTAAATGCGTCATGACTCAAGGTTAATTGAAGAAACTGTGTTATCTAAAGTTATATTAACTCATTTAATGCATTTAAGCTTTTCATTAGCATACCAAAGCACCATTGTTTTCAATGGTGAACTCTTTAATTGGATGGGATGCTGTGACAAAATTCTGTGCTAAGTGGGATAAATGGGATAGATGAGTTGTTATTCTGTGTCAAATGCACAATCCAAAGTGGCTTCATCTGTATGGTGGCTTAGATTCATTAGTGGTTAAAATGTAAATATTTAACAAAGCTAACTACATTTAAAGGAATCACAAACCTGCAGTAGGATGTAAGGTAAGAATTTACCAATTTAAAACAAGTAAAAAGTACAGACAAAAAAGTACAGTTATGCAAAATATAGCAAATATTGTGTAGTTTCTGCTTGAATCTAATGTCAGCTGAAATAAATTATAAATCCTAATTTTGAGGAATTTCACAAATTATGATGATATTAGTATATTTCATGTAGAACTTTTAAGAAAACGGCAATGCATATTTCATATTAGGTAAACACTTTATCACTATATCACTTCACTCTTTCTCACTTTGTCCCAACCCAAACATTTTCTTGGCTTTATATAGCCTTAATTCCTTTGGTGTATTAACAAATTAATTTTATGATTATTACATTTAGGGGCACATTTACTAAGGGTTGAAGTGAATATTAAAATAAAATTCAAATTTAAAAGAATTTCAAAGTAATTTTAGGCTACTTCGACTATCGAATAGGCCAAAATTTTATTTTAATGCTTTTTTTAAATTGAAAAAATTCCAAAACTTGACAAGTCGAATTACTGGCCCTTTAAAATCCTTCAAATTCGACACTTCACCACCTTAAAGCTGCCAAATTGCAGCATTGTAGCCTATGGGGGACCTCCTAGAACCTGTCCTGAAATTTTTTCTAAGTCCTAGGAATTCAAAGGATTTTGTGCAAAATCCTTTGAATTGTTCGAATGATTTTTATTCGATCGAAAACAGACCTATCCGATCGAAATAGGTCAATTTTTGATCGAAAAAGCCCTTTAAAAAAATTCCATGGTCGAATTTCAAAGTTTTTTCGACCCTTAGGGGTAAATTTACTATTATTCCCCCCAAAAAATTTTTCCCCTCAATATAGTATGTAAGCCAAATTTGCATATTCAAGCAATCAAATTAATGGTACGATCGTTATTCGATCGAATTCGATCGAACTTCGATCTATTCATGTGAATTTAGTAAATCGGCCCCTAATTAATTGCTTTTATTTTGTACATCATACATCCAATGTTTCAACCCATATTAGGTCCCACATTAAACTTGAGTGTGCCCAAATGTGAGCGCGCCTGATCGCAACCTGCTTGAATGCGTATTAGTAGAGAGGAATTAGAGCGTCTAATGGGAAAGGACTGTCTTATAGGTGGGGAGAACTTCTGATGGTGTGGGAGAGAGCAGAATGCAACACAGCAGTTAACAGGGACTAGAGGTAGGCAGAAGATGGTTTTAGCGTTATGTATCTGGCACCCCTCTGTTGTTGCGCCCTAGGCAGGTGCCTCTTCTGCCTACCCCTAGTTCTGGCCCTGACTCAAGCCCTTCCTCCTGTTTGAGTCACTGATACACAAACACATCTTTATCTGCTCATATTGGACCCTGTTTTGTAACTTTTGTTGGATTGTATGTCTTTCCTCAAAAAGTCAGTGTCCATTGCTATCTGCTTTACATATAGTACACACTGTGCAGCAGTTTTATGTAAAAAATTATGGGGCACGTTTACTAAAGGTCAAAGTGAATATTTGAATAAAATTCGAATTAAAAAAATTAGAATTTCAAAAGTAATTTTGGACTACTTCGACTATCGAATAGCCAAAAATTTAATTTGAATTTTCAAATTTCAGAGTACTGGCCCTTTAAAAACGTTCATATTCGCCAGCTTAAACCTGCCAAATTGCCATTTTAGCCTATGGGGACCTCATAGATCCTATCCTGAAAATTTTTTAAAGTCCAAGAATTCCAAGGATTTTGTAGAAAACCGTTCAAATTGAACGATTAGAAAGATTTTTATTTGATTGAAAAAATACGGCCATTGTTGCTTGAAAAAGCACTTTAAAAATACTTTGAGGGTCGAATTTCAAGGTTTTTTCACTTCGAAAATTCAGCCCTTAGTAAATCCCCCATGTATAGCATAATGAAGTACATTTAGGGCTTTATTAGTTGGGAGTTGATTGTTCTCCACAGTTGTTTAAGGGGCAGATTTACTAAGCATTGACGTAAAAATTTGAATTTAAAAAAATTGAATTTCGGAGTAATTTTGGGCTACTTTGACTATCGAATAGCACAAAATTCTTTTCGAATTGAAACATTTTTAAATTTAAATTTTAGAAGTGCTGTCTCTTTAAAATACTTCCAATTTCACTATTTGCCACCTTAAAGCTGCCGAATTTGATCGAATTTGATTGAAAATGGACCTGTTCAATTGAAAACGGTACATTTACCATCAAACCCCCCCCCAAAAAATTGGATGGTCGAATTTAATTTTTTTTTTTCATTTGAAATTCGACCTTAGTAAACCTGTCCCTTAATATTGCTAGAATATTTTAATGCTGTAGAGAAAGCAGACCACTGCTTTCTTATAAAACAAGGCATTTATATCTGTGAATGTTCAGAGATTTTAGGTATATAAAAATTATAAGAAAAGTAATTCACTTTAAAGACAATTTAAAACAAATGCTACTTCTATCTACAAGGAAAGGGCTTCAAGTATTGTCACTGACAGATTTAGATAATAGATAAAAGATGACAGTAATCATCCTTGGTAAGTACTGTTAATTATGTATCAAATTGTAAAAAAAAGTGGAATACCAAAGGAGAAAGAAATTATGTTATAGTAAATAGAATAGGGCATTATTTCTGGGATACAGTTGGGTGTACTTTCTTTCCTTGGCAAACACAGAAATGTCTATTCATTTACTAAAAGTGAATCAGCTCACAGCCAAATTCTTTTGCAAATTCCTTTATCTCATCATGATTTGTTTCACTATAATTTTAATAAAGATAATATGGTTTGCATGACCATCAGACCGCAGGATAGATCTGACACAATTCTACTAAATAATGCCATGTAGGTTTGGTCATAAAATTCAGAAAGATTTAATTTATAGTATTGGGGTTGTGGCACCATTATACACAGGGATTTCTCCCCTAAAACTTGTGACGCACATGGAACTCCAAGGTATTGGTAAATTACTTTTTATTAAAAGACTTTAACATTTGCATTTGCATAAATAATGCATAGAGTTGCTGGAATGTGAAATTGTTTAACAAATTGGCACATTTATTACAGCAATAAATAAATGTATGATTTCATTAGAACTGAGTCAACTTAAGGTTCCTTTAGTTTTCTTAGTGTTAAGTACACATTTCTGAATTCAAACATCCTACCTATTCAAAATATTCATTGTAGTGTTTTTCTGTCAACACTTTCCCAGTTGGAAAACATATTAATACTTTGAATCAGTTGTAACTCAAGAAATTATTTGTAAATATTAAGGACTCATTCTCTTTTGTTTTAAATTACTTTAATGTTAAAATCAGTCCCAGTCAGACTTGTTTGAAATCATTCAACATATAAAAGTGAGACTATATAAATGTATGTATCTAATGCAGTATTTGCCTGTAGTTTACATATTGCATAGTTTACCTATTGAAATAGTCCAGACAGCAGCAATTTTCATCATAGCTTTAGTCCGGGAATTGAAACGGCTGTGTTCTATTGGGTTACGGATTGCTACATAACGATCAAGAGAGATTGCACACAGATGCATGATAGAAGCAGTAGAGAAGAGGACATCCAATGAAATCCATATAGGGCACAGTATCCGTGGCAATGGCCAAGCGTAATCTAAGAAAATGGACAAAAACAAATTTTAAATAGGTATTGAGTCAAGCAGTGCAAGTCAAGTAGGTATGCGCACAATATGGCAATCATGTTTACATACAAAAAAACACATTTCTATTAAGATGTAGCCAAATTTAAGTTACATTATAAGAGCAAAGATACTGTGTGTACACACATGTATATGTCTTGAGAAAGGTCCAGACTGGACCGAACGGTGACAAATAAACTTCATCTTGGTTGATTCTACTATGAAGTCCTGGAGTGCGTCATTCTTTGGAAAAGGATTATATATATATATATATATATATTGCTTGATCCTGATCCATAAAACTGAGATTAAAGATTTAAAATGACATGGTCTAATCAGTAAATCCTCTAGTCTGAATATTGTCCTGTGGCATATTGTGAGTAATACTGTCCCTTCTAATGATGGATAGGTTACGTTCCACAACATTATTGGAATGAATAAAGGCGGATTAAGAGCTAGCTTTCCAGTTGTGAAAGATGTTTTATTAAAATATGCCAAATCTAAATCCTTTCATTCCGGATGAAATCCAACCACTGCAAACGGTGCCAAGACAGGCTTTTGAATGCGCACTTTAGTAAAATTAAGTATAGCTCATCTAGAAAGTGTATTATATAAATAAAAATTAATTTCTAATGTATAACCAAGGACTGAAATGTATTGTGAGCTGAGAAAATCAATTTTACACATTTTTTCACAAACCTCAACTTCCCAGCATAAAAAATGATTTTTTTTTATTTTATTTTATTTGAATTTAACAATTGTTTCAATTCTTGAACACAAAGGGGCAGATTTACTAATGGTCGAATTCCAAAGTGAAAAAAAATCTAATTTTGGGGGGGGGGTAATTTTCGATGGAATATGGCCAGTTTGGAACAAATAAAAATTGTTCAATCGCATCGTTCGAATCAAACGATTCAAATGATTGTGAGCAAAATCTAGGAGGAGTTCTAGGAGGTCCCCCATCGGCTAAAATGGCAATTCGGCAGCTTTAAGGTGGCAAATAATTCGAAGCATTTTTAAAGGACCAGTACTTTGAAAAATCGAAAATTAAAATTTTCAAATTTTTTTCATTTCGAATCGAATTGTGGGCTAATTGACAGACGAAGTAGCCCAAAATTACTTTGAAATTCAAATTTTTTTAATTCTAATTTTATTTGAATATTCACTTCCAATTTTGACGTAATTTTGGGCTACTTCGACTATCAAATAGCCTAAAATTCAATTTGAATTGAGAAAATTTGAAGTACTGTACTGTCCCTTTAAAAAACTTAAACCTGCCGAATTGCTATGTTAGCCAATGGGGACCTCCTAGAACCTATAGCCAAAATTTGGCTAAGGTTTAAGAATTTCAAGTTTTTTATTTTAAAACCGTTCGATCGATTAAATCGATTGAATTGATTAATTTGAATGATTTCTACGATAGAGCAAACGATTTCACTTTGATCATAAATGATCAAATTAAAAAAAAAAAACCTTTCATAGTTTGTTTTTGAATTCGATGGTCGAATTTCAAAGTTTTATCACTTCGAAATTCGACCCTTAGTAAATCGGCCCCTTAGTAAATGTGCGCCAAAAGGTTGCATGATATTTCATGTTCTTATTGATGTACAAGTTACATATTCATGATAAATTTTAAAAGAATGCAAGTATCCAAGGCGTTATACTCAGCAATTATGTCTTAATAGAAGTTAATTTGTCCTTTGTTGATTGTGTTATCTGATTGATTCCTGTCCAAGGATTGTTTTTATCGGGGAGAGTTGGGAGGGTTAGGGAGGTTCTAGGTGGGGAAGTCTATATTAGATAGTGTTGAATAGTTAGGTTTCAAGTCAGTATAGAGGGAGGACATAACAGTCTGTCAGTATCTATGGCATTTTTCTTATGGGATCAGCTAAGTGAGTAAGATGAACATGCGTCTTACAGTACACAGTTACATACTTAAATTGGGTTGAAAAAAGACAAAGTCCATCAAGTTTAACCCCTCCAATTAAAACCCAGCATGCACACAACCCTCCACACTTTCTTGAAAACAGTATACATGTATGCCCATAGCTATACTCACTGTAGCGTTTAGTATCAAAATAGCCTTTGATATTATGTCTGTCCGAAAAATCATCCAAGCCCCTTTTAGAAGCATCAAAAGAATCAGCCATGGCAACATCAACTGGCAGTACATTCCACATCCTCACTGTGAAGAAACACCTACGCTGCTTCAAATGAAAAGTCCGTTTTTCTAATCTGAAGAGGTGGCCTCTGGTGAGTTGATCCTCTTTATGGGTAAAAAGGTCCCCTGATATTTGTCTATAATGTCCTCTAATGTATTTGTAAAGTGTAATCATATCCCCTAGAAAGCACTTTTTTTCCAGAGAAAACAACCCCAACCTGGACAGTCTACCCTCATAATTTAAGTCTTCCATCCCTCTAATCAGTTTAGTTGCACATCTCTGCACTCTCTCCAGCTCATTTACATCCCTCCTAAGGACTGGAGTCCACAACTGCACTGCATACTCCAGTTGAAGTCTTACTAGGGATCTAGTATAGTTTATGCAGGACAGAACTTTATTTGCTTTAGTTACCTTACACTCCTTATATATTATGCACAGAGTGGGGCTGTTTCATGGTTTGGCAGATTCTTACTCTTCTTACAGTATATAACTTTTTTGAGTTTCCACTTGAATAAATTTAATATACGCGAGCCAGGGTTGCCAAGTTGCTCAGTGGTGCTTTAAAACAGTCCGCTTGAAGGGCCTCATATTTGATAATGTCCTCCACACATTCCCAGAGTATATTTAATAATGTACCGGGGGAGGAGGCACAGCGCCAGCATTTATCCAAGGTGCATGGAAATATTTTATTCAAATATAGGGGGTGTTATACCATCCTGTGATTTTATAATTATTTTCCTGTATTCTGCAGCTTCTTTGACCATACATGATTTTACAGTGATTCCCTTTAGGTCTTGTGAAGTGAAAGTTGTGTTTAAAGTTTATTCCCATTCCCATCGCAAAATATTTCAGAGAGGAGGTAGTTTTTACTGGTATCCCTAAGAGTATGTAATATATAGCTTGCAATGTGTTGATATTTGGCATATTCCCAATGTGGGAGAGCAAAATTCTCTCTTTGTTCCCATTTGGGGAGCACAGCCTTGGGCCTAAACATGGAATATTTGTGATACTTGTCCATTGTTCCAGTTGTTAAAATACCTCTTTTGTAGATATGGGAGGAAGTCTGGATTATGTGTTAAGGGTAAGTAATGATTTCTCAGACATTAGCTTAGGTTTGACTTTGAGGGAGTCCTAGGTCTATAGTGCATATAATATGAGTGGATGCTTATCTAATAGGCTGTGATGATTTTTAGTGGACATCCAGGGGAGATGTTTCAAGGGTTGTGAGATATAGGTCTGCTCAATTATTGACCAGGCTTTGATGTGTTCATGGTAGGTCCAGTCTACAATGTGTTGTAATATACATGCTTGTTGATATACTGTAATAGAACATTAGGTAGATCTAATAGGTAGACCTATACCACCCACAGTTTTAGGACATGTAGGGTGGTCAGCCTAATATTTGGATGTTTGTTCTTCCAAATGAATTTGAGAACCAAATTATTTAATTTGGTGAAAAAATCATTTGGTGGTTTTCAAGGCAAATTTTGAAAGACATATAACAGACTGGGAAGAACATTCATTTTATTTATTTCACTTATTCACCCTGCCAAACCATGAAAGTGGTCTTGCAGACCAAGGGTCAATTTCTTTTTTAATCTCTTGAATTATAGCAAGATGTCTTTTGTCCACTAAAATGAGTAATTATTCCTTAACGTTGCCACTAGTAATAGAGAGAAACTTATGATAAGTGCATTGGATTTGTTGTACTTTATTTAAAAGTCGCTGAGGAGGCTGTATTAATGTATTTCTAGTATGAGATTGGGCAAAAGCTAGTTACCTAATTACCTCCACAGCCCAATTGGCTGTCATATCTAAGTGGAAATCCACCGCAGTCCCAACTATCCAGGAAGGTATTTCAGGACTTGAAAGCAATAAAATATTTTTAAAAATGACAGCCCAAATATCCAACACAGTCCAGCAACATAAAACATTTGGGATAACTGGGAATATTATATGTTATCTACTACATGCGAAGCATCAAACATTTGAGGGACTGGTCAACCCAGAAGACCATATGGCATACCTAGTTGGGATACACTAATGCAACAGCTATTTTTATTGGAATTCAATACTTTCTCACTCTACTGAGCATTCTTGCTGTTTTGTTTTATATCTCGGTTCTTGTTCATACTGTACCTGCTTTTTGTTTTTGACTTAGATTTTTGTGTCTGTTGTTACTATTGTACAAATATTGCAATGTTACATGCTTTTGCTGAACATGTACTTTATTTAAAAAATCAACAAAACTGTTACAACAATTGCAAAGAAACGAATTGATTAAGCTTTAGTTAATTTCAATTAATTATGTACAGTTACAAAAAAAACTCACTGGGTTAATTAATTATGTAGCATTAATACATAATAATAATAATAATAATAATGAATGTAGTATTAAAGGGTTTGAGATAACTTTTAGTATGATGTAGAGAAGGGCATTCTGAGACAATTTGCAGTTGGTTTTCATTTTTTATTTGTGGTTTTTGAGTTATTTAGCTTTTTATTTAGCAGCTCTTCAATTTGCATTTTAATCAATCTGGTAACTAGGGCCCAAATTACCCTAGCAACCATGCATTGATTTGAATAAGAGACTGGAATATGAATAGGAGAGAGTCTGAATATAAGGATCAGCATTAAAAAGTATACATGTATTCTTTTAGAAGTTTAGGCAGCCTACAGCCTGCTTAGTTTGTGATTTTAGTCCTGTTTTTCTAAAGTGGTTTTTATGATGTTTGGCTTTTTGTTTAACAGCACCACTACTTTAATAATCATGAGAAGAAGGATCTCGATTCTTCATCTTATAAGGTTCTGGAGATGACAAATATATGTGTTTTGGGAAGCAAATACAATGCATGTTCATTTCTCCAGGAGAGGTTTTTAAACTTCAGAATGGAATATTTTAAAAAAAGTACATGTAGGGACCCATAAGTATAATGGCCCTCATGGATTAATTTCCCATCCTAGTGCCTTCCTTTGCCCTGTTGCTGGGTTAAAACCCATGTAACATATTGGTATCATTTGCATATCATTTCTGTTGGTTATAGGTTGTGACCACTTCCTGCAGTGCTGTAACAAAGTGGAGTCAACAAGGCCCGAGAAATGGTAGGCCCTAAAGGGACATTCACTTTAGAGAAGTTGGGGTACAGGGACCCCGTGAACGAGGTGAAGCCAGTGTATAGGATATCTCTCTTTATAGCACTTTCTAGTGAGAATGAGTCAGAGAGGATAGCTAGTAAGAGCAGCTCAAGATCCACCAAGGAGGATAGAAGGGAGTAGCTCTCCCCCAGGCTCTACTTTCCCTGTAGTGCAGAGACCACAGTACTAACAATGGACTTCAGGCAGTATTCTTAACCCTGATCCACGTCCGCTGTAGGGATCCGGTCCACATGAGGTACTGAAATCCTGGAAGGTGATCCTATCAACTCCCCATCGCTATTCCTACTATGGTGTTAGTCCTTGCTGTATCTGCTACAACTCTAACTCTACCTGGTATGTGATATACATACCTCAGTTGTAATTATTACCAACCCTGTGGCGCTTTGTGTTATAAATAAAGCCTGTCTGTTTGCAAAGAACCCCTGGCATCCAACATCTGTTATTTTACATATCTGGCTGTATTGAGTTGCAGTTCAACAACCTCAACACGTGTATTTCCCCTTAGCGAAAGCCCTACCTGGTGAAACAGGGTCGCATGTAGTGCATGCTCTATCATCGCTAGTTGGTTTTGGTCTATATCAGCCAAAAAGGGGTTACATACATGTACTACAGCTATACTATTGTGTTGAACTTTTGTACTTTTGTTGTTATATTTTTACATGCTCTGGAGATGTTTTGATTAAATGGAGGTGAAGCTTAATTCTTTATTGAAATGAGATTGGCCATATTTTTCACAAATTAATTGTAAAAAAGTTTAATATCTGGAGCTTTTGCTGTTTTACCAAGATGTTGGTATAAGGGACTCTTTAGTATTATACAACCCCTTTCATTCCTGCTTCAGAGTTCCCTAGGGGCTAAAAGCTAAAAACCATATTTATCATCTATGGTATCAGTGAAGCAATACATTTATTATTAAAGCAGAAATAAATCATTCTGCGTAAATTCCATCCTTCTTTTACTCATTAGAGGGGGATACATATTTTTAAAGTATGAAATAAAAAATGCATGTGTTGCTATGAATTTCATGCTGATATGGCTAATTAACCACCTCCTGCAGATTTATAGTACAATAGTATATTCCTTGCTTTTTGTAAGAAAAGACAATGTAATTAATTAATTGTAAACCTCAGTTAAACAAAGGATGTTTTGAGATAAACAACACACAATAAGGTGATATACAATCAATTAGTTGTATATGTAGGTTTCAAGTTCAAGGAAATTGAACATAGAAATATGCAAATAATGTATTTCACAGGAAGAAATAAATTTCCTCATCGTTCATACAGTACATTAAAATGATATGCTGTTCACAGTATTACAGATCAAAGGTTCTCAGTTTGTTTTGCTAAAATATTTGGTTTGTTAATTAAAAGTTGCATCATTATTTTTACAGAAACTGTTTAACACTCGAAATTACCTATTGTGGTAAAGTGACCACGACATTCGTGTCAGATGCATTCAGTTTGTAGGTGCTTAGTGAGAAGCCGAAAATATTTCAGAGTGTGGAAGCCACCCTGTATGGTGAGAAACACTGTGTGGGGAAAAGTCTTGAAAGTGTGCTGTTAAAACACTATTGAACTGTATTCCTGTAAATTTATTTTGGGAAAATCCTTTTGAAATAAACCTCTTTTTGCCTGTAGACCCAGCGACCCATCCTTTATGTACCTGATCCTCTGCTTACCTGCCTAACATAGATAATTTTCCCCAAAATTGCATTTGTACAGGCAGCCTACTTGTCACAAGGTATACAAAACTTAAAAGAAAATTCCATTGAAGTTAGAGGAATTTTTCTGTAGCTGGTATATAAATAATGGAAATTCCTTTGAAGTAGCAAAACGTCATTGATATACTGTAATTATTTCAGGAGCATGTCACCAACTTTGATCAAGTATTAAAATATTGATGACATCTCTCATTTTGCCAACCATTTCTTGATTCCACCTTAGGAAATAACATTTCTCAAGGTCTGGGCTGGCGATGTAATTGCAACATAATTTTGGC
>CM044446.1:45524027-45534378 GCA_024363595.1 Xenopus borealis | reverse complement strand
TCTGTGTGGTCTTTTAACTTTGATATGGAGTAGGCAGGATCAGGGGTGGGGCTTGGGTGTGAGAGTGGACGGGGCCCAGGGGGCCCTGAAGATGCTGTTGTGCGGGGCCCCGTGATTTCTAATGGTGGCCCTGGGGGTCCCTCAGGGCTCAGTATTGGGTAGTGATGGGCGAATTTATTCGCCTAGGTCGAATTCGCGGCGAATTCCCGCGATTCGCAGCTGGCGAATAAATTCGCGAATCACCAGCGAAATTTCGCTTGGCGAAAATTCGCTGAAAACGAGTCGCGCGTCAGTCGCGCGTCATTTTTTGACGCGCCGAAAATGACGCGACGCGCGCCGAAAGCGACGCGCGCCGAAAACGACGCGACGCGCGCCGAAAACGACGCGAAAATTTGCTGAAAACAAGTCGCGCGTCAAAGTTGACGCGACGCGCGACAGACGCGCGACAAAATCGTCCCGCGACTCGTTTCGCGAATTTTTCGCCGATTCGCGAATTTCTCTAGAAATTCGCGAATTTTTCGGCGAAGCGAATCGCGGGAGATTCGCCCATCACTAGTATTGGGTCCACTTTTATTTAACTTGTTCAGTAAAGACTTAGGGGAGGGTGTTGTAAGTAATGTATCAGTGTTTGCAGATGACACAAAACTATCCAGCCCAATTAATTCCATCCAGGATGTGGCATCCTTGCAACAGGATCTTGACAAACTGGCAATCTGGGCAGCTAAGTGGCAAATGAGATTCAATGTTGATAAACGTAAAGTCATGCACCTGGGATTTAAAAATATTCCACTTATACCCTTAATGGGACTGCACCAGTTAAATCTAATATGGAAAAGGACCTTAGAGTCCTTGTAGATGATAAACTTGTCTGTAGCAAGCAATGGCAGTCTGCAGCATCAAGGGCAAATAAGGACTTGAGCTGTATTAAAAGGAGCATAGAGTCACGGGGGGAGGGGGTCATTCTTCCACTTTATAGAGCACATGTAAGGCCACATCTAGAATACGCCATAGATTTTTGTTCTCCACCACTCAAACAGGACATTATTGTATTAGAGAGGGTACAGAGAAGGGTGCAACTAAGCTGGTAAAAGGTATGGAAAATCTTAGCTATGAGGAAAGACTAGCCAAATTGGGGATCTTCACGCTAGAGAAGAGGTGCTTAAGGGGTGATTATGATAACTATGTATAAATATATAAGGGGATCATATAATAATCTCTCTAATGCTTTATTCACCAGTAGGTCTTTCCAGCTGACACAAGGTCACCTATTCTGATTAGAAGAAAAGAGGTTCCGACCTAATTATTCGGAAGGGGTTTTTTTACAGTGAGAGCTGTGAAGATGTGGAATTCTCTCCCTGAATCGGTTGTACAGGCTGATACATTAGATAACTTTGAGAAGGGATTGGATGGCTTTTTAGAAAGTGAGGGCATACAGGGTTATGGAAGATAGCTCATAGTACAAGTTGATCCAGGGACTAGTCCGATTTTGGCCATTTTGGAGTCAGGAAGGAGAGGCTTTGGATGGTTTTTTTTTTGCCTTACTCTGGATCAACTAGCAGTTTGGCAGGTTAAAAAAAAAAAGTTAAAAGTTTGAACTTGATGGATGTGTCTTTTTTCAGCCTAACATACTATGTTACTATGTTACTATATAAATAAAAGCTCAATCAACTACAATTACTTACATGATTGTGTATGCAGTAAAACTTTATATAAAAAATTATATTGAACACAGGGACTATTTTGCCCATTTTGCTGCCTGAGGCGGCCTTCGCTTTGCTGCCCCCCAAAGAGATGAATTTCTGGGTTGAAAAACAGAAATTCGGCTCTTAAAGTTACCAGGAGCAGCATTTTTGCCACCCCTGGGGCCGCCTGAGGAGAGTGCCTCAACTCACCTCACTGGCAGAGTGACCCTGATTGAACATCATCACAATCCCTAGTGGACTCTATATTAATACAATTGCATTGACAACAAAAATGTTTGTTACAAAACAAATATACACAGGGTCAACAAAGACTTAATTTTGGGAAAGGGAATTTTAGCACCTTAAGATTTGAGTACATAAATTGGGGTATTAGGTATGATTTCTATTTGAAACTATATTAAAAAAACGGCTGTTCTCAATTATTCCCTAAATAAGCAAATGTTAATGTCAGGGGAGCCTATCGGCTCCCAGCAGGAGTAGTCAGGACCAAGGAGGAAGCTTTATAGGTTAAACTCCAAAATCGCAGCACAAAAGGGTTCATGCAAAATCGTGATCAAAGTCCAGGCAAGAGTTCAAAGGCAGACAGATTAATATAAGAATCAAATTTCAGGCAGGGTCAGAAGTCCAGGAAACAGGTCAACAAGAATGATCAGGCACCCAGGAATGTTCCAAACAAATGCTATTATCGGGCATTGAACCCGTGACCTGGAAGGGTTTTTATTTTGAATTTCGTGCCAAGCTCATGACATCATCGCGCCTGCATCAGAACGCTGCTGCACATGGGGACCATGGGCGCTCATGACAGTTAAGGACCTTCTTGTGTGCCTTAACTTTGATGTAATTAAGCTAATAGGAATGAAGAGGAAAGCAATGCATTTAAAACCTATAGAAAGTCACAAAGGACATATGTTTTTATTAAAGACTATACATACTGCAAAAGGTAAATCAGCATTTAGGAATTAAAACATGTAGAACTGATTGCATTACTGGCAAAGACTAATCCCACATTTTTGATTTATACTAATAGTAAAAAGATGTAGGTTAGTACTGTGACTCCATTAATTAAACATTATTTGGTAATAAAGAAAATTAAATGCACATTATTAGTATCACTATTAATAGAGGAGTCTGAGGCACAAATGGCTTAGCTCAATCAATTAATGACAAACACTGGTATGGTACTTAAAGGAAATGTTCAGTATCAAAATAAAAACTGGAATAGGCTGTGCAAAATAAAAAATGTTTTCAATATAGTTAGTTAGCCAAAAATGTAATGTACAAAGGCCAGAGTGGCTGGATGTCTAACATAATAGCCAGAACACTACTTCTGTGACTTGAAGGGGAGCCACATGGTTCATACCTTTGGCTTTTGAATCTGAGCTGAATGCTGAAGATCACTTGCAAACTCACTGAACAGTTAGGGGCAAATTTACAAAATTCGTGTGAAGGATTCGAAGTTCGATCGGATGCGTTTGAATACTGATCAATTTTTTCAGATATTCAAATATGCAAATTTGGCCTCTTCGATCATCGAATACGGAATTATCGAATTATTGAATAGATCGAATGATCGGATATTTGATAATTCGATTATTCAATGATCGAAGGATTTAAAATCCTTCGAATGCCTACCTAGCCAGATTGAACCTACTGAATACCAATAGAAGCCTATGGGAACCCCTCCATAGGCTTTTTTTGCTAAGACCTGCATGAATACCACTCGTACGATCGAACGCCTCGAACGATCGTACGATTTCATCGAGAAATGGAATATCGAGCAAAAAGATAGCCTAAAACTATTCGATAAGCAGTCAAATGCTTATCCAATATTGAATGGATTTATAGGATTTTAAGGGAATTTTTGTAAATTTGCCCCTTACTGTATGTCCCATGTGCCCCCCTTAAAGTCACTAACTCAGAGGAAGGAAGTTGTGTTCTTTTCGGTTACAAATCCAGTCATTACAGTTTTTATAAATTACATTTTTGGCTAACTAACTTTATTAGAAACATTTTTATTTTGCACAGGCTATTTATTTACCTATTTTTTATTTTTACACTGAACTGTTCCTTTAAATGTGTATATGTGAATAAAACCAACATGGTCTGATTGAATACACCCTCAAGTTCTTAGGGAGATTAGTTCAGTTTTATCCAGAACTCTTTTTTTATTCTCTCAGAATTACTTGTATTTGGTATGGTACCTATGAATTGAAGGAAGCTGTAGTAAATATTAGACTGGTAATCATCAGGAGTTTGACATATTTGGTAGACAAGTTGGAAGGTATTTTTAGGGATCTCATTAAAGATTATGTTCTAGAGAATTGCATTATAAGTAATATTTAGATTTTGCCAAAATGTTTAATATAGTGCAATTTAAGCAACTGCTTTCTAAACTAAGGTCTGCTGATCTTGGTTATATTGGTTGCACATAGATATGAAATGGTCTAAAGGATTGTGTAGAGAGGGTTGTTGTAAACTGTGCATTCTGTACTTGGAGTAAGGTTCACATTGAATGTAAAAATATGCAAGCTGCCTATACCTTTAACAGGATTATGTTAAGAAAATCCATCATGGAGCAGGACATAGAGGTACTTATGGATAGTGATGGGCAAATTTATTTGCCTGCGGCAAATTCACTGCAAATAATTCATGGAAAATTCCATGAAGTGAAACGCTGCTGATTCGCCCATCACTACTTATGGATGATAAAATTGTCTACAGCAAGTAATGCCAGTTAGTAGCAAGAGAGCAATTCCTCTTTACATACCACTCATAATGCCTCATCGAGAATATGAAGTCCAGTTTTGCTCTTATTGCTCAAAACTTATTAGCGATTACAGACATTGAATCTCTCAGTTATAAAGGAGAGCAGATCCTTCCAGCAGACACAAGAACATCCACTGAAAATAGAAGAATAATGGGTCTATTTTAAGAATAAAAAAGATTATGTTAAGCAAATCCATCAAGGACATAGAGGTACTTGTGGAAGATAAAATTGTCTGCAGCAAGTAATTCCAGTGAGTAACAAGAGAGCAATTCCTCTTTACAAATCACTCATAATGCCTCATCAAGAATGTGAAGTCCAGTTTTTCTCATATTGATCAATAAAAATTAGAGATTACAGACATTGAATCTATCAGTTATAAAGGAGAGCAGATCCTTCCAGCAGACACAAGAATATCCATTGCTGCCATTCCAGTCAAAAGAAGAGAAAGATAAAAGGTGAAAAATGGAAAGGTTTGAAGGCAGAGTGGCTTTTTTTACAGAATGCAGAATTTTCCATAAATCATTGTAAAACATCCTAAATGGTTCTGTATTTCGAGTTCCAAAATCTGAACTGAAAAATATATTTTTCACATGGTGTTTTATATTTTTAACATTTTATATTTTTAATCTTGATACGAATATACCTACTGCTAAAAAAAGATTTTTGTTTGGTGTTAATTGTTTGTTTAGTTCTAGTAATATAATTCAAACATTTTATTTCAAGTGTGATTTCAGAGTATATAAATGTGTTATTAAATACCATTTTTATTTGAATTATAGCAATGCTAAACTTTACCTAGTAAGATAGTATAAGGATTAATTTTCTGATAGCTTGCCAAAATTCTTCAATGAAGAATTCTGCTGGAGCAGCACTATTAACATGCTGCATTTTGAAAAATTCTTTTTTCCCATGACAGGATCCCTTTAACATTGGCCTGGGCTTTCAAGTGTAAAGAAACAGTGCCCCCCCCCCCAAATCACACTACAACTTGTATGGCAATTGCTACAGGCCCTCTGGTTTATAGACATTTATTAATCTTTGCCCATCCATGTTTGGGCAACCCATTGAATAAGTGAGTCCCTGAACTCATAAAGTTTTTAAGAAATGTATCTGGCTTTCTCCCCAGTGATACATAAAAACCCTGCTTTTGGTGGAATTTTTTTTTGACAAGTCATTAGGTAGCAAACCTGAACAACCAATTGTTGAAAAAACAGGTTTAAAGGATAAATCTGCCCCTAAATTTGCTTTAGTTTTTTAATTTCAAATCAAAATTATTCTATTTACAGTATTCTTTAGCATGTTATTTAATGCGTTACAAACACATACGTTTATAATATACTCTGGTTCTCTGAGCTTTCTGAAGACACCCAGTGGAATATTTTTTTTCCTGCAGATTTTTCATCTCCAGAACATACTGGAGAAAAGAAAATTAATTTTTGAGTATTTTACTGCTGACCCATAAAGCCTTGAAGAATTTAACAATGTGTATGACATCAGTTATTAATATGTAGTGTACATTTTACGTTACATTATATCCTGCTGAAACTAAGTAGCATTTGACTTATTTTGCAGCCCCAAAACTGCATTTAACAAGATATGTTGATAGTGTAACAGTGAAAAATCTAAGATTGGTATGCCTGTGCTTGAAATTTTATTCTCAGTGGTACAACATCCAAAAATACTGTATACATTATTCTACAAAAGGGGCAATTACGTGTATTTGATTCCTTTAAGTGTTCCAGTTACTCCTCAGATTCTCTGGCATATTCTCATGCATCAATATTAGTGCCACTTTTTAAACTGCAATTTGGTATGTGCATGGTGAATTCTGGCTGGTCCTTTGCATTCTACTGTGTGGTTAGATGAGAAACTTGCACTGGTAGTGAAACCAAGTTCACTTGGTCTAGAAACAAGTTCAGAAGAACACCAGCAAATGTCCAAGTAACAAAAACAATCTTAGAGGCATAGTTTGCCTGCAGAGTCATATAGTGAGGTTGTGGAATGCACTGCCGGGTGATGTTGTGATGTCTGATTCTGTTGATGCTTTTAAGAGGGGCCTGGATGATTTTTTGGACAGACATAATATCAAAGGCTATTTTGATACTAAACTCTACAGTTAGTATAGCTATGGCCATATATGGTTTGTGTGAAAGAGTGGAGATGTGTGTGTGTGTATGCTGGGTTTTTAATTTGGAGGGTTGAAATTTTTCAACCCAATTTAACTATGTAACTATGTAACTATTAAGAAGGAAGTGGAAAAGTTCCAGAGTGCCTTATTTTCAAACAATAAATTAATCTCATCCATGGGCGAATCTGGGGTGTTTCGCTTCGCCGAACGGATGCCCACGTCTGTTTTTTTGACACGGGCAAATTTTCGTGGGCTTGTAGCTTTTAGCAAATTTAGTTGCCGGCGGCGAATCACTGGAATTTGCTGTGAATTTGTGCCAGGTGAATAAATTCACCCATCACATCCATGAGTTTTCACGAGATAAACCGTGAGATAATTCTTTGAAAAAGAATCTGAATAAAATTGAATCTGTCCCAAAATGAGATGCAAGATCTCCAGTATGACAGCTATGGAAAGCACATATCCATAAATAATTGTGGTATTACCAGGAACAACATATAATTGACTCAAAAAATAAAGGTTGTACAAAGATGATATCAAAAGTTTACACATACTGAGTGTTGTGTACCTAGAGGTATTAGCCCCAATTCTTGGGTTTTACGGTTGAGAAATATAACTTTTCAGATGTGCTAGAGCTCAATATATTATGATACTCTTCTTCTTCATCTTGCCTGCTTTCCTATCCATAAAATGTTTTCATATTTAAATGAATCCCCTTTATCCTTAATTCTCTAATGCATTATCCCACCTATGTTTTTTTAGGGTAATGGTACCTTACAGGGTTATGGTACCTTGCAGGACACATGGTAAAAAACAAATGCTAATTGTTTAAATAATTTTTTAAGTTAATTTTGTAAAATAAATATGCTTTTATAATATATTTTATTTGTATGGCCTAGCATATAAATTAGGGAAACATTTTTGCTTTTTTAAACAAAAGATTTATTTTAAGTGAATTATTTCATTCAGGAAAGTACATTTACAGTTTGAAGGTCAGTGTAATGATGCAGCAGTTTATATGATCTAATTTTAAGCTTCAGAAGACAGAACACTACTTTATTATTCTACTGGTACCTGCTTCCAGTATCTCTTATTTTGGCTGGTTGCAAATACTTAAAAGTATTAAAAGTTGCAGTCAAATTAATCCTGCCATTTCAATATGACTTTGATGTCAGACAACCCAAAATTAACTGACAAGGTAAATATAATTATATATATTATAGGTAGAATGCATCATTATTTTTACAAATAAGGCGATAGTAAGCAGATATTCAGAAAGAACCATCGAGAGCTAACAATAGCTTAAAACTTGACTACTGTTTTCTAAGTTACACAGATATTTAATAGGGTTGGGCATAAATTAAGGGAATACCCAAGCCCGGATTTGCGGCAAGGCCACATGGGCCCCCCCGGGCCTAGGGCAGCATCAATTAAGGGGCAGCATGACGCTCAGCCACACAAGCAATTTTATTGCTGGAGCACTAGTGCCAAAGAGCTAGTGCTCCAGAATCAAGGTGACAGAAGCCACATGCACTATCTACAAGCTGACAGGATGCACATGCACCATCTTCGAACTTGACAAGATGCACATGGGTGCAATCTTATGAGAGGTAGTGGGCGACGGAGGACATCGTATTCAGAAAGAATGTCCTATTGGAAAGAAACATTTCCTGCTCTGAATGTGAAAGATGTTTTCTTCCAGTAGCAGTGGTAGTCTTTTTTCCCTTTAGATGTGATTAAACATTTTTGTACCTTTTTGTACATAAAGTAGAAAAATTATTTGCACTGGTCTTAATTTCTGTAGGGGTCTCTTCTAAGTTCATCATTTGGTCCTCTGCCTTTTAGTATATTCATCTGTCTGTTTTATAGAAGTGTTATCAAAGTCTGGTCTAATGTTTATATATTTATAAAATTAAAATACTTGTTTATCACCTCATTAATGAATGTCATGAAATTGATAAAAAATCCAAATGTAAAAAGCACAAATGAACAAAAGCTGAACAATGTGCTAAAAAAGAGGTATACTGTATAAATACCTCTAAAACCACAAAAAATTTGAGTCTTTCATTTGGAACCCGATGACTGGGAAGAGATCCAGATAAAGGAAAGTCTCTATCTCCCTCTATAAGCACAAGAGACAGGCTCATTCAATTTAAAATTGTACACCAAATGTACTTGTCACCAAAAAAACTACAACTTATGGGTCGCCTTGAACATTCCAGATGCCCTCGCTGCAATTTACCAGATGCAGACTTCATACATCTAATATGGTACTGTCCAGATGTACAGAAATTCTAGAAAAAGGTAATGCAATTTTTAGTGGACAAATGTACACTATAGTTTCATACATAGTTACATAGTTAAATTGGGTTGAAAAAAGACAAAGTCCATCAAGTTCAACCCCATCAAATTAAAACCCAGCATACACACACACACCCCTCCACTCTTTCACACAAACCATATATGCCCATAGCTATACTTACTGTAGAGTTTAGTATCAAAATAGCCTTTGATATTATGTCTGTCCAAAAAAATCATCCAAGCCCCTTTTGAAAGCAGAATCAGCCATCACAACATCATCCGGCAGTGCATTCCACAACCTCACTGTCCTCACTGTGAAGAACCACCTATGCTGCTTAATGTAAAAGTTCTTTTTTTCTAGTCTGAAGGGGCCTCTGGTGCGGTGACCCTCTTTATGGTTAAAAAGGTCCCCTGATGTTTGTCTATAATGTCCTCTAATGTATTTGTAAAGTGTAATCATGTCCCCTCACAAGCGCCTTTTTTCCAGAGAAAACAACCCCAGTCTACCCTTATAATTTAAGTCTTCCATTTCTCTAACCAGTTTAGTTGCATGTCTCTGCACTCTCTCCAGCTCATTTACATCCCTCCTAAGGACTGGAGTCCAAAACTGCACTGCATACTCCAGATGAGGTCTTACTAGGGATCTATAAAGAGGTATAATTGTGTTTTCATCCCTTCAGTTTATGCCCTTTTTTATGCAGGACAGAACCCTATTTGCTTTAGTAGCTACAGAATGACACTACCCAGAATTAGACAACTTGTTATCTATAAAAAAAACCAAGATCCTTCTCGGAACCTACATTGAACCTCATTTTCCAGTTTGCTGCCCAGTTTCCTAACTTAGACAAATCACTCTGCAAAGTGGCAGCATCCTTCATGGAACCTATTGTTCTGCACAATTTAGTATTGTCTGCAAAAATAGAAACCATACTTTCAATGCCCATATCCAGGTCATTAATAAACAAGTTGAAAAGCAAGGGACCCAGTACAGAGCCCTGCGGTACCCCACTAACAATACTGGTCCAATTAGAAAATGTTCCATTTACCACCACTATTTGTAGACTATCTTTTAGCCAGTTCTCTATCCGGTTACAAATGCTATGTTCCAAAACAACATTCCTTAATTTAACCAGTAACCTTCTGTGTGGCACTGTATCAGATGCTTTAGTGAAGTCTAAGTAAATCACATCCAAAGCCATCCCAGAATCAAGGTCCCTGCTTACCTTCTCATAAAATGAAATTAAGTTAGTTTGGTAAGATTACGCATCTATTACTCATAAAACCATTCTGGCACAAACTCATAGTATTGTTATTTGCTATGAAGTCCAGTATCCTATCCTGTCATGCATCAGAATAATCAGAATAATTATGACGCCCATTGACTTTAATGCATTTGGACAAAATAGGCATACATATAAAAATTATTGCGCGTTTCAAAAAAAAAAAAAAAAA
>CM044446.1:45513330-45523857 GCA_024363595.1 Xenopus borealis | reverse complement strand
TGCTGCACCTGGCTGAGGGCCAAATGCCCAAATATAGGTCCTAGTTAGGAGTATTCCTATGTGTGTGTGAATTATCCTCTGACTGATTTTCGGATCCTGACCCTCTTACTTTGTCTCCTGATCTTGTTGATTGCCACCTGCCATGATCTCTTCACCTGAGTACAGTTACAAACCTGCCATAACCCTTTGGATATAGCGTGTTTGACTCTCTGTGTGCAGTTTACTCTTGGTCCCTACTCCTACCCATCTCTACTAACTCTCAAGAGGCTGAATCCCCGGTGGGGAATCTTCTTCTCTCTGTATTATTTTTATTTTGTCATAACATCATGCTGGTTCCAGGAAAAAGAATGCAGACACTCTTTCGAGAAACTTCTTCCCCGGGGATTGTGTCTGCGAGGATAATAATCCTATTAATTCCACTGCCTGGATTATTGCATCTTTGTTACCACAGATTGCTTTTCAAATTTACCTCCTGACACTCCTATTGGCATAGCATATGTTCCTTCTGTGCTTCAGCACTCTGTTCTACAGCAGATTCACAGATCCTAGCAAGCCAGTCATCCTGGGATAAAAACGACTTTGGATTTCCTTAATTGCCTGGTTTTGTATTATTCTATGTGGAAGGACATAAAATTATTTGTTGCTTCCTGCTCTGTCTGTACCTCTTCCAAACCCAGCCACTCTCTCCCATGTGGACTTTCGCAACCCCTTCCTGTTCCTTCCTGGCTGTGGACTCACTTATGGTGGTAACTGACTGCTTTAGTAAAATGGCACATTTCATTCCTCTAGGCAAACTTCTATCTGTTATAGAGCTGTCTCAACACTTTATCTCTCATATCTTTTGTCTTCATGGATTTCCAGCAGAAATTGTATCTGACAGAGGTTCCCAATTTATTTCCAAATTCTGGCATTCCCTTTGCAAATGCCTTGGCATATCTCTCCAAATTCCCTCAGCTTATAACCCCCAGATGGAGCTTCTGAACGGGTAAATCACGCTCTCAAACAATTTCTGAGATGACATTTGTTTCTTTGCCAGGATGACTGGTCTGACCTTCTCCATTGGGTGCTATTTACTCACCTCCCATGCCTCTACTGGAAAATCACATTTCTGGTCAACACCCCAAGCCTTTCCCTAGGGTGTCCTTTCTTTTGGATGTTCCAGTAGCCAATGATCAAGTAGTCCACATGTCTACAATCTGCAAGATCACCGTCCTCAACATCCCCAAGCTGTTAGTTTCCTGACTGAAGTATGCATTTTCTTTTTTTAACTATATTTTGTAGTAATTTTTTCATAGTAACAACACTTTTTTAAGAGTACAGACAAAGTGAAAAAAACAATGTCATATTATCACATTAGCCAGCAAAATTAGAAATGTTAATCCATGGAGAACATTGCACATTATCCAGCAAAGTTAGAAATGTTAATGTGTGAAGTTTTCATGTCTTAAAAGACAAAGTTTTGCTGAATATGTATTTTAGAGATATTCTTAATATGTGAATTGTACTTGTATACGGGTTTAAAAAGGATCTGTTTCACTGTGTAAAGTGTAAAATCCATGATTGTTTTCTAAATTTGGTTCATTACTCTGGTCATGCATGCACCAATTACTGTAATCTGACCGTTCAGCCTCAGGCTGACTGACCGTGTCATGTGCAGTTTGGCTATTATTGAATAAATTGTACTGATCAAACCGCTAGTCTCGGAGCAGTCTGTTAAGTGGCAGATGCAGCGTGGACTCTGAAACTTCTACACACATGTAAAGGTCAAAAGCCCCATGGCTTAAATGAATTACTTAAGGTCACAAGAGGCTGACTGAATTTGAGATGGGATTCACAGGCAGAACATCCTGATTAAGAGCCTAAGTTGTTTCAGGCAAGATTTAAACTTTTAGTCAAATGTAAGATGAGCGAAACTAGGAAAATATAAGCAAAATATACAGGTTATAAATAAACTATACAAAATACAGGTTCTGCAAACTGGAGCTCTACAACAGGGCCAGACTGGGAGTAAAAAGCAGCCCTGGCAAAAAAAAATCAAAACAGCCCACATGTACATGTGCAGGTCTGGCCCCCCACCCCCACAAGTAAAAAAAATGGTGGTCAGGGCCCCTTGAAATCCTCCTCTATGTTCTATCAGATTCAAGAGAATGCTTCTGTATTTCTGACAACTTCTTGATTGTTGTGTGCACAGTATACACAGTTTCAGGGTTTTAGTTCTGTATCTGATCAATATTGAAAAGTTCTAGTTAGCAATAATGCACTGAATAAGTGGGGAAAAATCCAAGGTGATAGCTGTGAACTGGCACATGCCAGTGCAGCAGAAAACAGGTGGAGGAGCTAGATAGCAAGAATTTAAATGTTTAACTTAAATCTCCTATAAAGTGGAGTAATGGAAAGTTTCTTGATTAAATTGTCTATAATGTAAGCGTGTAAATGTGGCATGGACATTAGATTGTAAACAACAATGGACAGTAGCTAGTGTGAAAGGTGAAAAATCTCTGTAAATTGTTGTGGAATATATTGATAGTTTTTTATATTTCATTTTGAAATTTGATGTGGGGCTAAAATATGTTCTTAGCTTGACATGTGCTCCAATGACTCCTATGCTGTACAGCAATTTGGAGAGACATCACCCTCCTCCCTTTCCAAGCCAACAGTCTATTAACTGAACAGTGGGAAGGTGAATAAGTGAATAAGATAACAAATTGCTTATCCAGAAAATTTGAATAAGTGAATAAGATAACAAATTGCTTATCCAGAAAATTTGCACTACAGCATTCTGAATGTGTTAAAAGGTATTTATTTTTGCCAAAGACCAGGCAACATTTCTGGCTCCTGCCCTTTATCAGCCTCAAGCCTTGATAAGTGTAATTTTAAGTTGCATGTTTTTTTACACAAATAAACACCCTTTAATACAGTAATGTGAATTTTGTGGATAACATGGTTACCCAATAGTGATGGGCGAATTTATTCACCAGGCGCGAATTTGCTGTGAATTACCGCCATTTGTGAATTTGCTGACGTAAAAAAAAATGAGGCACACGTCAAAAATTACGCAACATGCACTGAAAATGACGCAACAAAAATTACGCAATGCGGTGAAAATTACGCGACACGCGCCGAAAACGACGCGCGCACGTCAAAAACGACACGCCACTCGACAAAAACGTGACACGACTCGTTTCGCAAATTTTTCGCCAATTCGTGAATTTCACTGAAAAATTCACAAAATTTTCTGCAAAACGGGATAGATTCGCCCATCACTATTACCCAATGCTACAAAAAGTGACTGCTTTATTGGAGCTTTTTCCTTTTGCACTGGTAAGATAATAGTTGCTGACACCCGCATTGCAAAATATGTAAGCCACTCAAGCATTGCTTGAGTATACTAACTCAGAATTCAAGAACCGTCTGTTTTTGAAAGCTCAGGGTCAGGCACAATGACCCGAGATGGCTGCCTACACACCAATATTACAACTAAAAAATGCATTTATTGGTTCAAGAATAACATCTTAAATAGGAGGCTGAACTACTTGACATGCACACAATGTAATTTAGTAATAAAAAGCTATACCATAATATTTTTTTTTTTTTTTTATGCCATATTTGGAGCATGCTATTCTTTGTGGGTAAATATATTGTTCATTTATTACTGAAGTAGGGGAAGGCAATGATGTGCCAATTTTACTCCACAACCATCAAATCACATATACAAAACAATTACTTGTTTTCCAATGGCAGACAAGCAAATGCTACCTGCTGTTTGGTATAATTAGAGCAGTGTATTCACCTGTTGTTATATCACTCCAACGACTCTTGCAGTGGTGTGTCATTAGGGTAAAGTGCAAAATGCATTATAATACAGTTAAGGGCACTATCGCTTTATCACCCAAGGGATCTCCTACGGATTACAAAAATACTTTTTAATCCAGAAGAATGAGGGTCACCACATTTAAAACAATTTACATGTGACAAACCAGCTTTAGGTAAATTCTCTGGTGATCAACTTTAAATGCCGGTATATTATCGTTAATTACATTGACTGATATGTGAGAAGCTGCAGTAATATTCCACTGAGTTTCCTATGCTTGACCATGTAGTTATCAAGTAGTTAATTAACAGGATTTGAGCAATGTTGCATCTATGCTCCCAACCAAGTTACAATTAGATTCACTTAGTACCTGTACAAGGAATGCTGCAATTGTACTTTTATTGTGTGTGTGGCCTTTGCTTTGTGTGAATGAGACTGATGGGTAAATCTATTTTGCTGTTCTATTTCAAATTAATGTTGAAATCTAACTCAATGCATGCAAAGAAAAAACATGTTTATAATAGTGATGAAGCTGTGCTATTACCAAAGACACACGTCTAGGTTTTCTGTGCTTTATTATGCCATAATTTTCCACTCATCTGCATTAATAAGTACAAAAAATTGTCACATATAATGCAGAGTAAATAAATACAGCATTAATCTTTCTTACTAATGGAAAATGACATATCGGTACGCTTTGTCCATAGCGAATAAATTGTGTTTTCTTCTAAATAAATGGATGACAGCAAGGATTACCATACAAGCCTACTCATCACCCATTAACTCCTTTAAAAGAACCTCCCATTTGTGTAATTTAATGACATAACAGTTTTAATGTTGTTTCTACTAATATAACTATGTAGGAAAATCCAAGCCAGGTGAGTACTTTATAACAGAAAATTAGAATTAGAATAGAAAGTTAGCTTTTTATATAAACAATGGAACATCCATTATTCAGCTTCTTATTATGTTACTTCTACATAAAGATAATAGCAGACCTTTCACCCACACATAAAAAGTTGTATAAAGAAAGACCTTTATAAATTAAACATGGAACCTAAATTATTTTCTTCATTAAAGCATCCCTACTTGTTATAAAGGTGTTTAAATATCTGAGCTGTCAATCAAATATTACATGCCCAGCCTCTACGCCGGTGGCATAGAGGTGGGTCAGTCAATTACTTTCACGTTCTATTCAGCAATTTCTAGATGTCACTGCTCTCCCCACATTCCCCCTCTCTCCTCATACTCTATAATTGCCTAGGGCACTGCACATGGGCATTAAGTTCCCCATTCTGCTGCATACACAAAAATTTGGGGTGATACAAAATTTGCCTTAATAACAGTGTCAACAAAATGGCTGCTGCATGCTTTCTGTGATTTTGTAATTCCAAGACTGAAGGAAACAAAATTTAAATAATAAATATAGTGTAATTAAATTTTAAATTGCTCAACTAACTTCATTGAAAGGAATTTGGAATTATTTCTTAGTGTGACAGGTCCCCTAAATGTTGATAGGCAATAATTAATTACACTTCTGTCACTCCTTTCAAACTGGACTGTCCTCCCCAAGAAATGTTTTAATTGTAGGTGCATGTATCACTAGTGATGGGCGAATCCCCCCAGTTTTGCTTCGCGAAAAATTTGCGAAACGAGTCACGGCACGCTTTTGACGCGAGTTGCGTCAACTTCGGTGCGGCGCGTCGCATCGACGCGCTATGTGTCGCGTCACGTCGTTTTTTTCGCCGAATTTTCGCCATGCGAAATTTCGCTGTCATTTCGCAAATTTATTCGCCGGCGGCGAATCGCGGGAATTCGCCCCTGGCGAATAAATTCGCCCATCACTATGTATCACGATTCTACAACATTCTAATTCACTTTGAATGTAGAAATGCACTGTACATAACCAATTTTGTGATGAAATTTAGTGATCCAGTCTCATGGTTATGCCTACTGACTTGCTGAATGTTCTGATATTGCTGTACAGGTTTGGGATCTATTATTGTTAAGATATGTATCAATGGGTAAGCACTCATACAGATCCCACAGTAATCTGATACAGTGTCATGTGATATGATATCTGTCTGCTAATGCATAAGTGTTAATAAAGTTATGTCTTCTTGAAGCAAGAGAAGCATGGAGTCTGTGTGCAGTTTCTCCTCTGCTAAAGAAAGCTGCAGGTTCAGGTGAGATTGAGCTACCAGTGTTTGATATTCAAACCTGGCATGAAATACTTGGTCACTGTAATTGTGGTGATCTTTTAAAACTACAAAGTATAGTTGATGAAGATTAATGGTACAGTATTTGTGTACTTTCTGAAAAATAAGAGTGATACACTTTTAGCTATAGAAAAGTTCATTGTTGAAACTGCTCCCTGTGGCACTATCAAATATAAATGGTCTGATAATGGCACAGAATTTATGGCAAGCAAGGTCAGTCACTGCTCTGTAAGAAGAGCATAGGACATGATGCCTCAGCACCTTACTTACCCCTTCAAAATGGGCTGCTGAGAGAAATTGGAGAACACTATTTCAGATGGCAAGGAGTATGTAACTTGAGAGTAAATTTCCACAAGAGTTATGGACATATGCAGTAATGACTGCTGCTAGGATTCACATCAGGTGTTTTAGCAATCTTTAAGGCAAACTCCATATTACATACTAACTAGGAGAAAGCCTAATCTATCAAATATTAAAATGGTTGGGTCAGAATGCTTTGCATACCAGTATGACAGAAAAAAACTAGACTCAAAGTGTAAAAAGGGAACTTTTGTAGGATATGAAAGAATAGTGCCCCATACGTGGTGTGATAGACAGGCACTGGAAATGTATTTAAACACAGCCTAGTAAAGTTCATTACAAAGAGTGTGACTGAGAGACAAACTCAAACTGATGTGTTAGATGCTGATGAAAACATTTATAGGGAAAGGTGTGTATTCTCTATTTAAGCCCAAATTCCAGGGGAGGTCCCTATATATGAAGGTGAGAGTGCAGAGGCAATGAGTGGCCAACTACAGGACAGCCATTGCACAAGAAAACCCAAAAGGGACAGAAAAGCCCCTCAGTACTTAGATGACTATGTACTAAAGTCAGATTGTAATGATCAGATACTGACAAACATTGTCTGCTGTTGCAGAGCACATGATATACAACAACATTTTAGAGAAGCCATAGATTCACCCCAGTCACAGGTATGGCTTAATGCAATGAAAGATGAAATAGATTCACTTTTTTTTAATTATTTCCTTTTTCTCTGTTATAATAAAACATTAGGTTGTACTTGATTTCAACCAATATGATTATGATTAATATATATGATTAATAATATAATGATATAATTAATACTATATAATATATTAATAATATATATTAATATATGATTGATGTTCATTAGCAACAATCCTATTAGGTTTAATTCCTGTTAAAAAGAATTTTTAGTAGACTTAAGCTATGGAAATCCAAATTATGAAAAGATCCCCTCACCTTGAAATCCCCAGGTCTTAAACATTCTGGAAAGCAGGTCCCAAACCTGCATATAACTGTGTGCACATGCTGTACAATATTGTGTAATGACACCATAGTGAGCATAGATTAATCTTTTGGTCTGGAAGTGACTTGGGATAGCAATACAATTAAGTGGTGTGTTGATGATCAAGCAAGACTGAAAAATAACCATAAAACAACAGAGACAAGATTGCGTTCATGCTTCCTGCATCATGCATTAAATATAACACTAAGTTATAGGCTTTTTTTCATTCTATCTTTAACAGTTAAATTAAATCTACATATTACTTACCATACAGTATGGTAACAAGGGATACTGGCATCACCAAGATTCCTACCAGCATATCAGCTACAGCCAGAGACATCAAGAAGAAATTGGTCGCATTTTGAAGCTTCTTCTCAAGTGAAACAGCCATGATAACAAGTATATTACCGCCGATTGTCAAGATAATAATAATTAAGGTCAACAGGGCAGACCAATTTTTGTTGGCAAGTGATCCATGGGAAACCCTCTCCTCTTCAGATGCATTTGTAGGGGCAGATGTTGGTATGCTCTGATTAAGAGTCACATTGTTGTTTATGTGCCAGGCCATCAGTCCATTGTGGAAATTAATATCTAGAGATCGAATAATAGATACTGTTTTCAGGCTGATCAACATCCCAGTGCTACTGAAAGCGTTCATCATCTAAAGTGATTACTTCTTATTGTGCTTTAGAGAAACATAGAACTTCAAATCAAACATTCCAAGGAGAAATACAAAGAATTGTTCTTTTCTCCAAAGCCAAGCAATGGCTTGGATATCCATAATGCTTTGAGTCATTTTGCAGTGGTCTTCTGAAAGGCATTTAACATGAGACTAGCTGATATCCAGTCTGTGACCCAGAATGACAAAAGTTTGTCTAAACTCCACTTCATTCTATCTTCAATCATACTGTAAAGAAAAGAGAAATCTTTAAAAAAAAATGCACAACTAAAAATGCTCTGTGGTCTATGGTTACACTAATAATCATTCCTAAGTCTGCAAATGTATATTGGTTAAACTTCCCTTTAGGCTAATTTATTCATTTAAATGTTTGCCTTTTGCTGCAATTTACATAAATCATGAAAAAATGTGTTCCCACTGGTTATCCACACCAGCGTTTTTGTGCTGCAGTTCCTACAACCTGCAACTCAACATGTTTTAGGTGGTAAGATTTTTAGTTTTGGAGATTTTGTTACTGATTACGAAAAAATGTGATTGTGAAAAAATTGTGATTGTAGATGGAATCAGCCCCCAAACTATACCCCCAAAATGAATACAGGAACAGCCATGGGTTCACAAGTGGATCCGACATATGCTAACGCATATTTATGAGAGTACACACTTTTACAGGCGCTACTGTATATCGATGACATCTTCTTTGTATGGTCGGGTCCTACAGAGTGCGTTGTTGATTTTATAAGTCATTTACATTGATTAGATAGACCAGTGTGACTGAAAATGAGTTATGACCAACAAAGGGAACATTATTTTGGATGTAACTGTTTGTAAAAATGAAGGAAATTTGCACTTGCATATACACCAATCCCACGGAAAGGAATACCATTCTTAATTACAAGAGTCATCATCCCAGACATTGGTTTAACTCAATGCCCATGTTGCGGGTAGCCCACATTGACAGTGAGTTCTGCAAGAGGAGATGAGATTTGGAAATTATGGGTGATGAATTTACCCAAAGAGAATACCCGAAACAGTTGGTAACAACTGCTAGAGAATGGGCAATGGGATCACAATTTATTATTAATGCAAGTGAGCACCAAAACAAAAGAGCGTGACAAGGACTTACAGAAAGGAGATATTCATTATGTGAGTCAGTATAATTCAAACAGCACACAGGTAAAGCAAATAATATTGAAATATTTGTATGTGGTTCAAACAGGTGAGCAGTTGCAGGATAAAGTGAGCAAAAAAAACAAAACAAAATTCAGCTACTCCTACTCAAAGAATTTAAAAGAACAATTGAATCCCTCTGATCCAAGGGAAAGGTATGTAATGAAAAGTGGTACGATTAGTTCCAACATATGAAATGGTGTATACAGATGTAAAGGATGTATAATGTGTGGGACCCTGATCTTTGGGACACATTTTACATATATGGTGAAGAGATATGAAGTCAGATAGTGGATGTCCTGTGAAACAACAATGGTTCTATATATAATTAAATGCCCTTGTGGGTTACATTATTGGGGCAAAACAGTGTGGCAATTAAAAGAAAGAATAGGCATGCACCGAGCGAGCATCAGAGCAGCCTTAGACCCAGATAGGGTTACAAAGAAGGGCCATTGCAAACAAGACATTGGGCCACAGCTAAGCATAATGCCTCTTCATTTAGATGCTTGCTGATTGAACAAGCTCACCCAAGGGGAGGTAATTTAGAAAAAAATCTATTGAGGAGGGAAGCATTTTGATTCATGAGTTAAATTGCGTTATGCCCAAAGGTTTGAATGGACAGGTCAATTTAAGTTGTTTTCTGACTTGAAAAAGAGTATACACATATAAATGGAGGAGGGGTTTGAGGGCAGTGTAGCTATGGATTAGGAAATAGCAAGTCATTTAGTTACTTGTGGACTGGAAACATTCCTACTACAAAATACACTTGATAGCCTTGCAAAAGCTTCATACATTTTAATGAGATTATTGGGAGGCCCTGTTAAATTCATACTTATTGATTCTTATAGGAATGCAAGTATAATATGTAAAGAATGGAATCAGATGCACATCACATAAATTAGTCTTTTATACATTTCTGCAGAATGTATTTCTCTCATGTTTTTCTTTTCACATCAAATGCATTGAACACAATGGTATGTTTCTTGCACCAAAGGCATTGAGTTAATTGCATGAGTTAAACCAGTTTCTTCTTGTGCTAAAAACATTGTAGTCAATGGAGGAAATGTAATCAAATTCACAAAGAGAAAAACTTTGAGAATAAAACTGTGTACAATGTAATATTCTTCATTAGGCTTTTATTGCACTATGAATCTTAATTTTACATTGCTAACCTTTAACCTTTTTGTTCAATATTCTGTTGCAAAAAAATGGTTTGCGATTGTGAAGTTTAAATACATACATTGTGAACATTCACAAAAAGTAATTTGGTTGGAAACTTTGCGAGTGTCAAGGATTGGGTAGGGGGCGCTGTAGAGTCTGAAGGGGAAGGTGTGAGTCCTTA
>CM044446.1:45476920-45508752 GCA_024363595.1 Xenopus borealis | reverse complement strand
TGATATAAACTATCTGTTGCTCAAAAATTCATTTTTGGGGTATAGTTTTCCTTTAACAGTTACCAGTTGATCTTTTGTATGTTACTGGAAAACTTCAATAAGGCTCAACATTGCACTTTGGTTGGCTCAGCAAATTAATGTAGCTCTCTGCCTTACATCTTTCAATACATGATTGAAAGATGATTCAATGCATAAGTGATTTCCACTGCCAGTTTTTTTATTGAATATGTCCACACATTTCCTCTGAGGCTCTAGGTTTAACATACCAAGAAACATAATTACTATCTTTATCTGCAGCTGTCAGTGCAGCAAGAGTTTGAGGATTGACTATATTTCTCTGCAACCATTGATTTCTACTCTGCTTAAAGGGAAAAGTATACCCCCCCATTGTTTACATAAAATAATTCTATTGGGCTTATAACAAAATGTGCATAACACCTATTAAATAAACAATTAGGTTAATAGGTAAAAGGGGATCACATGGAAAACCATCGAACCATACTTGCTGAAAAGTAGTACACTGTTATTATTGTGATTCCATCTCTTAACTGAGACCTTGCTGGAAGTGTCTTGGGGAAGAGCGATGGAGCTGAGATCCTTGCTGTGATAGTAAATGTAAATTGTGTTAGTGGTTCTTAAACATGAATGGTAGTGATGAGACAATTTTATTGTCAGGCATGGATTTGTGCTGAATTTCTGAATTTCGACTATCTGAAATTTTATTTTATGAAACTACGGAAAAAAATCGGCTGAGATTAATTTCACTGTGACAAAAATTGTTGCTGAGACAAAAAAGCTGCAATAAGACAAAACGCCCATTGACTTTAATGAATTTAGACAAAAAAGTAATTGAGACAAAATAGTCACCAAGACAAAAAGTCACCACAAAAAAAATGCATATTGCACTTGAGTTTCACAATTTTTTTGCTGTTGTGCAGATTTTTGCCATCTAGTAAAAATACATGCATAAAATAAAAATTATTCATAAATATATAAAAATTATATAATCTAAGAGTGTAATTTTCCTATACTGCCAGATAGCATATGAAATTAAATTCCAAGGATGACAGTTGCAGAACAAAAAAATGCAAGTTATTACAAAACTATAATAACTGAATGAAGACAAAATGCAAATTGTTTAAGAATACTGTTGCCTACTGTACATCATACTATAAATTAACTGTTAAACTACCATATTGGAATCCATTCTATAACCCCCTTTAATCTACTAAATTACGTTAGGAGTGGTAAAACTAAAATGTAATTTGCAGAAAAGAATATGCAAAATATGATCCATATGATCCCATTAAGCATTGCCACAGCATAAAGTTTCAAATAATTTTTAGCAAAAATATTTTTAAAGCACAATCTTCCCTTAAGCATGTAACATATTGAGATATTATAAAATGCTATTTATAGTTTCCATGAACATTTTAAATATACACAATAACTATTCCTCGATTTGACATGAATAAACATCTGGTGTGTGATACTTCAAACAATTTAGGTTATAATGGAAAGGATGAAGTGTACATTGGAAAAGCTGTTTCTAGCTGCCATAATCTTCAAAGTTTTAGGATTGTATATTATAGGAAATTTTTCCTATTAAAAAGTGATGCCACATCTCTTAGTGGATGCTATAGCTCTAGCTTTAACTACTCTAAGAGATGTGGCATCACTTTTTTAGATGCCATGAAGGGTAAAACTGCATTAGGTTAATAAGCTTAGCAAACTATCTGAAGAGAACAGCTTCCTTTGGGATTTGTAGAGTGAATTATCCAGGAAGTGATACATTGAGCAAATTGCAGTAAAATATGTGCTCTGAATTGAGTTTGAGTAAGCATAATATAACAGCAGGGCTCTTCAATTGCATTCTCTACTAGGAGTTATATTACAGCTGCTCATGTTTATAAGGTGGATTTTTGTTTATTTTTTCTTTAAGCAGTAGCAGAAATCTAATAGTAAACGATGTTCAAAAATTTCTAATTTCTAGGGTTGGTGTCCTTTCTAATATTAAAATATCAACTGGAGAACTTTCTGGTTTTCATTTATATATTTTCACAGTTACATATACCCTTTCTTGTTACAAATTCAACCAATTTTACATTTAAACAATGGATATAATCACAGAACATTTCTGTGATGATTTAGAGATATCTTTTACTTAAAACTAGATCTTAATAAGGTTTATTAGTAGGAAGTGAGAGGTTACAGATAAGTATCTACTTAAAGAGGATTTACACCCTCAAAAAATGATATTAACTAATATTTGCATTTTTCAATTATTTTATATAGCTTGGCAGGCTTTCCACTCAGCAGGGCCTAGTGTGAAAGGAAGCTTGTATATGCATTTTCTATTCACTTGCATAACCCTCTTTGTCTAAAATTCAAACTTTCAACATTCCCTTAGGCACCATGACATTCAGTATTAGAAAATGGAAGGAATAGATTTAGTTAGTAAACCATCCAAGAGGCCAGTGGCATTACTAAAGGAGCTTGAGAAATCCATAGTAGAGAGGAAAGAACACATCTATAGGACAACTAAATCTGGGCTCATGGAATGTGGAGAAATAGCAATATTTGGAAAAGTCCACCTCTTATAATTGACACAAGGCTATACTTTCATCTTTTTATTTTAAATAATGTGCAATAATTCATTATGATAAGCAGTTAACATATGTGTTTTACAAAACCTAGTGGTGTATATTTATCAAAAAGGGAAGTTAGAGATGTCAATAAATATAGGTTGTCCAGATATTCCAAATACCTTGTATCTCTGCTCATCCACAGGCTGCAGCCCAATGTCAGGATGCCAAAGTTGCAAATCACAATAAAAACAGATCACCTGGAGAGCTTGTGTTATGCTTCTTAAATCATCTTGTGTGTTTTATTGCATGTGCATGTTTTTCTGCAATAAAACACACAAGATGATTTAAGAAGCATAACACAAGCTCTCCATGTGATCTGTTTTATTGTGAAGTTAGAGATGACCACAGTCCTCTAGAGTGAAATCCCACCACTCTCCATTCATTTCTTTGGGATTTTTAAAAGTGGGTGAATGGGCCTTTCAAAATCTAATAGAAATGAATGGATAGTGGCAGAAGTTCACTTTATAGGACTGTGGCAAACTCTAACTTCACTCTTTGATAAATATACCCCACTGTGTTTAGTGCATCCAAGGTGGCAGCGGCCAGGGTCGCACACTGACATCATTGCACAGTGCTGTGTATGTGATGTCATTGTGCTGAAATCAGGGGGAAATTTCTAAGTAAAAGGAATGCTAAAACACAGGTTCAATGCCTGATAATTGGTTGCACCTCTGGGTGTTCTATATAATATGTTGACCCACATATGGGATGACTATGTTGCTTTGCCTCCCCCTGTTTCTTGTTTTGGTCTTTTTGCTTGACTTTGATTTTGTTTGGATAAAGGCCCAGTCCAGGTATCCCCAAGTTTTCAGAGCTCCTTTCAAATGTTTGTCTTCTTTCTCTTACGCTTCTTCACTGAGTGTCACAGTTTCAGCCCAACGATTAATAGTTCTTATAACCCCCAGTTTATGTTCCAGAGAGTGATGGGAATCAAATAGCAAATACTGATCGGTGTGTGGGTTTCCTATATACTTCAGTATCCAGGGTTCCCCCTTATTTGATAACTATTGCACAGTCCATGTTTTTGTCAACTGAGTTTATGTGTTAAGTGAAATCTGGAACCTCATGTGCTTTTATTTTGACCCAGGTGTCATCCACATATCTGAAACAATGGCCTGCTACTGTTCCATTGAAAGTATTCAGAGCAACTAGATTTACTAGATACTGTAGATACTGTCTATCATGACCTTGATAAATGAGAATCCTCATAGATAATTTTATAAATGTTTCCAAAAGAAGCAATTCGTTTAGACATAACAAGCCCAGTTATAGTCTGCCAACCAGAAAACAACTCCTCTGCAAAATCTGTTTTTACATAAACTGCAAATGCATTTCTCATCTAAATTGTGGCCCATTTTGGAGAAAAAACACATAACACACAGTAGACATAACACATTTTTTACATTTTCTGATTTGCTGTTATATACGTATCCATTATATGTGTCTTATTTAACATTGTATTCAGTGTGCAGTAGGGCAGCAAATATCTAAATCTATTTTAGGTTTGTTTTGTATGTAAATACTAAACACATTTAACAGGCTACAAACTGAACTGAAATAAGTTGTGAACCTATTTCCCCCTTCCACCCAAATTCCTTCTTCATCTAAGGCACAAAGGAGTCTCAGAGAGCTTGTTAGAATACAAGACAGTATAGTGTTAGACATATAATAAGGGGGGTGATTTTGGCATTGCAACATTAAGATAGCCAGGACATTCGAGCATGCGATTATGTGGTAATTGGTGGAAAAACAATATTTAATGGGTCATTTATGACCATTAGTGCAGTTGCACAAAATATTTCTATCAACATGTGCTCCTTGCACTTACATGCAGTTGCATTTTCCTCCTATCCAGGTAGTAGCTCCATGGTACCCACCGTGGCCTGTGTCAATCTTCACAGTGCAGTTACGCCAAAACTATACCATATACACATCAGTGATATCTCTATTCCTTCCACACTGGGTGCATACATTGCTGTGTTCACCATCCCCAAATCATAAAACTTCTATAACTTAGCACTGCAACATCTTTTTTTAATATGGCTAAAATGCATTTATTCATTAAGCTGGCACAGACCATCACAGCAGTGTTTCAGGTCTACATTTTCATATGATTGTGTAAAATGATTAGCAGTTAAATTACCAGTGGGTCTGATCAAACATAATGATATTAAAGTGTGACATAATCTATTGAATTTAACTTTTGACCATAGCAACATACAGCAGTTTATTTTGTATATTTATCTGAACACTTCATGGGTCAAAGTAAAATGTATAATACAGTAGGAAGTATCCCAACTTAATTTATATTGTATGTGTCAATCCCCATTACTACTTAATATGAGGAAATTATTATATAATATATATAATATATATACTTTTCAATATATTTGGTGTATGGGCGTCATTTTTATGACTAGCATAACATATTTTCACAGTATGTGTGGGTAAAGGTGTTTTCAGTTTCTTCAGGCTATACCTTTATTGTGTGCTTTGCAATCTGACTCTAACTTCATAAATGTCAAGATGAACTAAGCCTGAGGGACCCTAAGGTTGAAAAATGTGTTTGCAGAGCCTGGACTTACTTTGTATTTGGAGTTTTTATTCCTAGCTTATGCAGTTTAACATTTCAATAAAATGAACGCAAATCCCTAAGAGACATTAATGGATGTTATAAAGCTTGGAAGCTCCTGTTTCACCTGAACTACACCTGCTCAACAACTCTAACATATCCTACTAAATATATGTAACATACAGAAGAATAGAATAATAAATATTAGAATACTGTCTACTGAGGACTTACTCCTCTTTGTGCACACAAGGCATACAGTAGAAAAGGCTCTTAACCTTAGCTTTATTATAAACTTTTATTTGCTCTTACTGTGTATTTTTGATATGTTTAGGTTTACATTGTGTCTGGTAATTTTTTGAATAGGTTGTTTGCTTTATGCTGTACAATAACTAAATGTAAATCAAGTCTTTCAGTTAGGGTTGTCCCCTGTCTGGTTTTGACCCATACAGCCTTGTTTTCAGAAGAGCTGCCCTGGTCAAAATTAGGATACTCCTAGATTAACACAGAGAACAAACAATCGCCAACTAATCACTCTTGTGTCATCATCACCTGGTTCCCACAACATCATCACCCTGCCATAGACGTCACAACCACACCCCACCATAATGTCACTCTCATATGGAAAGGGAGATGAGGAAAAAAATGGCAACCCTGCTTTCTTCTCTCCATGTGAGCAAAGAAACT
This sequence comes from Xenopus borealis, assembly GCA_024363595.1. NCBI lineage: Eukaryota > Metazoa > Chordata > Amphibia > Anura > Pipidae > Xenopus > Xenopus borealis. Next base: position 45,502,848 of record CM044446.1, on the reverse strand, counting down.
AAAATGAAAATGTATTTACATAAAGTAAAGTGCATTCATGTACTGCGCAATACAGACAATACACATTTTTACAATATTGCAATCAGCAGGATACAGAGTTTAGGGTTATATTGTCATACAAATTAATGAATGTAGAGTTAATTCAAATGCAGAACATAAATAAGTACATATTTCATTCAATGGTAATTGAGAAAATACCTTATACAAAACTGTCACATCACTTACATCAAATAATAGAATACAACATCTTGTAATTTTTTTGACAACTGCATCCTCAAGCTGCATACACACACACACACATGTACTCATGTGTATTACTATAAATATGTAAGTGGGTTTAAATGATAAATACATTTTGTACAGTCTACTACTCACACTTATATATGTCCTTACTAGTGATGGGCGAATTTATTCGCCAGGGGCGAATTCGCGGCGAATTCCCGCGATTCGCCGCTGGCGAATAAATTCGCGAAACACCAGCAAAAATTCACCAGCAACAATTCGCCAAAAAAAAAACGAGTCGCGCGTCGCCCATCACTAGTCCTTACTTTCTGGCTTGGCCAACCGGTAACAGAACCGAAAAAATGATGAATATGATAAGTTGATAGGGATAACTTCTTACAAATAGTGCAGTCAGAGAGGGATTTTCTCACTTTAATGTATGGGCTTTTTTCTCACTCCAAAGTCCACAGCCATTTTTTCTCAAGTTTTTCTCTCTTCAAATGCATTTCAATTTTCACAGCAAATTGCACTGTGAATTGAAGGATTGTTCATTTTACCTTTTATTCAACACATTTGTGTTCAGGAAGGCGTTAATCATTTGGCACATTTATCAAAACAGATACAGTTACTTTCCTGATTGTCAGAATGTAGAAGCAAATTGTATTGCAGGGAATCCTCCAATATTTTCCTGTTTACTCCATTATTAGTGATAAGCAAATCTGTCCCATTTGCTTCAGCAAATTAATTTTGAAACTCAGGGAAAATTCACAACACATTAAAGTCTATGGTCCACATTTTTGTTGCAGCAACATTTTTGTAGCAAAATACATTAGAGACTATGGCCTACCTTTTGGTCTAATGTGATATTTTTATCTGTGGAACAATTTTTGCTACACAACCACATTTTGTAAGAAAATGTATGGCTCTGTTCTGCAAAACTTTTTGTGAAACCCAGTGGTGAAACCCAGAAAATTGTAGTGAAGCCATACATGCTGAAAAATTTGCTAATTACTATACATTATACATCTTCCCCTTTATTTATTAATTGTCACACTAAAAATAGTAGCGTCAATACATATTTAAAAAAGCAACAATAGAACCTATTCTTGGTGAGGCATATTTGCCAAGCATTTTGCAGTGATAGGTAGATGATGAGACCTTAATAACTTTGAGACAATGGTGGTTTTACAAGACTTATGCAGGGGATGCTAAAAAAGTCAACTTGAAAACAATCGTTTGTGTAGCAATGGAATTCTATGATGAATATTTTATCAAAAAGAATATGTATATATCAGTCTGTAAAAATTCTTCATAGAAGGGAATATTCTGCTGAATTACAGTGTCTATAGGCTTCATTTGTTACTATTGTGGTCTGAGCCATTGGGGTGCAGTCTAAATCCTATTCAGTGAATTTGATGGAGAACGGCCAATAAGGAACCTGCATCATTTTGCTGTCTTCAAGTCTTTGTGGAGGCAGAAAAGTAAAGGAACTGATCATATCTGGCAAAGAGAATTCAAATATATAAAGGATAAAAAGGAAACTTCATATGCATAAAATTAAAACAGTGGCACAAATACAATTTACAATCACACATTTACTCTGGCCACATAAAATAATAAAACATATTTATAAAGCTCCAGAAATATTTTTAGCAATGGTGAAAATGAACATAAAAACTTGAGTAAAAAACTGCATCATTATAAAACACATGTAAAATTGTGCAAAAACTAAATATTTTTTGCACATTTGACCCACATTTATTTTTCTCCTATTGATTCCAGTGGAATATGCTAAGCCAAGTAACAGTGGTTTATAATATTCTGTTTTTAAACTATAGTTGTTGCATATGGAACTATGTGAAAATTGAAGCTTGGTGTTATTTTTTAAGTTCTGACTAATAAATAGTTTTATAAATTGGTGACATACTTTACAACAACTTTTCTGGTATTTAATGCTTTAATTCTGACTGTCACTTTTATAAATACGCCTCTAGAAAGGCAGCCTACAGTTATAATACAGCTTTGCAAAGTCTGAGATGCTGTAACTACAGTAATGTTTACAACATACCAAAATGTGATTTTTACACCAGTGAAATATTTTTCCTTTAGTGTTTTCCCTTGTGTCATTTTTTTTCATCATTCACTCATGCAACTGGCTTAATCTGAGCAATAATTCTGGGGGGCAAATGATCCAATTCTTTTGTTATCTGAACCAGTTGCAGTGTAACAGTACAATAAAAGTGTATGGGATAATTCATCAAAAATCAAATTTGTGAAGTTGTTTCTACTTTGAATAGCATCAATTTAGCAATGTAAACTATTTAAACAAAAATGTAATATCATTATTAAACAATCAGACTATATTTATATATATAAAAACCTCTGTTGAATACAATAGTGACAAAAAACTGACAAATGTGAATTTGTGACTTTACAAGCTTATTAAGTATTATGGGCTGAATATTGATAGGGGCATTTCAGCCATGAAGCAAGATGAGAACCTTGCCTATGATGGCATCTCCCCACATGTTACCAGGGGCGGCAAAAAGTATTTTTAACAGACAATGTTCTTGTAATTACACCATAAAATCTGCTTTTCTGTCTCAGAGAGCACAATTGTGCCCTCTGCGTTAGCAATGTGGCCTCCCTGGACCCCCGCTGGCTATGTTTAGGTAATTGTGGGTGTTGTGTATGGAGCAGCATCACAAACACCAACTCAGGCAGCTTTAACACAAGAATTGCCCCTGAATGTTGTACTTCTGCTTCAGATCTTTTAGTGCCAGTTATGATATATAGTGCATTCCCTAGCAATGCACAATTCCCCAAAAAATACAGAATCAATGGCACAGTCAGATACTTGAATGCAAGGTTGATAGATTTTATGATCTACAGGCAATATGGTGTTCAAAACTCGGGGCTGATTTGGTATATCAACTTCAGTGCTTAATAAGGACATTGTATAAAACGTTCTATGAAATACATTGAGTGCTATGAAATTGTATTATATTGTTATAAAATGGATAATACAGTTCTGTTAGGCTGTCAGGTTAAGGAACAACTCCCCCCTGTGAGCAGCACCCTCTGTGAGAGGTTTGATTAAGTTGGCAATCTAATACAGACCTCCAAGCAAAAAGTGTACTGAAATGTTAACCAGTCAAAGTGTAAAACAATAACATAACATAATAACCATGTAACCAGAATAGAGTCTTGCAAGTCTGCCAGTTCTACAGTGATCCTCGTGGGAGAAGTATAAGTAATTTTTTCTAAAAAAATCTGCCATCACATAACCTGGCAGGGCATTCTGCAACCTCAATGCACTAACCATGAAGAACCAACTACACTGTTTAGTAGTGGACTTCAGTTCTTTGATCTTTTGTATGAGAAAATAGGTCCCCCACTATCTATCAATTATGCCTTTGTAAAAAGTAATCATGTCCCCTTGCAAGCCCTTTTTCTCTAGAGAACACAATCCAAAACCTTAAAAGTCTTCCCTCATATTTGAATTATGTAATTCATTTTTCCCAGCTAATAAAAATCCTTCTTAAGGAATGAAGCCGAAAAATTCATTGCATACTTAAGGCCTTACCATGGATCTATGAAGAAGCAAAATTATGTTTTATGTATGAGTTAATGCCCTTTTAAAGACAGTACTTCATTTGCTTTAGTAGCAATAGTAGCTTTGAGTGACAGTGCTTAGTATTGCACACCTTGTTATCCATATGTTCATACTTTATAAAAAAAAGTGATTACATATGACATAATAAATGCATGATAACATATGTTATATGTTTTTGCATATTAATCACACATGTAATCCTGTTTTATGTCAATATTACTGAAAGCTTTGAATTCAAACATTTTTCACATCTGTTGGTAAAGAATGATTAAGTAAAATATGCATCGTTTTCTAGACCTGGAAATGCATTGAACTTCTTATAACATTACTTAGTTAGTTTAATACTAATAACTGCATTATTTCTGAGTTTTGATTTTGGGAGCTTGTACCAGTACATTTACTCTAATCTGTTTAAATAATATAGTGGGGGGGGGGGGTAGGAGTAAAGGATTTATTGTTTATCATATATTACTATAGAGACATGTGTGTATCTGTTACAGCTGATGTTATACATTCACGTCACATATGCTCCTGAAAGTTCATTTAATTACAAAAATAAAAAAAACTTAGGAGAGGTGAATATGTTTCTGTTGACTGCTTCAGGACAATTTAGAAGTTTTATAAGCTTTGATAAAACATGGCAAGTCTGGAGGAAGAGATAAACTAGAGAGACTGCCAATCTATTATGCACATGCTGTTAAATATGTCTTCAAAGACTGTTTCGGAACTGGAGATACTGAAAGAAGAATAGCCCTGCAAAGCCTCACACTACATATAAGTCCAGATAATACAGAAAACATATTTAATATACATTGATAAAGAAAATTACATCAAGAAAATACAGTTCTGATTTTTGTAAATTTTACTTTTGTACTTTTCAATCCAGCTACAAATCTAGTGATATAAGGAAAACATCTGCATTATTGCATCCTATAACAATTAATATTTAGAGACAGAATAAAGAAACCATAAAAATATTATAAAGAAACCATATAAAAGTATGTCAGATTTGGAAACCACCACTTGTCAGTGTTAAAGAGTTAAGGAATGTTACGGGTATAATTTATATGACATACTGTATATAGCTTGGGGTGCAGGAGAGATGCTGTGACTTGTGTAAAACAGGCTACAACAGGGGGCAGATTTACAAAATTCACACACATTCACATGAGGGATTCGAATATTCGAATTTTCAAAAAGATTTGATTTTCAAATATGCAAATTTGGTAAATTTGACCATCGAATATTCGAATTCGGATGATTCGAATATTCAAATAAAATTTTATTCGAATATTCAAAAATTTGATGGTTGAATACTTCCCTTTTAAATCTAAATACGATCACCTACTTCGCCAGATTAAACCTACCAAAATGGCGATCATTCCCTAAGATCGAATTTGAAAAATGAGATCGATCGCTAAAAATCGGTCTAAAATATTGGATTCGAATTTGATTCGAATATTAGATTGATCGAATTCTCCCTATTTGATCGTGCGATCGATCAATTGCGCTAAAAAAATTTGAAATCCGAATTCAATTTTTTTTAATTCCCCACTATTCTCCCACTATTTCTTGGTCGAATTTCGAATTTTTTTTGCATTCAAATTCGACCCTTAGTAAATCTGCCCCCAGGTGTCTCCATCAGTAAGTAGTTAATACATAACTGTTATATTAGTATTTATCTTCTCTATTTGCTCTAAATGTGTTGGTTGCTTTAGATCTCCGTAAACCCTGTCACTTTACATTTGCAGTGCATATTCAGAATTAAAAAAGAAAAAAAATCAGGAAATCTAAAAACCAACTAATCAGAATTCAAACAGTTTTAGGGGCACATTTACATTAAGGTTGAAGTGAATATTCAAATAAAATTAAATTTCAAAAAATTCCAATTTCGCAGTAATTGTGGGCTACTTCGACTATCAAATATCCCAAAATTTGATTAGAATTGAAAAAATTTGAATAGTCGACAAGCTGAATTTTGGAAGTACTGGACCTTTAAAATCATTCGACTTCGACACTTCGCCACCTTAAAGTTGCTGAATTGCGCAAAATCGTTCAAAATGTTTGATTCGAAAGATGCAATCAAACGATTCGAACCATTTTTATTCAATCGAAAAAGGACATATAATAGGTCATTTTTCAATCAAAAAAGCCCTTTAAAAAACTTAGAGGGTCGAATTTCGAAGTTTTTTCACTTCAAAAATTTGGCCCTTAGTAAATCTGCTCCTTAGTGTTACTTACAAATAACAAATTATTGTAGATTTAAATTTTACATGTACTGTGCTTCTTTGGCCTATGATAAAGTGCCTTTTTAGGCATGAAATATGTAAGGCTTGTCCTTATTGAGGTATATTTTACTTGAATAAACACATTTTTTAATGGCATCATTCCGTCTACAGTGGTCCAGTTCTGTACTAGACTGCTAAGTGAAGTAACATATTCCAAGGGTCGGACTGGACTGGAGGGACACAGAGAAAAAACCTGTTAGGCCCCGCCGGCCGAGATCCACACCCTGAGGGCAACCAATTATGCGTGCTTGTTTGTGCGGCACAGCAGGGGCCCCCAAATCCGACCCTGCATATCCCTTATATAGAAAATCCAAGACTCAAAGCATTTGGGATAATACATCCTGTATGTTTAAATATCACTATCATGACCTAAGCCTTAACTCCAGTTACAGAATTTATGCCTAAGCTTAATTGGGGCTTTAATTGTTGTTTTTTTTTTTTTTTTTTTGCATGACATATTTTTTACTAAATACAAATAAGCCCAGATGAATGTTCTCTCTAATTCCTTCTCAGCTATGTGTGCAAAAAAATCATGTGTCTGCACATTTTATCCTTTTGTGTACTTTTTTTTTTTTTTTTTTAAAAACCATGCGCTCAGGTCGGAATTAGTACAACATTTCCAACAAAAGTTTTCACTTAAAATTCTTTGGGCACACCACAATTTGTTATGTGTGCTGGCCTCAGAATCATTAGCACTGGCCCAAATCATTAGTTTACAACATGGTAGATGCAGTGTTTACTCAAATTAGCATAGCTTGCAATCACAAGGGCAATAGAAATTGGGGGGTTTAAGTAGAATGCTGCAAGCATTGTAGAATATTCCAGTTATGAAACAAATATTTATAGTTAGTGATGGGCGAATTTATTCACAGTGAATTCGCCTGGTGAAAATTCGCGGGCGTGTCTTTTTGGAAAAACAGATGCTCGCGTCCAAAATGAGACGATTCGCCCATCAATATTTATAGTCCATATTTAAGATTTAGGTATTTAAGTTTTTTTATCATTTAAATTTCTTTACATTATAAAGATGTTATCTAATATTCATGATGTCACTCTGGTTATAGGCTTCATCGCCATTGTATTATGCATACACAGCTGTTTTACAGAATAGCTTGCCAGATTGCCCTTGAGAACAGAACTGAAAAACATGTAAGTACAGAATTAATCATCAAACAAATTAGAATACTTTACAGCAATGTTTTAAGATTCAAAATGAATATAAAGTAGCTCTGGGTTACATTTTCTCCTGTGAGACTGCAATGACCGCGCAATTTGCATTTTTTTTAATTGATTCCCATAATGCATTATAGAAACATGTAAGGTAAACCTGTAAAAGCTGGTTTACTAATCAGTCAACTAATGTTAAAGCATTAGAGCAAACTTTCAGTATATCTAAGATATGTACAGTCACCTCTGCTATGAATGACTGGTTTGGTGAGGAAAGCATAAATCATAAATTTAATGGCTGCCAGTACCATGCAGTAACTCTTAAAACCATGCTTTTCTGTGTGCTCCTGACTTGACTAGCCTGAACCAGAAAATCAGGTAATCGCTCCCTTTGCTTACTTTCATGCTATTAATAAAAAAATCTCATTGAATATTAATGCTAACTAGAAATGTTTATCTTTAACAGTTCCAGTCAGATAAAAGATTATGAGAAATCATACAGGTTAGAGTATAAGAAAGATATTCATAGTTCTACCTTGGCTTATCCTTCAGCTTATTAATAATTTAAGCCAGTAAGTAGGCATGTAAGATACTGTGCTAATTTTATTTTAAAAATGATGTTATTTATAATGACTAAAAGAGGAATATATATTACCTTTTATTATCATTCTGAGACCTATTCACTGATTTTTGTAGTTGAGGACACTTCCTTGAACAGACAAATTGTTTTGCTCTACAATTTACTCAAATAATTGATTGAGACAACTTTGTAAGCTATTCTTTGACTAAAACTCTGATTTAATTTATATTTGTTAACTAAACTTTAATTTGTGTTACAAAATATAAACAACTAAACATTTTCTGTTTCTGACTACATTAGTTTCCTCCCCAGCATCTTCAGCCAAAACGGCGAATTTGTTGGTTTGGACAAGTTGTGGACCAGCCCCCCTACCCTTCTGCCCCCTACTTCCCCTTCTGACTGTCATATGTGAATCTGAATCAAAGCTTATTAAGTCCTATAACTACTTTGACCACTACTGCTCTTATTGTTTGTTGTTTTATTTAATTTATGATATGCCTCAACCTTGTATTCCTTTGTGAGTAGGTATGGATGTTTTAAAAAAAAAGTTCACATTCATGCACCATATATGTGTCACGAACGGCACCCAATACCAGAACAATTGCAAAACACCTTTGTCTCAGCTCGGCTTCACCAGTTAAGTGACCGCCTTTGGCCTCGGGAGGAGCCCTCGGCTTACTCAGATGCCACCTGGACTTAACGAGAGGTGTAAAGCAGAGGTTCTGGCTAGCACAGGGGCACGATCGTCTCACCAAGGAATTGGATGAAGAATACCACCAAACGGAGTAGGCAGGCCGGAACAGCACAAGCTGCGTAGAATAGTCAGACAGGCCAGGATCAGGATTAGAGAGTGAAGAGTAGTCAGGGGACAGGCAAAAGTCAGGATACCAGAGGACAGAATAATCAGACAAGCCAAAGGTCAGGATTGGAGAATAGCAGGATAGTCAGGCAAAGCAAGGGTCAAATACCAGTAGATCAGACAGGAATCAATCAGGAAACACACCCAGGAACTAACAAATCGAACCTAACAACGGGCAATGCTCTGAACACCAAGATCCCTTTAAATAGTGTTTGAATTTGGCGCCATTGCGCGTGACGTCATCACGCCGGCGCGCATGCGCTTACAGAACCCGGAAGTGCGCGCGCGGCGTGCACTAAGGAGCCGGCAGAGGAAGGGGAAGGATGCACGCGGTGAGCGTCCCCGCCAAAGGCACGGCGGGCGCTCCTGCGTGCTCGGGGGGCAACCGCTAGACCACCAGGGTAAGCGCTGATCGTCACAATATGATAGCAATTTTGCCTCTCTATTTCTAAAGAGTACTGCACCTTCTGGTGGAGAAAATCTCTTGTGGATCAAAACCACATTATCTATTCCTAGGGGATTAGATAGTGGAGCTGGATATTATTTTTATCTCTAAAAGGACTTTTGCATTTATATTCATTTTTGATAAATGTATTACTTTGGCTATGGGATTGCAGTTTGTTTGGAGGCTCATTTTATTTTTTTGTCTTATTCAAATATATTGCCGTCCAACAATTAAAATAGATTTTGAAGCTATTTTCCAACTGCCTTCCCACTGTGCTCCTACTTATTTTGCTAACTGAAGCACATAGGAGGCAGTGAATAGAAACTGAAGACTTCAGCAGAGGACATTTTCAACATAATGTAATTTTATTTGGTTGCATGTCAAATAGAGGTGAATACTGACTTTGGTTAGTGGCATGGTTATCCCAGTTACTTGTAATGTAAATGTAACATTTTAGATCTTTTGCTAAAGGTTTATTAATAAAATATCCAGAAGCTCATATATTCAGTAAATGACATGCTTAAACTGCCTAATTACTTTACCATAATGTCTTGCAACGGCATAATGAAATAAAAAATGCTCTTGGAAAAAAAATAATTGCTTGTTTGCCCTTGGATTACAGAAGAACTTTTAATATTTCTGCATTTAAGATGACTTCCAGTGCTACCTTCTGCATTTATAATTGTATCAATGTTACATTTCATTCAAATAAAATTAACCTTAATGAACTAAAAGATGGGTTATTGCTTGATGATATAAACATTAGTGTAAATAGCTGTAATATTTATAAAATTCTGCTATACCAGCACTAATATTTCCAATATAAATGATTACTGTAGATGTGCCCCATATTACATACAAATAGATCTAATGTAAAAAGATTAAATGTACTGCAATGTAAATAACTGTATATAAAATTACTAAATAACCAAACATTAATAACTACCAACACTATAAATGCCATATACCAACTACAAATACTCATTTTCTTACAAATCAGTGTAGTGTGTTCATAAACCTTTGATGTGGCCATCATGTGAGAATTTGCATTTACACAGGAAGACGATACAATCCTAATTTTTCAGTTGGTGAGCTAGCTAAAGATATATTAATAAACCAAACACTCAGGGAACTATTTTTCAATCAGGTCAACACAGGTTTTTAAGGTTTATTTATTATAATATATTGCGGAATATTTCTTTGCAGAAAAACCTCTAATTTCCATGATTTTTTCTGATTTATTTTCTCAAAACCACAAATGATTTGGATGTTTCCCCCTAAAGCTCCAATAAAATCTTGATATTGCACAAAACCCAGTGCACATAAAAAAATCAATGTGGGGCTTTCTAATGGAAAGTTTTGTAGCTGCTGGTGCAGTATATTGAACAAATTTCCAAACAACCCTATGCTGTTAGTAATTGAGGAAGGAATTGTTATTGGTGTGCTCTGAAATTGCTGATAATGAATCTAAGGAGGTTATTTACTAAAGTCCAATTTTTCTGGTCAGAATTTTAAAGAAGAGAACACCATATTTTAGTAAAAAAAAAAAAAATGTCATGATTTACTAAACCCGATAGTGTTAAACGTCCGAATAAAAAAGTAGTCTCATCTCAGACCTGCCGAGCTCATTGAGAATTCAATGGCAGATTGGAAGCTACCCTGATCAATTATATGAAAAATTTGCAGGTTTCGGCAACAAATATGAAAAAATCGTACAATTCAGATCCATCTTTTTTGGATAGTTTTTTACAACCCCAATGAGCCTGTATGCCTTACTATGTCAATGATACATTGGCAATACTTGTTATTTTGAGACAGTTGGGGCTGTTGCCATCTGATACTGTATTTGCTACTTTCTTTTCAGATTTATTGCACAAAACTAGTGATGGGCAAAACGCCTGCGAAATTTCGCCTGGCAAACATTCGCCGAAAAAAACGAGTCGCGCATTAAGTTTTAGTAAATACACTCCTTAATGAACTGATTCCTTTAAGATTTTTTGAGTAATTATATGTATTTCTTTTTTTATTTACATGTATGTAGTTTTCTTTAGATATTTCTTTGGGTTCATCTGTCTGGGTGCCACAAATAGTGGTGATTTACTTTGTTACTAAAATTGTATCGTGTTATATTCTGTTAACATATTTTATTGGATGTTTATAGGGAAATGTGATTTTACAAGGGGTTAATTATTGTGATTTGATTGCCTGTTATTTTTAAAATAAATATTTAAAACATATATTACTTCCTGACGTTATCCTGACAGTGGTCCCCAGTAGATCGAAATGTTTAGATGAGTAGGGAGGAATAAAGATTGGTGATTTTTTCACATATTGTAGCCATGAGTGCTTTCTACTGTGCATGTATGTACTGTATGTATATATATACAATAAATGTTAATAAGATTCCTTTTACTAGGCATTGCAACCAGAGAAGTTGACATGTTGGATTACACAATTGAGCATCAGTCAATACAGATTTTATCCTCTCTTGCACTTCAGATTAACATATTGATTTTGCATTTTAAAACCCTTTGTATACTTTAACTATTTTCTTTAGTGTACATGACCAGAATGCAAACCAGAAGCTAAAAACATATTAAACATAATATAGGATTGGAGAACAAAATTAAGCCAATTGTTTGTTGCAATTGAAAAAGAAATATAGTTCTTGGAAGAAATTGAGACTCATTTATATTTGCTTCACACAGTGAATATATTTGCCCTGGGTATGGTTATATTTCTAAAGCTGGATAAGATGTGCAAAAAGACAATTTTTTTTTGCACTGGTAATGTCCATAAGAGCTTTTTAAATTTGGCAGAAATGGCAAATTACCAATATTTGTGTGCACACTCTTCATTTGAATTACACCACAATTTTGTTGGTGGAGAAAATATTTGCAAATCACTATGACTATGAAGATTCTCATTCATCCAGGTCATGGTATATATATCAAAAGTAACTCAAAGCAACTGGACTTGCTGAGATATTTTAATGAAGACGTTTCACTGCTCATCCGAGCAGCTTTTTCAGATCAACTGACTGGTGTAGGGGAGTTCTCGGCATATGGACTCTTCCAAGAATCCAATCACAATGGCACACTGCAACTCTTCAGAGAAGTGACATCTGAAATTCACAGTGGTGTTGATTCTGTGTAGTTACAGTGATAGGATAACCAATGTGTCATGCAACTCCTAGAAAACAGGTGTTACTTTTGAGAGTTGCATGAATGGATGTGTCATGAGTTCTGAAACCACCGGGGAACAGATGTTAGAACAGCATTGTATGTAGCAGACAGGTGGTGTTGCCTCTGTTCATGGATGGTTTCTCCACCTTAACATAAATCGCCTCTTTCACACCTCTTTCAAACCAGCGGTCTTCTTTATCCAAAATTTGGACATTGTTATCTTCAAAAGAGTGTCCCTTGTCTTTTAGGTGTAGAAAAACAGCCGAGTCTTGTCCTGTAGCGTTCGCCCTCCTATGCTGATCCATTCGTTTATGGAGCAGTTGTTTTGTCTTAGGATTTTCAACAAACACCACGTCCCTGTGTATTTCAAACCTTGCAACACACTGAGACAAAAACTGGTACATCCAAAGGATCCAACTCCTAAGGGAAAACAAAGTAATGTGGTATACGCTGTCCAGTGTAGCGATGAGTGCACTGATCTATACATTGGGGAGACAAAACAACTGCTCCATAAATGAATGGATCAGCATAGGAGGGCGAACTCTACAGGACAAGACTGTTTTTCTACACCTAAAAGACAAGGGACACTCTTTTGACAACTGTTTTGTTGCAGCAACTTTTTCTGTATTCAAAAAAGTCGACAATATGAACAATGCATTTCTTGAGAGAAAAGTTTGCTTTGTGCATACCTAATATGTATTGTGAAGCCATAGCACAGAAACCACCAACAGAAAATGATTGTCATCTATCCCAGTGTGCATCATAATTATTAAAAAGCTGGCAAATCTCACTACAGATGTTCAACCGACCTGCAAGCTGCTGTATTTGCCTTTCATTTACAGTAATGTTATAGTGTCATGTAAAATGTCAAGTATAGCTTGATTATAGTTATATTGAAACTCTTTGAGTGTGGCATAGTAAGGAATATATGCTTCCTACAAACCATGCTGGAGAAAAATATTAGCCTGGACATTCTTAGACATCAGAAAATATTTCTAGTTGGTGCCATTTATGTACTTGCCAGCTGCCTCTGACACATCAAGTATGACTGATAAACAAATAGTGCATTTTAGAGAAATATACAGCCTGTGAGATCTAGAACGAAGTCCCACTGCAAAATTGTTTTGGATTTTGGTTGTGGTGACTCAGGAACAGTTATGATCCCAATGACTGTAAACAACTATAATGTAAGAATTCAGCAGAGTATGTAGTAGAAAAATTATACTCCTCAACAATGTAGGTCTCTGTCAAAATATATTGCATAAAACAGTTCATAAACTGTTTAAAACCCTGCTTTACCTAAGTAAGCCAGTTTCATAAAAAATATATAATTTCAATAGTAAGTGCCACTGGGTAATCCTAAATAGAGAACTGTAATTTTAAGTACTATGGGGCACCTCCTAGGATCATACGACTCAGGGGGTAGCTGGAAACTGACAATATGTCTATCCCCATGTCAGATTTCAAAATTAAATAAAAAATTTAAATAAATAAAAATCAAAATTTAAAAATCTGTTTGCTCTTTTGAGAAACAGATGCGATTTTAAATTTTTTTCCCAAAATAGTATACCTTTAAGTATTCATTAAGAATATGTTTTCCTTTAAGATTATTAGTGGACAAACACACGCTGACATTAAAGGTGAGTGAATCTGTTTATGTAAAAAATGTATCCGTATCAGATGTCAGCAATTTGTTGGTATTTTATTAAAAAAACAAACATAGTTATGGTGACTATGCATTACCGCTTTCAATTAATAGAAAATGTAAACTTACAGTATTATAAAATACAGAAGACTTCATTGATATGTATATGCTTTAGCACTGCATGTGTCATGACCCAGTTTGGTAGGATTTGGTTATATTTGTGATGCTCTCTCTGTCTTGATTCAGTCTAGTGTTTGGCTACTTCCCCCACCTCATAAACCTCAAAATATCTCTCACCTCCAAGGCCTGATTATAGGGTGTCTGAATTTAAACACAAAAGTTGTTTTCTGAAGAATTTAGGCATTAATGAACCTAGAAGCTGAAAGGGTAGCTACTTACAATATCTTTACATGAGTCAAATACAAAGGAAATATAATTCATAAAAGTACACCCAATTTCGAATATATAGATACATTACTCCAGAAATATGGCTTGCTTAAAAATGTATTTCCAGTTGTCTATAAGGGAAAGATTTAGGGGCACATTTGCTAAGGGTCGAACTCTCGAATTTAGGTTTTAACGCAATTCAAATCAAACAGTCGAACATAAAAAAATTCGATTGATCGATAAAATCGTTTTTATATTTGATCAAAAAAACTTGGAAAAATCCCATCAGAGCATCCCATAGGGATGTATTGCAATTCGGTAGGTTTTATCTGCCAGTTCTTCGACAATCGAATTCAAATTCGAATTTTCGAATTTTACCAATTGGAATCGAATTTAGGGCTATTCGATAGTCGAATAAGCCCAAAATAAATTCTAATTTCGATTTTTTTAAATTCGAATTTTCACTTCGAATCAATTCAACCTTTAGTAAATGTGCCCTTTAAACTGTAAAGCTGCCCTTACTTGGCAAAAAACATTTTTCTTTACCTGTGACTGTTTTCCTTTCCAATGAATAACTAACCTGATTTAAAACCTTGCCCAAATCTTTCACATTTGTAGCTTTCCACTGAGCCTACCACAGTACCCTACTCTCATGTGTGTATTGTTATGTTCATGACCTTTGGCATCTGAATCTGTAAATATTCTGTGGAAGGAATGCTTGGGATTGTTGCAAAGCTCTTTGCTGTTTTTATGCAGTGCACACATATTTTTATTTACGGCTTTATGGATACAGAAGCAGACATTTACTTTATCGTATGCATATAGACAATAAAACTGATTTTATTCTAAGCAGGTATATTTCATAAAAATGCTCATGAAATATTTCATTATAGGCGAGCAGATTTTTGTATAACCGAGGAGAAAATCATAAATGACTAGGTATCATAACAATTTGCTAGTTTGTCAGTCAGCCCTGAATTCTATGGATTGGATTGAAGATGCACTGTTGATGTACACTATTGTCATGCTAAATAGTTCATCAGTAGTATTGTTTGTATGTGTCTATGAAGACTTTTATTCAGCCAGGTCACAATATAGATAATCTAGGAAAGATAAATCTAAAGCAGATAAAGCTGAGAGCCCACTTGCTTTAGAATTATCTGTATTATTTTCTCTGATATATTTTCTGTATTACAAAAGTAGCTGCATTTGTGTAATCTGATTTATTAATTGTGGGTTACTGTATAATTCAGGTTTTTTAATTGAAGTAGGATCTCAGGGTTAATACCCTAAGAACTGAATTTCAGTTACAAGTGTTGGCAGAACACTGTGGACTCAGATCATTAACTTAAAAGAAATCCCACAGATACCAGGTAGAATCAAAGATAATTGTAGCATCGTTTATATAAGGCATGTGAGCAACACAATGCAGCCTGATGATGTGCTTCAGTCATATGCTCGTTTAATATTCCATTAAAACCGATAAATGGAATATTACATTTTCCAAATCACCTGAGACAAAGTTATTTTAATACACAGAGGAAAGATCCAGAAGCCTCAAGTGACATCATTCACCACAGAAAAGATCAAGAAGCTTTTTCTCTAAGATTAGCTTTAACTGCTTCACTGAATCATGCCTATTCTGCAGTTTTCTGTACTCAGTCCTGGGCAGTACTAATGCCATTAGTTACGTTAGCATCCCTAAGCAATGAGAGAATAATTTGCTTCACTGTTAGGGAAATAAACAACTAGATTTAGGTACCAGTCAGAATTAAGATACATTTATATAAAACTAGAGAAAGGAAGTCAGTAAATCAAACTTCAGAATAAGCTTTAATAAATGCACTGTGTTATCAGTTCAAATATACAAAAAACTGCCAGTACTGCTAAGATGACAATGTACCTATTCGTAGTGACACATACACAATTCTTATTTGATTCTTGTTTTTTCCCCACAAAGTCCTGGAAGCTTTAAAAGTATAATCATTTTTGCCACAAGCTGTAAAGACTTTATGGTACCTCTAGGCTTCAGCATCAGCCCTTCATCTGGAACAACTTACTTTCAATCAATGCCTTTGTTTTCTGTCAGAAAAAAAGCCTTCTAAGTAAATGAAAGATTGTGACTTGAATCCCTACCAAAGAACACCTTCTTCTGTAATTTAGTGAATCCTATCTCTATTATAGAATGTACACTGAAAATGTCCCACTACTCTGTCCACCAAACCATGTTCTCTCAATCTTACTTGTCAGCCTCATAACAAGCATTACAATTCTAAAAGGACCACTAAGTATACATTTTTAAATGTTAACATTTGTTTCATATGTATCTGCAATGGTGTTGCTGGTTCAGAAAACTATACAGATAGATATTTGGCCTATTTGCTAGTCGAAGTATTCAAAAATGACTTTGAAATGCAGTTTTTTTAATTCGAATTTTAACTTCGATCCTTGATAAATCTGCTCCTACGAGTCTAAAACACTACTAAGATAGAAAATGAAACTCCCAGAATTGAAGAGAACCACTGCATCTAGAAAGAAAATGCTTTTTATCACTTCAGAAACCCTTAGAAGAAGGGTGGGCCAGGAAATGAGAAAAATGTAAAAACAAAAAAATAGTATGTCAACAGCTCCACACAACTGGTTTATAGAAAAAAATAATTGCCTTCTAATAATCAATAGGCATTTAGAAAACAAGAAATTTGAAGCCTAAATTGCACTGAAGTCAGACATAAATGGAACATTCAGTATTCTTCTATATTAAACAAATGTATGCAGTATAGGGCATAGTAGCATAAGCAATATAGCACAGTAAAAGTCCTCTGTAAAAGAAAGTTATTTTTATTCATCTTCCCTAAGAGAACAATGGTTTTTCTTAGTTTCCTCTAAAGGATGCAATTCCACCTGTTCAAATGGTCTTGAGCCTACTGGGAAAAATTAAAACTGCATCTTCTGATTGGCTGATATTCATTTAGTTAATTTGCATGAGATTTTCTGTTCCAGCTTTTACTGATAGTGATGTTGTTAAAAGGGACACCAATTACTGGGGTATCCTGTGTTCCATCACTACATCTGTATTCTTATTGTTAGTACAATTAAATTATCTGAAATTATCTAAAGTCTAAATAACATTTCAGGGTGTAATTCTTGTTAACATAAATTATGGATGCTTATACAGTATTAAGACAAAGTAATAAGTGTTGTGCCAGTGTTGGTACCAGCTCATGCTACTACTAATAGCAAGATAATTGACCTAATAAAGCTGCAGTCTTTGTACATATAGTATAGTCCAAGGTTAACAGTCAGCATACCTCCAAAATGTTGTTCAGTTTGGAATATATGTGTATATTCGTATAGTGGTGTGAAATTTAGATTCCGCAAATTACCACAGCCAGGTAAAATTATACAACTGAGGTTCCCAGAGATGAAATGATTCATTGAGATTATCCAGCCCAGAGACAGCAAATGCCACAGAGGTTTTTTTTTTTTTCAAAATGTGCCCACAGGTTTTACTTCCTCTCTCTCTCTCCCCCTCTTCTTTCTCCTCTGCTTCCCTCCTTTCTTCTCAGCCAAAACCAGCTCAATTTCTATGCCACTGACCCAAATGGGGAATGGTTCTGATTGGCTGATGACAAGTTAAACAGGAGAACCAGCTAATTTTTTTACATGTTCATTTTACCAATAACAACTTTACAAACGGTTCCTCTTTGAAATGTAAAAGACCCTCTCCAGATTGTTTCTCTGGGTATGTCACCAGCCTGTTTGATTATCCGTTAGGAAACAAAGCATTCTATCTTATTTTGAAATTTATAACACTACAGGATGGGCTCCTTTGACAGTAGACAGAAACTAGAGTTTGGGTCATAAAAGCTCAGGATGTCTAATACCTAAATAGGGATTAATTACAATTCTTTGAAGTAGGCAGGAACTAAGAAATGTGCAAATGAATGTGTACAGCTGTCATTGGTAAATACTAGAGTTATCAATGGTAGGCACCATATATTGGGAAAGATTTATCATATTAATATACAGTATATATAATTCTTACACTTATTACTACACAAAACTTTATCATATACAGTATTCTACACAGGGATACTGTATTTGGTGGGAATTCCTATCCACCTGTACCCTCGAGCATTATACTGTGCGTTGAAATAAATCTTCCTGAGCACTCTCATGAGACAGTCAGTAAATTATAAAGCAACACAGATAAAGGGAATGCAGAATTCAGGACTGTTCTTTATAAAACAAAATTTAAGAAAACCTCTCTCGCAGAAGAAATAATAAGTAAATCAAACCCATTTTAGTTGATATTGAGAACAAAAAGAAATATCACTTGTAAACTCAATCTTATGCGTGCAACCAAATCAGCAGTTTTCACACGTATTTAATAGTTACAGATAACTTTAAAATAGAAATTTAAAATTCAGACAATACCAAACAATATAGTAACATCATATGGCCACATGTTTCTCATGGTCCCTCCTAATGCGTTTGGCACCACTGAGAAGGTACCTTCTCTGATGCTGCACTAGGATGCACTTTTGTTGTTTTGTATAGTATGGATTTTTCATTTATATTTTGAAAATATCTGTAGCCAATTAATCTTTTTTTCATGTAAAACTGCTAATTTGGATGTATGCATAAAATGTATTTTGTTCAGGACCTTAGTAGTAAACACTCATAATAGATGGCGTTTTCATATCATTTTAAACACAAAAACCTAATTTCCTCAGAAAGCAGTACAAGGAGAAAGTGGACACAGCAAGTAAAAGTATCTGTTACTTCCATTTTTTGAGCATCTTGTACAGATGCTCGGGTGCAGATCTTTGTATGCATGAATAGAAACAAGACCTGTACTTTGCAGTTTAATCCAACATAGGTGCAAATTCATTAAAGTGTGAAGCATCTAACGCTAGCGCTAATTCACCAGCATGATGTCAATTCACAACTTCGTCGATTCACTAACAGTGTCCATAGTGAAGTAGATAGACGCGCAACTTTGCACCCTTACGCCAGGTGAAGTTGCGCACTGACAAAGGGACGTAACTACACTAATTCACTAAAATGAACATTTTTCTGAATGTTACCTCTTATGCTAGATGTTACTTCGCCAGGTCAGACCAGGCGAAGTTCAATACAATAGATAGGAGTTTGAAAAAAAAACTTGACATTTTTTCTAAGTCCCAAAAAACACTGGCGTCTTTTACCTTTTGTTGGGTGATAGTCTGAAAAATAGCAAAAAAAATTGGGGTTACCCTCCTTCCTTCCTTGTATCTGGAGCATTTGTAAATTACCCTTTGATATAGTGGTAACTGAGGAAGCAACAGTCTTCTTCACCATATCAGTGAGCCTGTTTCAGCAGATGCAGTCTTGGTGAATTGCCAAATCTCACCATGCATCTCTCTCTTTGATGTTGCTTTTACTATTCCATGCCAACAATCATTTAAAGTCAATTTTTGTCTGTACCAGTTCTTGCTGCTTTAAGATTATTTTAAGAATAGATGAAAAGAGAAAACATCAAAGGTGTGTCACATAAGAAAACAATAGTGCTGAATTCCCAAGGCTTTATAAAGTAAAAGATACATTCTCCTGTATATATTGTAAGATTTGGAAACTTAAAGGGTTTCTGTCATGATTTTTATGGTGCTTTTATTTCCAAAGAATACTGTTTACACCGCAAATAATTCACTCTACCATGTAAAATTTAATTGCTAACCCAACAAGTGTATTTTTTTAGTTGTAACATTGGTGTACTATTGGTGTGTAGGTAGCCATCTCAAGTCATTTTGCCTGGTCATGTGCTTTCAGAAAGAGCCAACACTTCAGGAACTGGAACTGCTTTAAGGCAGGATATTGTTTCTCCTACTCAATGTAACTAGAGTCACAGTGGGACCTGGATTCTTACTACTTATGATTGCTTCTTATACTGTGTCTACCATGGAGCTGTTATTTGGTTACCTTCCCAATGTTCTTCTGATGGGCTGCTGGGGGGAGGGGGTGATATCACTCCAACTTGCAGTGCAACAGTAAAGAGTGACAGAAGTTTATCAGAGTCACATGACTGGGGCGTCTGGGAAACAGGCAATATGTCTAGCTCCATGTCAATTTTCAAAATTAAAATAAAAAAAAAATCAGTTTGCACTTTTAAAAATAGATTTCAGTACAGAAGTCTTCTGGAGCAGAACTACTAACTGATGCATTTAGAAAAGTATCCCTTTAAAGTAAACCAGCTACATATGAGTAAAATACTAAGTTAAGCATGTAGTTTCATGACATGGCATGTGTATGCAGCATTCTGTCTTATGTATTTAATATTCAGTTGACTGAAAAAGCATATGTATTTTTTATAAGATCAAAAAAAGTCAGTTTGGTCTTATATAAATACTGTAGGGCAAACATACAATTTGAATGTACATACAACTCAGTCCATTGTTTGGGACTGTATGGGGGTGGTTTGTTTGGGGCTGATTGCACCCAAAGCTATATTCGGTTTCCAGACCAAACATTGAGAACCTGAGTGAGCATTCACCTTGCAACCTTTGTAAATCAGATTATTCTCATCATGCACAATATGAATGAATAGAAAATTATAGAAGTTTCAGATAGTGCTAGTGTGTTATAAGCTTTTGCAATCAAATTTCGTATACATTATTCTGAGTACTTCGGGTTATTAAAGTGTGAGAATACATGTGCAAATAAAATATTTCAGTTATATTCCTAACATGCATTTGTGTACTACCGGAATATGTTATACTGTGTATGCATGTTATATTACAGGGCAAAAGTAAAGGAATTGTGGAGCATTGTCACTGCAGCGGTGAGTATCATGGCTTTAGAGGTAAAGATTAAAAAGAAGAGATGTGTATGCATTGTTAAAAATCTAACTTTACACTTTTTTTAGTTATCCTACAATTTTTAAATTAGTCCTCATTTGTCACAGATGCTCTTCTTTGTATTGAAGTGATTTGTTTTTTTAAATGAGGAGATAAGAACTAAAGACGAGATTTTGCTGAATAAAAATCAGCTACATCCATCAAGATTTTATACTTTTTTTCTCCAACATAATAAAAAGGATTGAGGCCCATCTTAATGAGTTTGACAATGATTGGCATGTTTAATAGAGCTTTACACCTGTTTATTAGCTGTCATTCTAACAGCAGGTAATGTTCTAGTTTTCATGAAGTGCTGCATGCTAGAGGTCCATTAATTCCATGCATATTAATTAATTTGCATTGCTTCAGCAGCTCATTGCACATATTAAAGTTGCATTGTATTAGTTTTGTGTAAGTGAAACTGAACAAGTATAAAATGATATGCCTTAGGGAACATATGCCATAAGGAGTGTATACTATTGAATTATTCACTCCTTGTAACATTTGCATTGTAATGAACATCAGTTTGTTATCTGATACCCTGTATCTGTCATTAATAAGATTAAAAGCTTACTTTTTAGACTACTGCAAAGATTATTAACAGATAAGGATTTCATGTTTCAGTGCTTGTACAGTATTTTCTAAATAACCTAAAATGAATAGAACCACATTGTAATTGTACAGCTTGCAACTGTGTCGGCCTTTCCCAGCAGTTTTTTACTTTTATTATTGGCGATTAGTGATGGGCGAATCTAGGCAGAATCACTTCACCGAAAACTTCCTGAAATTCGTGAATTAGAAAAAAATTTGGCGCGCGTCACATAGTTTCCGATGCACATCGCGTCTTTTTCAACGCCTCGGTTTTTTTTTTGTCAGGCGAATTTTTGCCAGGCGAATTATCGTGGGTATTTCACGAATGTTTTCAACGGCGGCAAATCGCAGGAATTCGCCGCAAAATCGCAGGTGGCGAATAAATTTGCCCATCCCTATTGGCGATATACAAATGTTTTCACCTGGCGTGGCTTTGCTAAATTTTTTCACAAAACCTTGGCTAAAATCTGCTGTGAAAATGTTTTAAAAATGGCCATTGATTCCAATGCATTTTTGGCACAAGGAAAAACTTCCCATTGACACCAATGCTTGCATGAAAAAATAATAAAAAATGTCCATTGACTCCAATACAATGTCCATTTATTTCAATACTTTTTACTATATTTCTCAGTTTTGCATGAGTTTTGTGGTTTTTTTTATCATATCTTTTAATAACTTTCAAGGCATTCAGGATTTTGGGGAAAAAAAGTTTAAATTTAGTTTTAAAAAGCTCTAAAACCAGTCAGGACTGACCACAGGTATGACTAGCAGGTACTGTAGGAGCCTTGGTGCTGTGTAACATGGATACAACTGGTATTTAAGGTGCTGATACACAGAAAACATGTTGTCACGTAAGAGAAAGATTTATTAACACAAATGCAGGCAATGCAGCTGGTAAAATGCAAAAGAATAACAGAAAGTCCTTTTACCAGGCAAGTGGCAGGCTGCAGGCAAGAGTGATCTGGTAAACTGGCAGAAGGTCAGGACTGGTGGCAAACAAGGAATATCCGGTGAGCAGGCAGAGGTCTGGGGCAGGCTGAAAACAGAAGCAATAACAGGCCGAGGTCAATACCAAGAAATCATACCAAAATCAGGAAGGGAACTGTAGCAGGGAACAAGGGCACAGAGCAGAGAACCAGGTAGGACACAAGCAGGAACAGGGAACAGGTAGGTAACAGAGGCAGAAATCAGGCCAGGCACAGGCATCACAGGAACCACAGGCGAGATCAGGCCTGGGAGCTTTGATGATCAAGCACTCACTGCTGTGTGAGACAAGCTTATATACCCCCTTAATTGTGAAATAACAGACACATGGGGATAGATTCACTAAGGGGTGAAGTGACTAATGCTAGCGAAAATTCGCCAGCGTGATGTCATTTCATTACTTTACCGATTTACTAACAGGCACATGTGGCACACCGCTATTGAAGGAAATAGATGCTAGAATTGCTTCACACTCTAATGCCAGGCGCATTTTAACTCTGGTGCATGGACGTAAAGATGCAAATTCACTAAGATGCGGATTTTACTGAATGTTACCTCTATTGCCAGACTTTCCTTCACCAGCTCTGACCTGGTGAAGTGCATTGGAGTGCATAGAACATCCTCAATCTTCAGTTAATTACATCATAATTTTCAGAATTGAACACTAGAGCAGCTTCACATTGATTTGCTTGCTCTGCCGAAGTAACGATAGAGAAAATTCACCATTGATCGGTGCCCTGGATGCAACTTCCCACTTTAGCGAATTAGCGTTATCCCAGTGAATTTACGCCTGGCGAAGTGTCGTGATGGCTGCAAAGTGAATTTATCCCCTGGGCTTAATGAGGGAGGAGGTGATGAGAGAGAAAACAACAAATGCAAACTTAACATTTTGTGAAATGCTTGGAAAATTATGTGTAAGTCTCTGGTGGCTCAAAAGGGTAATGTACTGCCACAAAACCAGGAAGTTCCTAATAAAAAAACCTAAAATTTTACTTTTATAAATAGACCTGAAAAACCTTGTAACGGTTCTATACAACATGGGCAGAAGAAGACAATAAGAACAGGCTGTAATTGACTTCTGTTCTCTTCTGTGGGTGCATGGATTTGATGCTCTCAGCTCTTTCTTGTTAAATGAAATAAAAACGTCCCATGCCAATTATACATTAAAACCTTCCAACCTTCCAACCAAAGAGGGAGAAAGACATCTTTATAATTGTACTAAAGCTATTTCTATTTGTTTATTTTATTTTTCCAAAGACCAGTGCAAATACTTTAAGAATCTCTGTTTCATATGACCTTTTCAGGAAAGGCATCAGAATAAAATCTTGAAAGGGAAAATGTGCAAAGTAAGTATGAGTACTGTAAGTCCATCTATCTGATAAGTGTATAGCATACTATGTTGAGAAAATCAAATGTTTTGTAAATCTATTGTTGCAAATCCTGAGGGGAGTGATATGATGCAGTCTCTCCTCACACTGTTTCATTAGCTTCCAAAGACAAAACGATCACACAGGCTTCTGGATCGAGAGTAGAGACTGGATAGTTCTTTCAGCGATAGCATATTGTATGCAGTGGGTCTAGTTTTTGTGATTTTATATCATTTCAGTTCATGCTTGCAAAGAACAAATGGAAGCACATGCTTTATGTATAATTGCAGTGGATTATTTATAAAAGGAAGCAGTGTGGGGAATTACTCTGTACATACAGTATTCCTACCAAGTCACCTTGAGAATTTTCCTTTAGTTACTGTCAAAATTACCAGGGCTCATTTATAAACAATGGAAAAAATGCACCTGGGCAGATACAATCAAATGTGTGTCTTCATTGTTCTACCTGCAGCTGGCTCAAAACATCTAAAAAATTATTTGTAACTATGGGTTATTGCCCAGGTGCAATGTAAATTAAATGGATCCTGGGAAAGTAATATGCTGACAGGGTTGATGTTATTTAAAGGGAATGTTTCTTCAAATATTACTCCAAGGGGCTTACATTGCATTAGAAATCACACAAAAAATTGCATTCAGCACTGCAAGAAACACTGCATTTAGCATTGCAACATTACTTTAATAGATGTTTACTTTATTAAGTAGGAATTTTGTCACATATATCTGTATATCATATTGGGAGCCTAAATGTCTATGTCGGTTATGTAATAGCTTACTATGATGGTAGCATAGTACAACTGTACAATCTACATATTTGCAGCTGCTGAACTGGTTAAGTTATCTGGATAATCATCACATGGAGGCCTATTTATTAAAGGTCGGATTTTTGTGGTTTTAGAGGTTTTTAAAATCCATAGCTGAATTAACTTTCTCTAAAACCACGAATGTCATGAAATGTAATACTGGTGTTGAGGATGAGTAATTCTAGGGGAAATGCAAAATTATTGATTTTACTGTTCTGTGAGAAAAAAAGACGAGACATCAATTAACATTTTACTTTCTAAAAATCCAAATTTAAAAAGTAAAAATTAGAAAAAAATGCTGAATGATGCATACAAATACATCTAAAAATGTGGGTTTATTGAAATTTAGTAAAAAAAAATCCAAAAACCTCTATCAATCAACTCTGACCAAACTCCCATCCATAATTTTACTTAACTTACCAATAAAATAATTTTAAAAATTCTGTGCTATAAAATACACTATACAAAATCCTGAAAAAATTTGAATCAGATTTGTTACCCAAAAACTCAGACTTTTTCAGATTATCATACGAAAACCATTATTTCTTCTGATTATCATACGAAACCCCGCTCAGATCATGATATCTTGCAATTGTAAAAAGGACATCAGCCATTGACTTCTACATGACATCAGATGGAAATTTATTTTAGGTTTTTTCCATGAAAAGAATTGTTTTCCCCTTTAAAAATCCTACCAGAAAAAATTTAAAGGGATACTGTCATGGGAATTTTTTCCAGTTAATAGTGCTGTTCCAGAACAATTCTGCATTGAAATCCATTTCTCAAAAGAGCAAACAGATTTTTTTATATCTAATTTTAAAATCTGACATGGGGCTAGACATATTGTCAATTTCCCATCTGCCGCAAGTCATGTGACTTGTGCTCTGATAAACTTC
>CM044446.1:45452396-45463775 GCA_024363595.1 Xenopus borealis | reverse complement strand
ATCGCCAGGCGACAGAATCTCCCCGAATCTCCCTGTCTGTCCCAGACCTTAAAGCCACATATTGCAGGACACCAGGTTCATTGTTAACACACAGTCCTCACAAGTTTACTGATAACAGCAGTACTTACCTGAGGCTGCTGGGCCAGAGTTCCAGTCTGCAGAGTTAGAGAGTGCTATAGCCGGGAGTTGCACAGGTAATTACCTGATTAAACTCAGCTGGTGTCTGCACAGACAGAGCAATCACATACTTGTACTCAGTAGGGGGTCACTTTACCAGTGGCACCCGATGATTAATCTCATCTGCTGTCTGCATAGGCAGATTGAATAATTAGTGTTGGTGCCTCCTGCAAGGGCCCAAGTCCCTTATAGAGCAACTTTTTTATCTTTTTTATAAACTAGCTTCACCTTGGGAAAGTTTGTTGATGGAGGCAGCTGGCCATGAAAACCCTGCCCCCATAAAACACAAGAAAAAACAAAAGTAACAGGAGGCATGAAGGCTCAGGCCCCTAACTAATAATGTGTAGGGGCCACATACACTACTGCCACCAGACATCTTTTGGACAGGCCCGGGAGGGCACACGGATGTGGGGACAAGCACTTGCCACCAAAAGCTCTCACAGCAAAACAGGAAGGCAACTGAAACACAGGCAGACAAAGAGTAGCAAACATTGCACACCAGTGCTTTACCTGATCCAGGAGCTGAAGCACAGGAGACTCCCAAGATATGAGGTAGTGTGCTGGGGGACAAAAGGTCCCATGGACCAAAACCCCCTGTCCCTAGGACACCTTCAGGGCAGGCCTAATGCTTTCCCAAAGTTAAAAAGAAAATTTTGCTTCCAATGGGAACAAAAGGAAAAGCAAAGGAGAAGGACAAAAAAGACGCCGGTAAGTGGGTGTGGTTGGCCTTTTAAAGGTTTGGGGAGGGTCCTTCTGATGGGAGCATGGGGGAGGGGCTATCTTGATGAGTACTGACATGGAGTTTGACATGGGAAAGATATATTCCCTAGATATACAAATTAAAAAGCAGCAATACAAAAAAAATTGGACTGAAGGCAATGGGTAGAAAAGAAAGAAGAATATGTAAAATATTATGTTACAGAAAAAAATGTCAATGAATAGATAATAACAATTATGACATGATAATATGATGATGTTTATCCAGGTCATGATATACAGTATCTAGTAGAATTAAGTCAAAGGCAAATGGACACTGGGAGGCACATTTATTGAAGGTCAAATTTCCCATTTATGTGAGTTTCTGAAAATTCTATTAAATTTGAATATACTCGAAAATTCGACTGGGGGTTATTTATAAAAAAATACAATATGTAAATATGTACAAATATTCCTGACCCAAAAACTCGATACTAAACTTGATTTGAGTTTTCTCTGAAAATGGAGGAAGGCTACTAACATCTCCAAATTGGTCCCTGACCTCTCCCATTGACTTCCAGGTTTTAGGCAGGTTTTAGGAGGAGAATAGTCGAATTTAAGTTCAATAAATTTTAATTAAAATTAATACTTGAATTGAGTTTGGATAATTCACAATTCGAATTTGAGAGTTTTGACCACCAGGCTGCAAACCAGATATCATGCTATACTGGATCTAGTGATCTCCAATGACCCAAAACATATAGCAAAGGTGCAAGTGGTTGAACCCTTTGGTAATAGTGATCATAATCTGATCTCATTTTGTCTGGGGAAAAAAACACAATTTCAGAAAAGAAAATGTTAGTTCCTTAAGGGCTGCTCTTCACAACATTGATCAGGGCATTGTTTTCTGCTAAAAACATAGAACAGAAATGTACTGTAGAAGCACTAAAAACTACCATATGTGGCTTAAAAGAGATGTAAATAAGTTAATAATGAATATAAACACTATAATAAATGTTGTTAAACAGCAATCCGGAAGGTTAAAATAGAAAATGAAGATGGCATTAACTAAGATTAACCCCAAAAAGTTTGTAAAATGTATTAATAGTTAAACAATGAAGGTTGATCCTTTAAATAATAGCACCATATGGTTGTAACAGATACAGAAAATGCAAATGTATAACAGGATAGCAGTAGATGTGATCTATTTGGATTTTGCCAAAACATTAGAAACAGTGTCCTACATATATCTGCTTTCTAAACTAAGGCTTAATTAATTTGTTTGCACATGGAAAGGAAACTGTCTACAACTGAGTATATAGTGTAGTTGTTAATGGTACATCTTGACTTGGAGTAATGTTCTTAATAGGGTCCCTCAGAGTAATGGGTCCACTTTTATTTAACTTATTCATTAATGTGGGGGTATAATGGGAGGTTATTGTAAGTAATGTATCCATATTTGCAGATAACACAAAACTATGCAGCCAATTAATTCAACTCAGGATGTGGAATCCTTGCAACACGATTTTGACAAACTGGTAATCTGGGCAGCTAAGTGGCAGATGAGATTCAGTGTTGATAATTGTAGTGTCATGCACCTGGGATGTAAAAATATGCAATCTTCTTATACTTTTAAAGGGACTGCACTAGGCAAATCCATAATGGACAAAAGACCTTGGAGATAGTAAACTTGGTTATAGCAAAGTCTATCCTGTTGATGAGGCGTACCTGAGTGAAACATGTTGAGGGCAAGTGAGCTGTGAGAGAAATTGATTTGTGCACTGAAGTCTCAATATCTTGCAAGTGTATTTTCTTCTGCAATAAAACTAAAAAAGACACTGTTTGCATGCGTATCCTTTGTTTTATTTTGTAGAGACTGTGCTTGGAGGATTGTGAGCGACCTGTAAAGTCACGTGGATAGAGATGCTGCTGCTGGTGGGAAAAGTTTGTGAAAGTACTGGTATCTTGAAAAAAGCTAATGAATGGCTTGAAACATTGTTGTATTTGGTCTGAGCCATGTGAAAATAAAGGCTTTTTAATTCTAATCAAAGGTGCTGTTCATTATGCTATTGGAAGTGTTGGTATCATGCAGACACTGAGTTTGTTCTGCTGCTTGTTTATAAATGTATTAAAAGGGGCATATATTAGCGGGAGGAGGGGGTTATTTTTCCACTGTACATAGTGCTGGTAAGGCCCCATCTAGAATATGCTGTACAGTTTTGGTCTTAAAAACACAAATAGGGAATTATTTCATTTGAGTGGCTCCAGAGAAGTGCAACTAAGCTAGTAAAAGGTATGACAAATCTCAGCTATGAGGAAACATTGGCCAAGCTGGGGTTGTTCACACTGGAGAAGAGGAGCTTATGGGGTGTGTATGTATAAATATATAAGGGAACTGTATTATGATCTCTCTATTGCTTTATTTACCAGTAGGTCCTTCTTGCTGACATGAGGGCCCCCATTCCAATAAGAAGAAAGGAGGTGTTTTTTTTATATTGAGAGCTGTGAATATGTGGAATTCTTGCCCTGAATCTGTACAATACTGGCTGATACAATAAATTAGCTTTCAGATGGGGTTAGGTGGCTTTTTAGAAAGTAAGGGAATACAGGGTTATGGAACATGTAGCTCATAGTACAAGTTGATCCCGGGACCGGTTCGATTGCCATATTGGAGTAAAGAAAGATTTTTTTCCCCCTCTAAGGCAGACTGGAGAGGCTTCAGGTGGGTTTTTTTTCTTTCCTTGGATCAACTAGCTGTTAGGCAGGTTATATATAGACATAAAAGAGAGTTAAACCCTAAAACTGAATATGCCTCAAAATGCCGTAAGCCTAAAGTTTCAGTTTCTCAATATCAGCAATGATCCAGTTTTCCTTTAAAAGGTTGAACTAACATACTAACATAGTAAGTTAGGTTGAAAAAAATACACAATCTAGTTCAACCTTTTAATTTTTTTTAACCTGCCTAACTGCTAGTTGATCCAGTGGAAGGAAAAAAACCCACACCTGAAGCCACTCCAATTTGCCCCAGAGGGGCAATCCTTCCTTACTCCAAAATGGCAATCTAACTAGTCCCTGGATCAACTTGTACTATGAGCTATCTTCCATAACCCTGTATTCCCACATTTGCTAAAAAAGCCATCCAACCCTCTTTTAAAGCATTCTAATGTATCAACCAGTACAACTGATTCAGGCAGAGAATTCCACATCTTCACAGCTCTCACTGAAAAAAAACCCCTTCTGAATATTTAGGCAAAACCTCTTTTCTTCTAATCGGAATGGGTGACCTTGTATCAGCTGGAAAGACCTTCAGTGTGAATATCCACAATTTGGCCAGCTAAGATTTCCCATACCTTTTACCAGCTTAGTTGCCCTTCTCTGATACATTACTTTCAATACCCTCCCCAAGTAATTAAGAACAAGTTACATAAAAGTGGACACAATACCAAGCCCTGAGGCACCCCACTAAGAATCTTACTCCAAGCAGAGTATGTACCATTAACAACCACCCTCTGTACCCGATCCTGCAGCCAGTTTCCTATCCATGTACAAGTGACTTAATTAAGCCCAACAAACCTTAGTTCAGAAGGCAGTCTTTTGTGAGGCACGGTAGTGAACGCTTTGGCAAAATCCAAAAAGATCACATCTACTGCCCCCCCACTCTCCAGCATCTTATTTAACCCATCATAAAAAGCAATCAAATTTGTCTGACATGACCTATCCTTCATAAATCCATGCTGATTGTTGCTCATAATGCCATTCACTAGGACAACATTTTGAATGTGATCCCTTAACAAGCCTTCAAATAATTTGCCCACCACATATGTCAAACTTACTGTCCTATAATTGCCAGGCTGAGATCGAAATCCCTTTTTAAATATTGGAATGACATCAGCTTTCCGCCAATCCATAGGTATCATACCAGATGAAAGCAAATCTGAAACAGGGGCTGGTCTAAAACTGAACTAATGTCTCTTAGAACCTGGGGGTGTATGCCATAAGGCCCTGGAGCATTGTTTACATTAATGTTTATTAAAGCTTTATGAATCACATACTGATTCAGCCACTGACTAGATTGAGCTGTGCCATCCGTGCAGATATGAAGTGAGCCTGGGAACTCAGACTCCTCTATTGTATGCACTGAGGTAAAGAACTGATTTAACACATTTGCCTTTTCTGTATCTATTATTATTTTTCGCATCTGCCACAATAGACTCTTCATTTTCCTTCTTTGCCTTCTGGATTACTGATTTATAGCATTTATCATAGTGTTTATATTCATTAAATGCAGCTTCTGTCCCCACAGACTTGTCGTTTTTAAAATGCTTTTCACTTCTATCCTATTAACTTCTTTCCTTTTATATTAAACAACATAGGGTGATTCTTTGGGGTAAATTTATCAAAGAGTGAAGTTCCGCCACTAGAGTGAAATTCCGCCACTAGAGTGAAATTCCGCCGCTTTCCATTCATTTCTATGGGATTTTGAAAGGCCTATTTTTCAATGGGTGAAGTGAAAGTTCACCCTTTGATAAATACGCCTTTGAAAATCCCATAGAAATTAATGGAGAGTGGTGGAATTTCACTCCAGTGGCAGAACTTTACTCTTAACTTCACTCTGATTAATATAAATAAATATATTAGAGCTTCTACCTTTACTCCTTAAAGGAATAAATTGTGAACAGTAATGATTTAATATCATTTTAAATGACAACCAGTTCTGTGTTTTCAGCTGAAAACATAATGCTCCAATCAATGCTCTGAAGGGCAACCGTCAGGGCACTAAAATTAGCTTTTGTGAAATTCACGTTTTTTTTGCCCAGTGTATATTTGTTTTTGCACCAGACATTAAATGATATAACATTATGGTCACTAGTATCCAGGGGTTCAATGACTTGCATATTTGCTATATGTTCTGGGTCATTTTAGATCACTAGATCCAGAATAGCATTTTTCTGGTAGGCTCCTCAACAACCTGTGCCATAGAATTGCCATGTAACAAGTTATAATACACAAAAGCCGTAAATATCTTGTAAATTATATCCTTATAAACGGTGAGTTCTGATGTCATCAGTTATAAATGGTGAGTTCTGATCTCATTTTTGTCACATGACTCACTGAAACTTGTGTATTATAATAAATAAAGTACCCCCAGTTGCAAAATATGAGGATATTAGAAGTTACCTCGGAGTTCCATGACCTGTATAAAAACACTCGGCCTTCGGCCTCGTGTTTTTATATGGTCGTGAAACTCCTCGGTAACTTATAATATCCTTATATTTTACAAGAGGGGGTACTTTATTCACTATATAAACTTGTTGGACTGTTTACAACTGGTGAATAACTCTATCCATAAGACTTCTGCCCCCTCATTTTCTAACATAACCTCCTCCTTTATGTAAGCTTTTAAATCTCGCCTAACAAACAAACATACCCCTCCTCTTTATCTATTGCTTCTGTCCCTCCAAAACAAAGTATAGCCACTGATATTAACTGCCCATTCATGTGACTCATTCAGCCATGTTTCGGCCACACCAATCACATCATATGTTCCCTCCAGCACAAATATGCTCTGGAATACTGTACACGCAAAAAGCCCTTTAAAAAAACTTCGAGGGTCGAATTTAGAAGTTTTTTTACTTCTAAAATTCGTCCCTTAGTAAATCTGCAACTTTTTATTGTCTGCATATGTTAGCACATTTGATCTTGTTGCTGTAGCTTATACTGTATACTGTACTATGTTTCCTGAAAGAAATTTGGTCGATTTCATGCATAATTAACGTATATAAAAAAAAGTAGGTAATGCATTATTCAAATGTTACATGGTATATCTGAGTTGCAGTGTATTCAAACAGATGATTAAACATTTGTTTCCCTAATTTATTTTTATATTTATTATTGGTCACATTTTTGTGTTGTATTAATTTCTGTATTATATGCTGTTTATGTTATTTATAAGGCTATTACAAGCCACATAGCAGTTTTCAGATCAATTAAAAGCACATGCACATAGTCTACAAGATCAGTGCCTATAGTCACTCTATCATGGGCCTGCAGAGATCAGAGCAGATAGCAGTACCGATAATTGCTAGTATTATAGCTGCCATGGCACAATTTGCATATTTTGTTGTAAATAACCAGATGGATAACATATCATACATTTACTGACAAACTATAATTGCAATTTAAAATTCATTGAAATAGTAAAACCAATATGATGCAGGCTTACATAATATTTAATATTAGGCAAAAATACTGTACATTATGCACTAAGAAAGTAAAGAACATATTTTATGACCTAGCTTCAAAAATACATAATATATCTCACCCTGTGTTTGATGCTTTTCCTGGAAGCCTTGAAGTTTTACTCCCCAAATCTCTGAAATATTTGTTTTTACAACCTAATTTTCTCAACCATCTTTGTAGTATTGTAATCCTGGTTTTTATTTATATAGTGTAACAAACTGCCATTCATTCCTATACAGAGTAATGGTTTTGGTTTAAAAAGCAAAAATACTGTACATTATTTACTTGTAAGATGAGATGCCTGTTCTTCCTTAGAAATGTATACACTTGTCAAAGAAAGAAATGGAAAAGGTCAAGAGAAGACAGAACCTTTTCTAAATGGTGCAGATTCTTTATTTAAAGTGTATGATTTAAATCTGAATTATGCCTAAATGTTCTGTATACAAACAGATTCTTATGGATACTTTGATGTAAAAATGCAGGTTCTATAATTTTTAAATTATGATGAACATTTTAGAGAGCTGATAAAGGGGGAACAATAAAGTATGTATCTTGAAGCTCCGATAAATGGAGTAAGTATAACTGAAATCTTATCTGAAATAAGATGACCATGGAATTGATGATCACAGTGAAGAAGAAATACCAAGAAATCTGGTGAGTCAGGAAGAACAGTAAATGGCCACTTCACATGCTGGTAGTTATTTAAATGGACCCAAACAGAACATGTAACTTTTGTTAAAGCCTCACAAGGCTACGGTCCTAGTTTAGATTTAGATTTACATATTTTTAGAAATAGATGCACATTAATTTAGGCCAGCTTTAGCCTCATTTGTGAATGTAAGAGTCTACTAATAATGATTAAGGGCAGAGTAGGTTGCTCTTTATCTTTCAATACAGTTTGCATGATATACAGTAGGCATTATATTTTAAACAGTGTTCCTGATTACGACTTTAACCCTGTACTTCAATCCTGCACAGAAAGCCACTGAATGTTATTCTGAATGTTCTGTACACTGTTAATATTACGGGTTTTTTTTAACTGCAAGAACAATGGTGGTATTAATGGGTGAAATGTGGAGGCTTCTTTAAAAGTTGGATTCTAGTGGTTATAGTGGTTCTTGAAACCACGACTAAATTCACAAACTCTATTGTCAATTGAAATTATTAATAGTTCTGAATATAAAAAGTACAAATGAAAAAGAGAGCTGAACAATGCAGTATAAAACACGTATAAAAACACAATTTCTAGCTGACAAAAAATCTGAAAACCTCAAAAATTTTGACTGGAGATTTTCATCCAGGTCATGGTATATCTATATATTTTAAAACATCTGGACTTGCTGAGTAATCATTAAAGACGTTTCACTACTCATCCGAGCTTAAGGTTTAAAATTAAAATTAAATCTTTTCCAAATCAGAAGCAGTGGGTTGACAGATGGCAGTGAACACTTGAACTGCTGCTTATAATGCTGGACTCTCTACTGGACTCACTACAGGTGATATGAGTGCCTACATGAGTGCCTACAAAGAGGCTTTTCATTAGTCATGAAAGTGTTTAAGAGGCTTCTTAATCATATCAACTTCTTCTTCATCCCCAGTTTAATGGATCCACTTCAGTTCGCCTATCGTCCCAACAGAGCAACAGAGGATGCAATTTCCCACATGCTGCATACCACCCTCAGCCACATGGATAAGAAACAGGGGAACTACTGTATGTGTTGAATGTTGTTTATAGATTACAGTTCAGCATTCAACACAATACTACCCTGCAGACTGTTCACTAAACTGAAGAATTGAGGACTTAACAGTCATTTGTGTGCGTGAGTGTTGGACTTTCTCACAGGCAGAACACAGCTGACAAAGACTAAACACATCCAAGTTCAAACTAAAAGGGCAAAGCAGGGTTTGTACCATCTCCAACAGTTGAGGAAGTTTGGGGTCTCTTCGAAGATCCTAGAGACTTTCTACTTCAGTGCTGTGGAAAGTGTCCTAATACAGAACATTATATCCTGGTTTGGAAATAGCTGTGTCCAGGACCGCAAAACCCTTTAGAGAGTGATACGTGCAGCAGAACGCTGCTGCAGGTCAGCTCTTCCATCTTTGCTGAACATTTATACAAAGAGATGCAGGACCAAAGCCCTCAAGATTCTCAAAGGCTCATCACATCCCAGTAATGGGCTGTTTCACCTACAGTACTTAAATCAGGGAAAAGGTTTTGCAGAATCCTGGCCAGAACTGAGAGACTTAAAAGGAGTTTCTATCTTCAGGCCATTAGAACCAGGACATGCCATCTTACCCATAATTTCCCATATTCCTTTCCCTCCCTCTTTTTCTTACTTGCACCTATTTGACCTCTGCGACTCACTATATCACTACAATACATTAGTGATAGGTGAATTTATTCGCCGGCATGAATTTGCGGCGAATTCCTGCGATTGGCGGCGGCGGATAAAATTCGCTGGTGTGGGAAAGAAATGAGGCGTGCGTCAAAATTGACGCACCGTGCGTCAAAAACGAGACGCGCGCCATTTCGTGAATTTTTTGGCGAAGCGAAATGGGATAGATTCCCCAATCACTACAATACACTATTACACTGCTGCTTTTTATTTTTTTTACTTTTTATACATCTTCATTCACTGTCACATATGTAAATAATTTGGTTTATGTCACCTTACCTTAAGTGACTCACTATATCACCACAGTACAGTATTACACTGCTGTTTTTTTAAAATAATTTTATACTTTACTCATTGTCACTTATGTAGATAATTTGGTCTATGTCACCTTACCAAATCTCCTACCCTCCTTTCCTATTTTTCACTTGCACCTACTTGATCTATGTGACAAATTACATCTCACCACAATACAGTACTATACACAATCCACATATTATGCACTTTAATTGTGTACTGTTACTGCACTGTTTTATTTTATTTTATCATCACCATGGTTATTTCACATGGCTATTTGGTGTACTGTACTGCTGTTTTTTTATACTGTCACATATTGCACTGCTGTTTTTATACTATATTTTATATTTTTATACAATCTTCACTCACTGTCACTTATGTAAATAACATGGTTCATATTGTACTACATCTGCTCTGCTGCCATACTTAATTTAAAAACATTTTAGAAAAAATGTTTTTATGATTATATTATATATATATATATATATATATTATTTATATAATTTTTGTACTTAGTTGTAGTATTTAACTAGTATGTTTTAATTTTGCACAGTCTAAAAAAGGGGATCAGGATGCATTTCACTGCATGTTGTACTTCTAACCATGCATGTGACAAATAAAGAATCTTATCTTATCTAGTCATCTTTTATTTTTATAGCTTACATATTATTAAACAAAAATGTGCACATTCATTTAGAAAAGGGCATGTATTATGTATAATTCACTAATTAAATTGTATTTCAAAGTTCAGCTCATTAACATATGGTAATAATAAAAACTGTCCTCTATCGATGATTAGGTTGTGCAAATGTAAATAGTTCTACATCCCAATTACACTGTAGAATTTTAACTGGCCCATGTATATCCATAAACTATTGCAGCAGCTTAGTATGGGGTTGACTTCTTTTTTTTAATTCTGCATAAAGAAGGGCTTAGTTCTTGGTTCTTGTGTTGCTGTAACTCTCATCATATTCCAAATTTAGGTCATTATTTACTTATTGGTGTTTACAACTATTAGTGAAGCCTTTAGTTCTGAATGAATGGTTAGCAGAAAATATATAGATCAATTCAATGCTTATAGAAGGATATACGCTTCCATTGGCTTAATCTACAATAGTGGTCTCTTTGCCACTGATGTCCTTGTTTCTGCAAAGGATCCATGTTTTATCATGGGAGACACGTTTCTTTCAAAACAAGCCACTAAAAAAGATTATCTCCAGGGAGCGCTATAGAATTCCATTTATAACAATAGCAGCAGGAAGATACCATTACAGGGATAAGTATTGGAAAGAGAAAAGATACAAGTTAAATCTCAATGATTTGTAACCATCATGTTGTCATTTACTGAAGGTGAATGATGTATGATATATACTTCATATAGCATGTGGTCTCAAGCTTTTAAACATTTACATAGCAATATTTCTATAAATAAAGGGTATATTATAACTAATGTAAAAAAAGTTGTAATTACATGTGAATGCATCTATTTTCATGAGAAAAAAAAACAAATTATGTTCTTGTCATGATACAGGCCTGTAATAGCTAATAAAACAGGCCAGGGTCTAATGAAGTCTTA
>CM044446.1:45419146-45434698 GCA_024363595.1 Xenopus borealis | reverse complement strand
CCCCCCCCCCCCCGATATAATGTTTCTCTGCAAAATTCACCAGTTAGCGAAACACAGAATCGACTCTGCTTTCCAAATCTACACCCATCCAATTTTGTCCTCCCAAGCTTTGTCATTATTAAATTATGATATTTTTACTATAAATATAACATTCATTCTAATTATAGTCTTATACAACATATACACTTGCATACTATTATATTTTCTATTTATATTGTCTTGTCTGTCTAAGAATACTGTATGGGTCTGTAACAATATAACATGCCTGAGGGCTAGATACTCCAAAACTCCAGTCACAAACTCTGTAAATGGATTGAACTACCCAATAAAAAAAAGTCCAGTGCTTTACACAAAACAAAATAAACCCAGTCAAATACGGTTGCAAGAGACGCATCTGGGAAAAGAATTATAACACTTTTTGCGCTTAACAGGGCGAAGACTAACTGAAAGCTCTTTCAATCTCTAACTTATGCTACCTGGTAAAAACAGCAAGACAAATTATTTGAATCTTAAAAATCTGTGAGTCCACTCAATTTTTCCCTATTATGGTTACTATTATAACAATTTTTTCTAACCATATTGTTTTTCAAGAAAAATAGCAAACATTAGTTGTCTTCAACGTGCAGCATTTGTTTTACCCTTTATTATGTGAGCTGGCAACATTTTTATGCCAGTGTACTTCACATACCATTATGAATCATAATTACCATAATGAAGATTAAGTAATGTGCTTTATTGCAGCTTAGTTCAACCCTAATCATTCTAGTGACAAACTGTCTGTCATAACTAAACTGCCACTTTTTTAAAGACATTACAATTTTTGGTATTTTTAAAGATTTCCCATTTGAAAAATTGAACACCAAGAGAAAAAACAATGCTTTTTTTAGTAATATCTTTTTTATTTTGTATGTTTTTCTCCTGTATAAATAGTTATATATGTAAAAAAAAGGTTTAAATAAAGATATACAAATATCTCCATCAAATCTTTCCTTTTAAATAGCATCATAGATGCTTTCAGTTAAGAAAAAAAAATCTTCTGCTTCACAATTTACTGTTTGGATTTTTTTTCTCCCTGCAAAAAAAAAAAATCAAAATTTATGATTATCTCCAAACATGTATTCAGGGTATTGCCTGATCTCTTGAGTCAGTGATCTCCCACATCTTACAGTCATTTAGATTTAAAAGAAATCTTCTGCATTAAATATAGGTTCTTCCTTCTTCTAATGCGTATATGTAAAACATTGTACCCTTCACTACTGAGGGAAAAGGTAGTGTTTAGAAAAAAAGAAAAAAAAAAGAAATGCATTTTAGGGCAAAATCTTCTACATTAAATACGGGTTCTTCTTTCTTCTAACTCTTATGTGTAAAACATTGTGCCCTTCACTTTGAGGGGAAAAGGTAGTGTGGACAAAGGTGCAAAGTTAAAATGAATTGCAAAAAGAGCCATATTTTTTGCACTCTGCACCCTGCTCAGTGTCCAGTGCCCATAGACACAGGTCTTTGTTTTTGTACACCAGAATGGTTCCTACACATTTCCTTTGTGTCTACAAAAAGCAAATGAACCCATCAAATATGGTGTAATTCTACTTATTTGGATTGAATACCTTATGTCTTAAAGGGGACCTGTCACCCAAATATAAAACCCAAATTCTTTTTTTTATTAAAACATCCATGCCTGTTTAAAGTTTGTTTAAAAATTTCAGCTGTTAAACATTTTCTGACCTACTGCACCACTATAGTTTAGCCATAGAGGCTGGGCAGGCAACTACTTTCACTTTCCATTCTACACTGCCTCCATATAACTCCACTTTTCTAATTTCTTCTCCATCCTTACCATCTAATAGTGTAGCCAGTGCAAGGGCATTGGTATCAGGTGCCTCATTCAGGAGCATAAATAAGATTTTGGCATGATACATAAATAACAGTGTCCACACAGTGGCACCTATCTGCATGATTTGATTGTGAATTCCAAGTCTAAAAGAATCAGGATTTCAATAATTTATATAGTTTAGGGAAACTTTTTTGTTTGGCCAACATCATAAAATACCATCTTGAATTATTTCTTAGGCTGACAGGTCCCCTTTAAGTCAATACTTAAAGCAAATGTTTTTTCCATTTTTACATACTTACGTTATGTATGCTTATAGCTTTCTAGACTTTATAACTGCAAGTCTGTTTTGATTATGTGCTGTACTTGTACATTTTCTAATGTTGCTGAAACTTTCAGCATTATTACAAAAGCCTAATTGCCCTGATTATACTTTGAATTCTATCTTTAAACAGCAAATTCAATCTTTTCCCATTTTTAGAGTTCCTTGATGTAGTCTATGCAGTCTATTTAAAAAGGTCAGACATTCTGAAATTAGTTAATTAGTGCAAATATAAATGGAGAAGTGTTTATTTGAGAGTCAAGCTAGATCTGCAGGAAGGTCATCTGTATGGCAAGCCTGTCCACATTGATTCACATAGTAATTTGTTGTGTTAAGGCACACTTCACGAGGACACAGAAACCAACTAGCACTGCTCAATTTGCAGTCTATTATCACACACACAACTCGCACTGTGTCCAGAATCCACCGCAGACAAACGTTCGGTATGGGTTAAAACATCTTGCTTTATTTTAACTTCTTTAAAGTACACATTCTTAGGCTACATTACAGTGAAAAGACTGCCAACGCGTTTCGTGACCGCTTTGGTCACTTCCTCAGGGCATCAAGCACCATTCCAATTGACAAAGCTTTATACAAAATGACAAACGTCTGTTCACATCTCTTAAAGCTATATAGTCACAAATAAAAACAAATACTTTACTATAAAACCAAGTTAGTGTTACTAAACTCTATTTAACACCAATCTATCCCTGGTAAAAAGGTAGATTTTTCTTTAAATAAGGACCACTTCTAGATAAGGACCACTTTGTCCTAGTGGATAGTGGATAGAATGTAGATTTAGATCTCAAACCTGTATGTACTATCCCTCTCTTATCTTCAATAGGTGATTGATCTTCTATCGATGTACAATCATCTACATTCATTTGTTGTAATGCTTGTAAAACTTCCTGTGTGGCAAAGTTTTCACTCACTTCCATATCACTACAAATTTCCTCATTTGCTATCTCAGAGCTGATAGATTCACTCTGTATGTTACTATTTATATTAAAGAATCTTTTTAATGTTAATGATCGCATGAATCTATTTAGATCTATAGTGGTACTGAACAAAGAAAAATGATTTGTTGGGCAGTAATTAAGACCTTTATTCAATACACCCCTTTCAGCTTCTGTCAAGTCATAAGATGAAATATTAATGACCAAATCATTTTTCTCCAGTCCTTATTCCAAAGTGTTTATTTCTTTTTCCGTAATGGATTCTTCCTTTTCACAATCCCTCTGTCTTCTCGACTCATTGCTTCTTCTTTGTTTTCTACTCCTACATTTCTTTTTCCTCCTGATTGTTTCAAAGTCTTTAGATTCTTCATCTTTCCCAATTCCAAGTTGTTGTCTTCCTCATCTTCCTCTTCTTGTTCTACATCTACTTGTTTCTAAAAAAGTTACTCCATGTGCTGTGTCGATGTCTGTAGTTGGGGTTGAGCTTCTTTTAGCATATTTTCCCCACTTTTTTTGTTTCAGAATTGGTTTAATTCTCTCCCATCTCCCTCGTTCAGCATTCAATTCCATGCCCCATGAATAAAGTTTTTCATTTTCATAGTCTACTTTATCACAGAGACATTTTCTTTGTTTGTTCTCCATAATCATACTTTCTAATTTTTCAATTTCATTTGTGATCTTTTTCTCTCTCTGTTTATATTCTGGATGCATTTCAAACTTTTTTAGTTGAATTTTAAGTCCTTCAATTTCTTCCATTAGTCTGCTCTGTTCTTTCTTGTACTTTCTTATTAAGATCCCCATTAAGTTGAAAGAACATTCAGATAAAGTCATGTACCATTCATGCATCAATTCAGTGTCCTGTAACTCAAATGCGGGAAATTTCTTAAGGCGTAAACCTCGCGGGACTCTTTCCACTTCTAAGTAATTTTCAAGAGTAGAAATCTCCCACCACACCTTAAGTTCTTTTAATGACAATTTCTGTAAACTTCTGAACAAATTCGCCATCTCGCTATCCTTTCCATCCGATTCGAGATATACATTAGAAGTTGCCATGTCTTTCATTTCTGTCTGGAATAATTTCTTTGCTTTTTCACTCCTTTTTAATTCAATAACGGATTTGTCACAACTGTTACCTTCAGGGTTGGTGTTACACTGACCAGTAGCCATCTTGCACCTTAATATGTGTGTTCAGTACAATATAAAAGCCGATGTTTAATGTGCGTTTATACCATACTATATTACAAGTCATTCAATATAGATTGTATTTAAATGCAGTTCCAATTAATGTTTATTTTCTGATCGGAGACATAACACAAAAAATGTATATCTTTTCAAGGTCTTGAGCATGTAAAATTAGGCAAGAGAAAGGGAGATATAGAAAAACTTCTGAACAAAAGAAAAGCCTGGTGGATGTTCTCACTGCAAACAGAACATCCAGCAGGTTTGAACAAGGACTGGGAAATTAAACACTTTATAGAAAATTAGTAAAATGAAGAGTGAAAAAAGTGAAAAAAAGTGAAAAAATTTAAAAATAATATATATCCCCTTGTAGTGAATGGAAGAAGTCACACTGAGTTAGAACATTTATGAATATATAGAACATTTAAAGGAAAAATCTACCTTTTTACCAGGGATAGATTGGTGTTAAATAGAGTTTAGTAACACTAACTTGGTTTTATAGTAAAGTATTTGTTTTTATTTGTGACTATATAGCTTTAAGAGATGTGAACAGAAGTTTGTCATTTTGTATAAAGCTTTGTCAATTTGAATGGTGCTTGATGCCCTGAGGAAGTGACCAAAGCGGTCACGAAACGCGTTGGCAGTCTTTTCACTGTAATGTAGCCTAAGAATGTGTACTTTAAAGAAGTTAAAATAAAGCAAGATGTTTTAACCCATACCGAACGTTTGTCTGCGGTGGATTCCGGACACAGTGCGAGTTGTGATTGTTGACCACGTGGCCGAGTGGTGAGTGTCGGGAGGCCTGCAGAGTGCGGAAGGCATTGAGCTCTTTGACTCCAGTTTGTTCGTGACTTTATTATCACACACACACAATGGAAATAATTATGTTTTAGCATTGCAATTTATAAACAAATACTTTGCATTAAATAGAATAGAATTA
This sequence comes from Xenopus borealis, assembly GCA_024363595.1. NCBI lineage: Eukaryota > Metazoa > Chordata > Amphibia > Anura > Pipidae > Xenopus > Xenopus borealis. Next base: position 45,429,473 of record CM044446.1, on the reverse strand, counting down.
ATATGAATACATTAATATGAAGTCTCATTGTAGAGCCATATCTAACAATAACATATTGCATTCAGTTGAATAATGACAGAACAACATCTGTTTCATTTACTTATATTAATGCTTCCTAGTATAGTAATATCAGGTGTGACAAATATCAACAAACATTCAATCAACTTCTTTGGTATAACTCCATTACAATTAATTAGGTTTCATTGGAATAACTTTGAAAAACCTAGAATATTAATTAACTATTTAAAATATTCTCTCATCCTTGATATCAAACTGCAATTGATTTTTCTGTTGTAACATGGACATTGAAGAGATATATGTTTTGTATAAGGTCTACAGTTTCACTTAACTTACCAATAAATTGTCTTTATATTCAGCAGGTGGATGTGTTCCGCCACCACATTTTATTCATGATAATTCAATTCTTAGGGAGTTATTTACCTATATTGGAGATAACATTTTTTTATACAATTCAAGTAAAAGAAGACAAAAAAAACCAAGATGGTGATTACATTTTTATACACAATTAAAATTTTGGGGGTTATCTATCAATAGTAGTCATGAACTAATCTGTCCTTTCGCTTCGTCGAAAAAATTAGCGAAATGCATTGAAACCAATTTTTTTACGCATATCCATTCGACTCAACTAGACTTTTTTTCTCACTCCAAATGCCTAGTTCTACAGTTACACAGTTTAATTAATTATACAGTTTAACTAAATCTCTCTGCAAAACAGAAACTTCTTTCATGGTATATAGTACAGTCCTATTCTACATAAGCAATTTTAGGAGCTGAAGAATCATTGTCAGTGATACCACCCTAATTAAACAATGGAAAATTATACTTCCTAATGACCTTGTTTACTATATTCAATGTGTGGGTGGTCACAGATGTCTCCAAGGGATATATGTCAGAGATCAGGATAACAGTTACTTCTTAAAATATCTGTCCTGGTTCATAGAAAATGACCAGGACTACCAGAAAGTAGTGCTACATGTTAGCTTTATTTTTTTTATTAAAGGTCTCGTTTTCGTGGTTTTATAGGTTTTCTGAACCCACGATTAAACTATATTTCTATAGAATGAAGAATGAACAATCTGAAAACTGCTGCTTATGGCACACAAGCACAATGCCAGGTTAAATGCCACCAAATACGTTTTTTGTTTTTTCAAACAACTTTCAACTGGTTAATGAAATAGGCACACAGGACAAGCAATGTTTGCATATTTCCTAGATTTGTAAGGGTAGCAAAAGTATGTTGGTCCATAATTTTTATTTTTATTTTTCTCAACAATCTCTACATATTTGTTGTTTTTCTGTATTTCTGAAAATTCTAGATTTACTACCTGTAAGAACCACGAGAAAATCTAATACAAAACTTTTAGAATTCCCATAAAAGTCAGAGGGAGCTGCACTGATCCCACTAGACCATGTTTCATCAATTTAGACTTTTAGAGGTTTTTAGCTTTTGGATGATTTTTTTCACTAGTAAATGTCCAAAAAACGAAAACCTATTTAAATATGATTATAAAATACTGTGTTATGCTGTGATCATAAACAAATGAACATTACTACACAAAAAGAAGTTTGAAAATGTATGTCTTGTAATTACATTGAAGAAAAATACTTGTCATTTTGTAATATCACAGATTGAGAAGGCATCTGTTTGTTTGTGAATCCCAATATGCAACTTGTCAGGTTTGGAATGAAGACAACTTTGCAGATTGGAAAACATTATGAAGGTCATGAGATATCAACATTTTCACAAAATGGCTACACTGCTTATACAAATCATACAATATGTGTCCATATTACCATCTCAGATAATTCTTAACTAACCTTAAGCCAGTGGTTCTCAACCTGGGGGTCGAACAACCCTTTCACAGGGGTCGCCTTAGGGGTGTCCAAACTACAAAACCATTTTCTGGACAGGGTGCGTTAAAGAAAATTGTTGTGGCTGCAGTTTGTTATTAAGGGAATATGCAGTAGCTGACAATTCCAGGAGTGCGCAGTGCAATCATCGCTTCATGGGGGCCAATTTACCAGGAGCAGGGGGTCTTGAAACAGAGCCTGTCACTGTAGGGGCAATATTCTGGAATATTTTAGGAATTTGGTGCACGAAAATTAAAAATGGATCGATGGCAGAAGTTTGGACACCCCTGAGGCAATATGTACTTCACCTCAAGTGAGTGGCCTGGCTGTTTGTGTGTTTTACCACATAACTGTAGCAAAATTACAGTTATGAAGTAGCAACGAAAATAATTTTATGGTTGGGGGTCACCACAACATGAGGAACTGTATTAAAGGGTCACGGCATTAGGAAGGTTGAGAACCACTGCCTTAAGTGAACCAGTTCAATCAATGCCCTATCAAGTAAGATAACATTAATTTATCTTCATCCTAAGCCAAGAGGGTTAGTTAAATAGTCCGAGATAAATATAACCAGCTTGGGGAATGAAGATTTGCCAGCTTCTTCAACAGAAAGTAGATAACTTTGCAACCTAACATTTTTTTAGAATCAAGAATTTCTGTTTTGATATATTGGTAAATCTACCAATTGTGAAGTAAAGTTGACAACACTCAAAATAAAGCTTTTCACATTTACCATGATAATTTATCGAGAGTGATAGGCAATTTGCTTGTTTTTTCTACATCTATACACCATAAGTCTTTTATGAATAAAATCATGGTTGATCAGTGCTAAAATGGATGCGAAATTGTGCTATTAAGTTTTTATTCTATAAAAACTCCACTACAAAACATGCAGTTTTTCTGGCAAAAATACACTGGGGCTCACTTATAAACACTCTGCAAATTTGCACCTGAACAGTAACCGATAGTAACCAATCAGCAAGTGGCTTTTTCAGGTAGCTCTAGGATGAGCAATGAAAGCAGGCCTCTGATTGGTTGTCATGGATTACTGTCCAGGTACAAATTTGCCCAATGTTTAGAAATGAGCCCCAATGTATTTTGGGTAAATAAAACAAAATTTTCCTCCAGTCTTTTAACTTTGTGCATTGTGGCATGTATCCATTCAGTATATGCAAACATTATGACAACTGATTTCTGCCAAGGTTTTATTCTTTGTTAAACTCTATACAAAGTGTATGCCTTTCAACTTGCCTACTTTTTTGTACCTTTTCATCTCCAAATAGCTTAACCTCTTGATATATTCTTAGGAAATAAGAGGGATGATTTATTATGCAAAATTGCTCACTGTGTCTTTTCTGATAATTTACTTTAGTAGTGATCTTTCTCAGACAATGGGGTCCGTTTACTAAAGTGCGGTAAATGTGAACTTAAGTTTCCGCATGTTATCGCTGAGAATATTTTTCCGCCAGAATATTCGCAGCGACTAAGTTTACTAAACAGCGATGTGCTCAGAAGTCATTGCGATCACTTGCGGTAACTACATTAGCGAACCAGCTTACGTTAGCGGTAATTTTAGCGAGTTGCGAATTTTCTGGCGACAATTTACATTTGCATATATTTATTCTAGAAAATAGTCTTGTTTTATGCGTTAATAATGGCGTTAATTATGGCAATTTTTACTGTGACATTTATGGCCAGAAATGCATCTTCAAAACTCATAAACTTTACTGACTGATGATTATACCATCCAACAGCATTACAGAGTGACACCAATCAAACATGTATGTACTGTATCATATAAACCCATACTTCATCCACCCACGAACACACACTTCTGCCAATAGAATCATATGAACAAGAAATCATACCAGTTATCTCTTTTTATCCTTTAAATGCACAGTTTAAATGAGAATTAAACTCTCATTGAGGATTTTCTGGCCAAAAAATAAGTTAACGCCACTATACAGATGGCGGTAAAATGTTGCGAATATTCTGGCGTTAATTTTGTCTTTCACACATTTCGCTGCTTAGTAAACCATGCGTTAATATTTACGTAGCGTTATTTTCAGCGGATGCGATAACTGGCGAATACATATTCTTGCGCAAGAAAATTTGCAAATTTATATTTACCGCAGGTTAATAAACTCGCGAAAACATATTCTGCGTTAAGTTTGTCTGTATTTTGTGTGAAAATTTTTACCGCACCCAATGTCCTTATAGAACTTTATCCGTCTATGTTAGGCAATGAGCTTACAATTAAGCTGTGTTCCCTGTCTGTGTCATTCTCTATCTTTCTGATGCTCTGTGTGTGCAATACACTCCCTTCCCTATGCTCCCTGTGTGTGCTATACTCTGCTTGCACTATTGTCCTTGGGTGTATCATACTCTGTGTGTGCCATACTCTGCCTTTCCTATGGGAACTGTATGCCATACTCTGCCTGTATGTGCCCTGCTCTGCCTGTGGAACAAAAACTGGTAGGGGTATGTTCTGGGGGTTTGTTAGCATTTGAAAATTATTGCTAGGGACCCCTAAGGTGTTTAAAGCGATTCTGACACATTCCTATAAAATCGTAGGAATGTGTCAGCATGAAGAAAATGCTGCAGGGAATATTTCCCCCACAAGCCACCCCGCCCTGCACACTTTTCTGAGCCGACACGCTCACACAGCTAACTGCACTTCCTCTTTGCTTCAGTGACGCAGGGCTGGGGGCGGAGCGATCCTTCTGTGCAACATTCTGCTGGAGTAGCACTATTAACTGATGCATTCTGAAAATTGTCCATGACAGTAGCCCTTTAATAAAGCTTAACACAGAGGAACAATAATATTGTCTGACACAACCCTCAGATCTTATGTTTGGATTTATTTAGAGCAGCTGCAGACTGCTTTGTTGGGACTAATTTAGATCTCCTAACAATCTGCCACAAATAATCTAGATCAGTGATGTCCAACTTCTGCGGATCCGAAGGCTGGTGGATGGCCGATAATGGAAACCAGTGTTGACCACTCCCTGTTTTTAAACCACACACACACGCTTAAAACCACACCCATGTTACCACAAGACCATGTCCACATTAATTGTTTTAGCACACCAAAAAAACAATAGTTGTTGCTCACTGCAGGGATATCACTTACCAATCACTCATATGTGAAAAAGTTTTCATATTAAGACCTACCCTTAAATCCATATGCCTCCTCCTCCCAATGGATACAGCAGCACCCCCAGTACATGATTAAAGTGATACTAACGCGTTCTTATAAAAATGAGAGGAATGTGTCAGTATGAAGTAAATGCTGCACAAGACATATTTCCCCTCAAAGCCCCCCCACAAACCAGCCCAATCACCACAAACCTACACTAACCCGACCCTCCTAAAAGATCTCCTCAACAGTTTGGTAAATTTTACGGTTGCTTCACTGACAAAGGGCTTGGGGCGGTGCAATCCTTCCATAAACTGATTACGAATCAAAACAGGAATTCAGCCTACAGAAGGATCGCTCCGCCCCCAGCCCTGCGTCACTGAAGCAAAGAGGAAGTGCAGTTAGTTTGGCTTGTACGGGAATTCCGCTGCAATAGCATATGGGGCCCATTTACTAAAAATATCTTTTCTATTTTTTCCACAAATCTTCCAAAATGTGTGGTTTTCCAATATTTCTTAAAAGGTCTATAAATGTAAGATTTCTTATGTGTAAAAACCATGAAAACCTCTAATGCAAAAATTCCACAAGATCAGTTTAATTATCAGTGACTGTTGGCTTGATCAGTTAATCTCCAGTTCATTAAAATCCCAGGAAATTCAAAGCTCTAGAAAATCTCTAGTTGTTAAATCTCTGCTGTTAAATCTTAATCAGATTCAAGGATAGGAACCAGCTGTTCTATAATATTGTTAAATAATACTGAAGATTTGGAGGGTATTGTTCTGTTTATTTTAGTGATCACATCTAGTATATGTTTTATAGTATTGACATGGATAATTTGCAATTTAAAACAGCTGATGAAAGAATGAAATTCCAATTGATATTCAGTCAAGTTTCAAAATACATGCTGCCAAGTTTTTGATTAAAAAATATATTTTACAAACCTGGAAATGACCCATCCCAGATTACTGGCTAATTAAAGTGACATCATTGCCTGAAAAGTATCTTGATTATTTTTGCCTATACAGATTTGGGAATGTGAAAAACATTAGGTGAAAGATTTGGGGGCTCAGCTTGCAATACACTGCCAGATTTAAGCTGACAATATCAGACCTATGGGCATGTTTACTAAGATTGGAGATAAATATTTGGAGAGATTTCTGGAGATGTTGCCCATAGCAACCAATCAGCAATTAGATTTAAACAGCCACCTATAAGTTAGCAAAGATCTGATTGGTTGCTATAGGCAACATCTCCACAAATCTCTCCAAATATTTATCTCCAATCTTAGTAAACCTGCCCCCACGTCTGCATCTTATTTGCCATGTACAGTCCGTCCCCCCCCGATGGTATAAGCAATAGATAACTGATTTAAACTTGGCTACAAATGTATTGAAAATCCTGTTGCATGGGGACCATATCACTGGATTTCTGGTTTTTCCTTTATTATACATAAAAAAGAGTATTTTCAATCAAAGGGTTCAAAAGAATCAACTGGACCTACTATAGTTATTGCTAAAAAACCTTTGTTCTCACGCATAATCTTCATTTATTGTTAATCTTTTCTGTTGCATTCATGTGGACCCCACCATTTGGCATATATTCAGACAAATTAGGAAATAAAGCATAATGTTTACACAAATAAAAAAAATAAAATAGGGCTTCAAACACCGAAGTTGCTTTTGACATCCAATATATCCACATTGCATGCGCTGTGTAAGAGAAATAGTTACACACAGCATGTACAATGAGGACAATGTAGAGTCATTTCAGAATCCAGAATTAGCAAAATAAATTCTTGAACTATGGCTTCAATATTATACTCCATTGCTTTGAAAAATAGAACAGAAACTGAAATACCAAGAAAGAATATGTTGGCTAAACATCCAATTTCACATTAACTTTTGTACAGAATTATATTATGGAGGAACAGAGTATTCCTTAAGCTTGCAAAATAAAACACAGATTAGATGTTTCATAACTTATTACATAAGGTCATCTTCTACTGAACTGCAGATGAATAGTCATGTTATGGCATGTACATTAATGGAATTGCTCCAGATACCCTGACCAGCTGGTTATCTACAAGTACATATGTACATGGATGTAATCACTTGATGCATAGACTTGCATTTCAACATAGTGACTAAAGCCATTCAGCCTGGAAGGTCAAAAATCCAGAAAGTCATCCAGCTAAAAAAACAAAGTCAAAGTGCCCTCAAGGTTTAAAAGTCAAATGTATCTGCTAAGTTTCTTTAACATTGAGAGTCTAGTTACTCGAGGCTGTTACAGTTAATACTACATGAACTTTATATTAATGAACTTTTGTATGTAAATACTTACTACAGTACACCATGTGTTTTTTGGTCTGTGTGTAAGATCTTTACCTGTAAATCTTGTGATATTTCTTGGTTTCCTGGCAAAACATTATTTAGTTGAAAAATGAAATGAAGTCAATGGCCAATGATTTTTTGACAAACAACAAACTTTTTTTTTTGACACACCACAATTTTTTTCATCCCTTGGATGCCCTCACTGGCATCTTTTCCTGGCGAAACCTAGTGAAAAATTTCACTCATCAATAGTAGTAAACAGTAATCTGATTATTATGACTTTGAATGACCTCGAAATTCAAATATTGTCTTATTTAAGAAAAATCTTGAATGTCTAAAACTCGAACGAATATTACGACCTGAAAACTCTAATCGAATTTAAATAAAATAGGATTTAGCTGAGTTTTTTCTCCGAAAAGAAACTTGAATATCAGGAAGGCTATTAACTTCTTCAAATGGTCACTGGACCTCTGTCATTTACTTCTACATGTACTCGGCAGGTTTTATTTGTTGAATAGTCAAATTTGAGTTCTTCCCAGGGTCCAGGGACTATGCCAAATCCATATGTTCACTGCAGCTCAAACTAGCTTTGCTACATTATGGCACAGATTTATTAAGGGTCAAATAGTAAATTCAGATTTCCTTTTTTGCTCAAAACTCTCAAATTGAAATTGTGAATTATTCAAACTTGATTAGAATTTTAATTCAAATTCAAATTTCAAGAGTTGTCAAATCTATTCCCTGGGAATAATTCTAATTTGATTATTCTCCACCTAAAACCGTCGGAGTTTCATATATACTGTAAGTCAATTGGAGAGGTCCAGTGAACCATTTGAAGATGTCAATAGCCTTCCTGACATTTGAGGGTTTTTGGGGAAAAAGCACAATTCGAGTTTAGTCTAATTGGATTCAAATTCGATTTGAGTTTTCAGAGTCAGTCATTTTCATTTGAGTTTTATATATTCTATTTTTTTCTTAAATAACCTCCCAATCAATTTTTGAATATATAAAAAATATTAGAGTTAAAAAAAACTCACATGAATTTGAAATTCGACCTTTGATAAATGGGCCTCTGTATCAGATTGCTCAGGGAGAATAATTGCTCATTTCCAGGTATTAAAAAATGTTGGTACAGTAGTAAGTTAGTTGTAGTAATTTAGATGAATTAGCAGCATGTAAGCAATAATGAAAGATGGTAAACAAGTATTGCTGTCAAAAATTTGCTAAATTATGGAACATTTGTGACTGTCCTTGTGACTATTTTTTGCCGCTAATTCGTGAAGCTTTTAATGAAGAAACCACACATACAAAAAATTCAGTCATCACTAGCTGCCACATACTAAATATGCCTAATTGCAAAGCAAAGACTAAAAATTTATTTGGACCAATTTCCCATAAATGAGAAAGGCTGCACTACATACCCTATAAAACCCATAAAATTCAGCATCTACCAAAATGACTAAGAAAAAAAATATCTTTGGTCTCAAGAACTATTTTATTTGAGAAAATTCACAATATAATATTTGTGGCTGCATACAGAATACAGAAAATCTTGAGTGGAAATTAAGAAAACTAACTTTTTATTTTATTTGCAAGTTTCTTCTATAGGTTCATCATTTCTGTAATTGTTTATTATTACTAATATGCAATCGTTCTTTGTGTTTATTAGTGATGGGCAAATTTATTTGCCAGGGGCGAATTCGTGGCGAATTCCCGCAATTCACTGCTGCGAATAAATTTGCGAAACGCCAGCGAAATTTCGCCTGGCAAAAATTTGCCGAAAAACGACGCACGTCAAAAGCGTGCCGCGACTCGTTTCGCAATTTTTCGCCAATTCGTGAATTTTTCGGTGAAACGAAACTGGGGAGATTCGCCCATCACTAGTGTTTATAACTATATAGCAAATCTTAAATAGCATGCAACAAAATGATTTATTTATGTAAATATTTTTGCCACAGATATCTAGGCAATGGTTTTGGGTTCATCCCTTACAGCTGTTCTGTATCAAGTAATGAAAATAGTTTTAGACTAGTTTTTAGCAGTAAAACTGATTTCATCCACTGATCTCCTTAATACAGTAGCTCAATGTAATTAAATTGCCTGAAAGCTTCTTGTCAAAGGATTTATAAAGGGCACTGATGTCACTATATAAGATGGCATATGTTTGGTATGGATGAAGAATATGGTAAATATATTTTAATGATTTCAATAATTTGCTTAAAATTGGAAATTATCAGACACACTATGTAAATGGTAAGTTAATAGACCACTGCCTGACAAGGAAGATAGTACTCAACTGCACCACCTCTGTAAAAGCAAAATACATGTCAGCAGCTCAGTTGCTTTACTGCAAAGCAGTGGACTATCACAAAGGAATTGTTGCGTCTTGAGCCTCCAGGAAAGGGACCATACAGAACCACAGCACACCAAGAGAATTGTCTCTATCATAAGCCCTAACAGGAACAAACTAAGCTATTCATGGATACAGTTTTTAGACAAAAACTTGGGCAATCTCACAAACATATCATTGCATGGTCAAGTGAGAAAACACTCTACTCTCTTGGCAATTAACTGCAAACAAGTGACCCTTCAGAATTGCAGTTTATGCTCATGCTTTACACCAACCATGAAGATATAGCTCTTACTCAATACTTTTTTATATACTATTATTGTAATGTAAGGTATCCCAAACCCAGAGATAACTAGGTTCTGGTCACAGCCCACTCAGAGGAGTGATCTGGCAGGGTCAATACCAGACAGGCAATGCGGTACCAAACGGATATCAGGAGCAAGGTCGGGGTCACAGGCCAAGGTCATAAACAGATAATCAGCTCAGCACTAAACAGGGTCTGGACAGTAGTCAAAAAAAGGCAGAGGTCAGTTCAGGCAGCAGGAAGTCAGAGCCAGGGACAGGCAGGGATCAAACATGGTGGCACATAGGCGCACAGGCGCATAGAAGACTAAGGCTGTGGGCGTCCCTGCAGAC
>CM044446.1:45388248-45408117 GCA_024363595.1 Xenopus borealis | reverse complement strand
ACACACACACACACACACTCCTCAGGAGGCTGAACAGTGCGGCATCAGATGGAAGAGAGAGGACAAGAGAACTCCCTGTCTGGTAAGAAACTTCTGCTGACAGAAGGAAAAAAGGCACATAACAGGGAGAGGGCAGTTAATTTCCCTTCTGTCACCACTGCTGGAGGAGGGATACCTGGAGGTTTTAAGACACTATGAGGATGGCCAGGAAACTGTATTTCAGGGTTTGTGTGTCCTTATTTGATGGAAAAGGTAAGTGCTTTAGATAAAGCTCTTTTATTGATATTCCCATACTACTACAATAATATCATGCTTTATTTATTTATTGAAGTCCAAAAAAGGTAAAGGTTGGGTTAACACAGTGGATAATTTATTTAAAATGTTGATATTTTTTCTGCATTGGAAGATGCTTTACATTACAACTGTGATATATCAGTTGAGCTAATAAATGCATAAAACACTGAGGTCTGTTCAAAATGCAAAGCTTTCAGAGAGACATTTCACATGATTCTTCACTGTCAGTTAAATGTTCTAATTGATAGAGAAGGACTTTATTGATTCCTGGTATCCACCATAACTCTGCTGTCTAGACTTCTGTCATTGCCATCTGTTAAACTAACATCATGTCCAATTCACTGGAGCTGTTAACATGCTAGTCTGAGAGGGCCAAAATAATAATGCTTATACTAAATGCAACCAGCATCAGCTGCTTTAATTTTTTACAAGGCAAAAGCTATTAGAATTTTTATGACACATTAAAAAGAAATGATAGTAAATTGAAATATATTTAGGATATGAATCAGTAATCACACTGTTATTTTTTGCTTAGACATGGCCATGTATTCAAGCAAAAAATTTAAATTGCTCCAGTGTCATGGGCTAGATGACTCATTGTATTCCAATGATAAGGTTGCAGAATGTTGGGGTTTGCTTTAAAGTACAGTGTTATCCTAGATAGTGGATAAAATAAAATATCTAAATGATTACTCAGGATGTGAGTTATACACCGTATGTAATATAACACTACCCACTGTTTATAAAAATGGAATTAATACATTTAATATCAAAATAGACAAATAAATGCATGCTCTAATTTAAAACATTTAAATATGGTAAATAAATGCTTGAACATGGGGTTTGTCAAGGTTTATTTTCATTTTAAATTATATAACTTTAAGGGGCATATTTATTAAGGGTTGAATTGAAGTTTGAGATTGAGTTTTTAAAAAAATTTGAATTTGATTTTCAAGATTTATCATACTATGCAGGAATCAATTCAATGACATTCAAGTCTTTTTAAAAGAAAAAAGCAATCGAGTTTGATTGAATTCGATTCGAGTTTTCCTGGTCAATTAAATTCATCCGAGTTTAAAAAATTATATTTTACCAATAAATTTTGACCAGAATTTTGAATTTATGGGAGTTTAAAAAAACTCATATGAATTTGAAATTCATGTGGTCATCAAGCTTTATCCTTGTTACTGCAGGATACTAACCATTCCTGGCCTCTCACTGAAACCTCTGGCTGCTCTACTAACTACCTTGATCCTGCCTCTCTCTCCTTGAGCAAGCTATTACAGATCTTCCTAACACTTACTGCACCTTCTGAAACTTACTTCCATTCCAGGTCCTTCAGCACACCACCTCCTCCAGAAAGTGGGGAACAAAGAGAAAGAACATATGGTGCCTTCCCCTTTTCTAAAGTACAGAGCCCTGGCACAAATACTTTAACTTAGGAATGGGAAACAACATCCCTTGCCAAATGTAAATCAACTCATAGCTGGCTAAAACTCTCCTAGAGATCTACCTGAAGTTAAGGTTGGCAAAACCGTTACTCCCTCCTACATATATATTACAAATGTATTTTTGAAAAAAAAAAGTAAAAATTATATTTAGGCAAAGTAGTTAAATACATTTATTTATGTTAATATTCCCTGCAAATATATCCCAAGGGCCAGAATATGTAAAAACCTATTTAGATGTCCTTGAAATCATAAATATACAGACCGATTGATGCAAAATAAAAGTTTTCATTCATATACTGTACTAATACAGCTAAAAGAACAGTATTACATTTTTTTTTTAATAATAATGGCCTTTAATATGAAAATCTTAACGTAATACCGCTATGAGTTGAAATTTCCATTAACAAGCAATGTTTATACAGAATTCATTAAAACAATTATAAAATAAGTAACAGAAAAATTAGGAAAATATAATTATGTTGTGCAGTTGATTCAGTATAATCGACATGGATAATTTCTTAATAATTTAGCAAGTGCACTAATAAGAGATTTGAGGCAATTTATTTCAAATAACGAGGGCCTGTTTGAGGCAAATGCACTTATTAGCATAAAATACTTATACACAGACATATCTTTTATATGTTGAGCTTTGGCATTGAATTCTAATTACAACACAGACCAAAGCAGTAATGGCCAAGAAATTAACATCTTGCTACAGATGTATTTTAGCATTGCTGATTAAATTGAGTAAGAGAATCCTAAAGTTTAATAGCATGTTTCACTGGGCACATTTAAGTTCAGTAGCCAGGCAGATCGTCAGTGGAAAAAAATGCTTTATTTTCTTACGCAAATATAGAAGTCAATGTCTGTGCAAAGATGCAGTATACAGTTTCACCAGCAGGGGGGTCAACAGTTGCCATGCAAGAATTCACCTGGGCTCCAGAACAACCTCTCACTAAGGCTTAAAACAGACTCTCAATGATTTCAGTCTGCAGCATTTATGGCTTCCAGACTGTGATCAGCATCTAACCAATAAATATTCATTAAGAGAGGCTGCCCACCCTCTTTAGGAAGTGGCTTCTCTGAGAGCTCTCAGTAAGTGCTTTGTACAATCAATTGCACTATTGTATATATAAAAGTAAAGCTTTCCTGAACACTCCTGTGTATTAACAAGCAACAAACACAGCTTTCAATATACAATATATAGCACCATTTACATATACTCTAAGCACAGTTGAGTCACATGCTTCAAACAAGTAGGCCTCAGTTTTTTAACCGAAACTAGTTTACACCCAAACAAAGTATTTACATAAAATATACACATACAGATGAAGCCACTTTGGATTGTGCGTTTGACACAGAATAACTTAACTCAGACTTCCCATTTAACTCACTTATCACAGAATATTGTGTCACAGCATCCCATCCAATTAAAGAGTTCACCATTGAAAACAATGGTGCTTTGGTATGCTAATGAAAAGGTTAAATGCATTAAATGAGTTAAGATGACTTTAGATAACACAGTTTCTTCAATTAACCCTGAGTCACCACGCATTTAACACACAAATCCAAGTGGCTGCATCTGTAGCTATTTACACAGATTACTGGCCAGCACAGCTAATTAACATTAACAAAAAAAAAGAAATTACCCCATCACAGCATGTTATAATGATTAATTTAAAGGCAACTACTTCATGTTCTACTGGCTTTGTATTAGATGGTTTCCTTTCCTCAAAGTCATTAAATATTCCCTAACAACCTTGCATTGTTGAAGAAGCCTGTTTGATGCAAGGGTGAACATGCCATAAAGAATATTCACCAACACGATTCATTTGACTTCATTTGCACTGCTATGCTGTCAACACAGAGATCCTCCTGGCCTAATCCCAAACCTGCTATTCAAGCAAAAGTCACACAATGGGGCAGATTTATCAAATTGTGAGAATAGAGTTAACCACAGAAAAACTAACCTACTTTCTATTTATTCATATGGGATTTATATCCAATTTGATAATTACACTGCTAAAAATCCTATGGGAATGAACAGAAAGTGGGTGAGTTTTTTACAATGAACGTTAATGTTCCTGAATATCTAGAAAGAGTGCTATTTTCCACCAGAAACTTCAAAAGTCCAAGTCTAGACTGCTCATATTCCCTCCAAAACCCAAAATGTGTGTTTACTTGAGAAGTAAAGTCCAATGTGTTCACCATTAGTTATTATTTTTATTTATTAAAGCATTTCCCTATGCATTTTGTTTCAGGGAAAAAAAAACCCCAACCCTTTTTGTACTGGAAAAATTCTGAAAAATGTTAGAGGTACTTATTAAGCTGTTTGGCTTTCATGTTTGGCAGAAATTAGGAACATGGGAGCCTTTTTCAATGAATTATTAAAGATTTTTAACTTTTTTTTATTGGGTACAGAAAGAAGCTTAACTGCAATGTAATTTGCCTTCTCATTGACTCCAATGCATTTTGCCATTTTGTGTAATTAATGTTTCATTCATTGCTAGTGGTATGTACTGTATATATTGTGCCTATACATTTACAGTATATATATACATACTCTCACACATACATGCATACTATCAATATATACGATAATGTTCAAGACAACAGTGGCTTGAGCTGCACATATATAAGGTATGCTTTGCATGGTGGTCACTTTTTCTCTTGGTAAAATCTAACTATAAAAACAACACACAATTTTTGTTGTAATCATCCCTGCAGTTTTTTCTATCTGTACGCTCTCTGGGATCCACCTGACTTGATTGCATCCACTTTTACTTTTTCTTGTACAGCTGTATTAATAGTTGATATAATTAGATAAATAAAGCAGTTATTTACTTTTATGCATTTCTGCTTTTCTTTTAATAAGAAAAATATTTTAAAGCCAAGTCAAATATATTTGACCATTCCTCCTTTGGTATGTCATTGATTGATATAGAACTCTGCAATGTATTTACAGAAGTGTAAGAAAAATAATGTAACTATAAAGAGATTATTTCTGCCTTTTATGTTTACAAACCAACCATAAGGAGATCACTACAGTATATATAAGCCGCACATTAGAATTATAGAAATCTTTGTGCTCTTCAATGTATGATGTTTCACCTCTTCAAATGTTCAAGGTTAAACTGTTCAGTGACAAGACAACTTGCCAGTTTCAGTTAAACATTCCATATCAAAAAACCATGGGAGCATGGAAAGAACATGACAACTGTTACCAAATACAACAGTTGGGTTTCAAATACATTATGCGAAGAGCCTTAATTATAATGCATTGTCACATCTGAAACAATAACTCAAAGATCATGATTAATGTTAGAATAAAAATAAGTTTCTTCTTGACTGGAAATCATATGATTTAATTAGAGGAAAGCTATTTTCTAAGAGAATGAAAATCTAAATTCTAGTTTTCATTAAAAAAATTATTTTGATATATTCAAATATTTTTTTAAACCCACAGATTGTAAAATACACACAATTATTTAGTATTTAAAATTCTAGTAGTCATTAATTGCATTAAACTTTTAGTCAGGGAGGAGATCCATGCAGCATTTCTTTAAAATTCAAAAAGCTTTATTCCAGGTTACATTAAAATCATGAACAGGGGTTTCACAAGACTCACATATCCTGTCTATGACAAGGTAGTCACCTGACGCGTTTCATGTCTCGTTCTGGCACTTCATCAGAGGTGATGTCACTGTTAGCATTATATATAGTCACACCAATTAAAACCATTATTAAACTTAACTTTTGTATATAGACAGGTCACATTGGTACAGATTATACATCCATATAGTTCCTTAAGCATTATTTAGGTAGGTGGAGTTAAATTGATCTAAAATTTAAGATATCAGATGAAACAAGAAACCTCCCAATCACTGTTTAACCCATGTGGATATCGTGTCTTAAGGGTAAATATCCAATAAACTTCTCTCTGATCAATTAGTCTATGTATGTCTCCACCCCTTACTCCTACTTTAGCATTCTCAATGCCTTGGAACTTAATGTGCTTGAAGTCTCCATTGTGTTCTTGCATAATGTGTTTACTAATTGCAGAGTGTTTTTTATTGTTGTTTGTTGCAAGTAAATTTGGCTGGATGGGAGACCAGCGAGTGGAAGCGGGAGTGTGGCAGCAATTGGTGCGTGGTGGTGAGGACACTGGATACGGACACATGAGTTATTTGATTAATTGCATTACCCATTGAAAATGCAGATGTCTGTGTTTGAGTACTCACCAAACTGTCCACATATTTTTCTGAGAACAAAACAGCGGTTGATTTATAATGTTCTGATATTATTCTATTCTATTTTTTTTTTGCTGGAATTAGTAAGATGTTTACCAGGGTTTCCTACAAAATTAGATTTTTTTTTCCTTACAAAATATGGATTTTTGTTATAGCTATGACCAAAATTTTTTTTTTGCCACCATACTATATTGAGGCCATAAAAGTTCCATTGGGTGGTCCCAAGTATATACATATAATTAATTATGCCTAGTTGCATTTATCCCCTAACTGTATCAGTTTATATAGGAGTGAGAGATCTGAGATAATCTGATATTAAATTACATTTTAAAAAAGGTATTATAAGACATAAGAGTACCATTAAAGGACACTTGGGTTGTAACAACCAACTTAAGGAGTCTCCAAGTACAATCATGGCAACCAAAATGCCCCTTGTAACAACATTTATTTAATACCTGTCACACGAGCAGATTCACGGAGATTAGTCACCCGGTGATAAATCTCCTCTACTTCAGGGGCAACTAATCTCCCTGAACTGCCTTCCCCTGCTTTCCTGGGTGACTAATCTCCCTGAATCTGCTCATATGTCTCTTCACTTAGGAGCACCCGGGTCCCTTCTTCAAGGAAAATACAAATTAAAGCTGGAAAGGCTCATAATATATACAATTAGATCACTGAAAAAAGGGATTTATGGCAATAAATTGGAAAGTTATATGTAGGCAGAGAGAGAAATAAAAGTAATTACGGCGATTTGCAAATATTCCAGGGGTCTGGATTCAGTCAGGTCACATACTGTGACCTAGACCAAGACAGAAAGGGTAAGGTGCACAGTTAGGAATAGGATAAGAAAAAAGTGAAAATACAAAGTATGGGTCCATTTGGTGGGATAATGTATGGATCCAGAACTTATCCACTTAACAAGTCCATACCAGGCTGTAACAATAGGAATTCTTATTGTGGATGGCTTTTCTGTATTCAACACTGATGTCTGTTTTGCAACAGGTATGAAGCAAAATGGGGTTCATTTAACAACACTGGGCCCATTTGCAACAGAACAGTATCCCATTGCTACCAAACAGTGATAAGCTTGCTTTAGCTATCTGCAGGTGGAACAAAAAAATCAGAAGTTTAATTGGTTGTCATGGCTTACTGTGTAGGGACAAATGTGCTTGGTGATAAATAAGGCAAAGGGGGTTTTCAATTTTTTAAAGATAATTTTAGGTGTTATAAGTGTACATATCGTACAGGTGGAGCACACACTGTACTTGTACAATTATTATATAAATGGAGTGGCATGGTGGTATACATGCAGCCAGATGAGCCATGAGTCTATATAATGTTTGCCAAGCTTGTAGATAGTTTATACTTCACAAATCATTGCTCTGTTGTCCAATCAACTACTTAATTTAGCCCAACTGCTAAATCTACCCAGTGCAATACAACTTCAGCTACAGACTGCCTTGTGTAACTTTCCAATTTGTGCCAATATATCTACCTGTGTTTTAAAGTTTCTCTCTCTCACTCTCTCTTTCACTCTCTCTCTAAACTTTAAGACCTGAGAGTGCTGATCTTTCTACGATGATGAAGATTGTATTAGATGATCTTGCACCCAGGCATACTACCGACTGATATCGTGAGTGCTGATATCTATATGGAATATAGAAGGTCCTAATAAGGGCCGAAACGTTGGAATATGATACAATAAATCATCTTTTTTATGTTTTTGCATGGGAGTTGTGTGAACAGTACTGTTTTAAATTAATATTTGTAGTATTACTTCAGTCCACACTACTTCTTTTACTTATTACAATACCATCTTTGTTATTATTAGCTGAACAGAAGTAAAATGGTTCAAAATAATTAAGTCTCTAGAAATTTTCCCTGCACAGTAGACCAGCATTCCTTCTTTTTTTTACCTAGTTAATTTAATATCTGCATCTGTTATTTAAAAACATATCAGTTTTCAATTTACAAATTTTACTCTGTGCATTTAGTGACCTATACAGTATATATTTTAAAAAATTTGCAAAGTATTAAAGTATCTGGCAAAGAAGATTTCCTTTGTACATGCCTGGTGATGTCACTGGGGGGGTCAGGGCCACTTCTGCCATGAGGCAAGGTTCTCACCTTGGTGGAAGTGAACAGCCAGTTACAAGGGACAGCAAAAAAGTTGCCTCTTGTAACTTTAAGAGACACATTTCTGGGTTTTAACCAGGAAATTCGGTTCAGCTAGTGCAGATTGCACTGGCAATGTGGCTCCCCACTCCGATGATGATATTTTAAGTATTCCAAGATGCCTTTCACAACTCCAATCTGTTTCACCACTCAACATCAGGTGCTCCCAGGGGCGATCCAGCCCATTTCGCCACCTGAGGCGGCCTTCGATTTGCCATCCTCCATTCCCCATGGAGCTCACTTTTTCAGCGCCAGACAGGGGTTGGGGGGGTCCATACCGCTAGTTCAGAGCGCGCAATTGCGCACTCTGCACTAGAAGAGTTGAATTTCCAGGTTCAGAACCGGAAATTCGGCTTTTAGTTAGCAGGAGTGACATTTTTGCCACTCCTGGTAACCAGGGGGGCGCTGCCACCTGAGGCGAGTGCCTCAACTCGCCTCATTGGTGGAGCACCCCTGGCTGCTCCCATATGCATGTCCCTTCACTGGCTCCCAATCTCCTCTAGAATCAAATTCAAATTACTAACACTCACATTCAAGGCGCTTAACAATGAAGCCCCTCTATATATTTCACCTCTGATCTACAAATAGACTTCTACACGCAACATTTTCTCTGCTTCTGACCTTCACTTTGCTTCTCCTCTCATCACTTCTAGCTATTCTCATCTACAATACTTCTCTCTGGGTTCTGCTTTTCTCTGGAACTCTCTGCCTAGAGTTGTCAGAATTTCTAATTCTTCCAAACTTTCAAACACTCCTTAATGACCCACCTTTTTAATGCAGCTTATTCAATGTACCTTAATTAATTAATCATTGCTCAAAAATCACAAAATTGTTTTCTAAAGTCCTGATGTCTCAATTGTAACCTAACCTTTAGTTTGTAAAGTCTTAAATGTAGTGCCCTCTAATCCTATTGTCTCAAAATACCTAAAAAAATCCCATAGACATGCATATTTATAGTAAAAAATGTAAAGTTTATTAATACACATTTAAAAGTATCAAAACATGTCCCCACATGGCCATTGATACTTTTTAATATGTATTAATAAACTTTACTTTTTTTTACTATGGAGTTTTTTCAGGAATTTTGAGGCTATACCTCTGTTTGGTCACTAGAGGACCCTAGCATGTGACCAGAGATTCATTGGTTCCTATCTCCCAGCTATTTTGAATTTTAAAACACCTCTAATCCTATTTTACTCTGTAAATACTTATTTGTTGTTCAACATTTATTCCCTGTTTGTTATAACTAAGGTAAAGTACTGTCTAACTTGTCTGTGCTATCTAAATAAATGATATAAGTGATGATGATTTCCTGAACTAGGTATCCAGAACATAGCAAGATATGCCCCATGTTTTCACTTAAAGTATTTTCTAAACCGTATGGTCAACCATTACTTTATAGTTTTACCAATTTTATTATTTTCATACCTTTCAACTTGCATCATTATTAGTGATGGGCGAATCTACCCCATTTCGCTTCGCCGCGAAATTAGCGAATTGGCGGAAAAATTTATGAAACCAGTCTTTCGTTGCGTCGAAAACTAAGCGTGACTCTTTTTTTTCAGCGAATTTTCGCTGGTGTTTCATGAATTTCTTCACTGGCATTACGCGAATTTATTCGCTGGCGTTACGCGAATTTATTCGCTGGCGTTTCACAAATTTATTCCCCAGCGGCGAATCGCGGGAATTCGCCACAAATTTGCCCCTGCCGAATAAATTCGCCCATCACTAATCATTATAAAATGGACAGAACCATTTCAAGAGTTTTGGGCATGTTGAAGCTAGTTTTTGTCCAAAAATTTGCAAAATTTTCGTGTGACTATTTAAAAAAGTAGTAGATTCAAATTGTCAAAAGATTTGATTGGAACTTTTCCAGCATGCACTTGTTCGATCTAATTATAATTATAGCAAATTAAGGCAATTCGTGGTTTTTGTTCAATTCATGGGAGTTTGTTTTAACAAAAAACATGAGAAAAATATGAGTTTTAGTAAACAGTTTTTAGGGGAGCAGAAACGAACCGCATAGGTTTCAAAACTGTAAAATCAAAAATCAAACTTACTGGAGAAAGATATGAATGTGATTATATTGTAAACAACTTAATTTAACTGAAAATAAGATTTACAGAGGAAAAACAGTACTTTTCTTATTTTGGCAGAGTGGCAATAAATGGAGCAAAATGCAGAAAAACTTTAAATTAATGAATATAAATTCTACATTTGATTGCATTTACCTTTATTTTAACTTTTTTTGTTTTTCATCAGAAATTTTAAATTAATGTTAAAGGGTGTCATTAACCAGCTCACAAAACAATCATTGCTGAAAGAATTTACTTTTTTTAAAATTTTCACAAAAAAGACGACTTTACTATTATTACATATTTCATAGTCCTGATCTGATATACTTAAGATTCTAGCAAATGTAGATTGAATATACATATAAAGGAAGCTGAACTTATAATACCAATCCCCACTAACCATTAAACTTTGACCTTCTTAATATAATTAATGTGGATGAAGTTTAGAAATAGTATTTGTGGGTGCTTTAATGCACCTGGTGCCTTTAAAGGCAATATCTTAACATTAGCAAACATTTGTTGCACTTACTTGAAAAAAGCAGGCCAATTAATTGATTACACTATACTAAGGACAATTTTTTAAACACATTAGAAATGGGAATAGCTGAAGCCTTCTTGTGTAGCATTCCTTATTTCAGTCTAGGGAAAACACAGGTTATACTATACTACAATGCTTATTTATAGTTTAATTTAGTTTTAGTTATAATAAGTTACTGGGAAAGTCTATTAAATTAGTTAGAAACTATATTTTATGACATTTATTTTGGAATCAAGGTGCTCTTTATACTGTATATTACGCCTTCTTGGAGAGAAAATTTTAATTTAGAATTAAAATTAAATAAATGGAATTGTTAAAATTTTATTAGATTTCTAAAAAAAAATTTTAATTAGATTTTTGAGATTTATCATACACTGGCCTTTTAAAAACTTGAATTCGACTGTACACCACTTAAATCCTGCCAAATTGCTGTTTTAGCCTATAAGATGCTCTGGGATCAATCTGGTGTTGTCTGCAGCCTTTTTGACATTTCAGTTTTTTCGCAGAAAAAACTTGAATCAAGTTTGAAAAACTCGAATCAAATAGAATTTGATTTGAATTTTCAGGTCCATAGTATTCACCCAACCTTGACAAATTACATTTTTTAAATACATTTCAATTGGTCGAATTTCTGCTTCATGGGAGTTCATGAGAGTTTTAAAAAACTCTGATGAACTCGAAATTCAACCCTTGATAAATCTGCCTCCCAGTGTAGTGAGGCTATAAATCATTAGCAGAGTTAAAATGCTAATCAAAACTATTAAGTGTTTTTTTAGAAATAATTGATAATCTAGGGACCATTTTATTGCTTGTGCCTTGCTTACCTTATATCCCTCAAACCAATATTGCTCCCACTAGATTCTACTTTGAAGAAATTAATCATCCTTCTTGATTTAATGATTTGTTATAAATTTTAAAACTTTAATTACTAAGATGTAAAAGAGGAAATTATTCCCAAGAGAATCTAACACAGATTTTTTCAATCTTTTTACTGGAAGGCACTAGTACTTTTCAGTATTTAGATCTACAATTGTTTTACGATTTATCCCATAAATGAAATTTTTTTAATTAATTGAGTTATTAAATTATTGTCTAATAAGAAACTTACATTCAGGTACATTTGTATCTATTCAATTAATATACCTTGGTTTATTTAAAAGAAAAAAAACTATTTAAAGCATGCCCAATAAAAATGTTCTTGCAATGTTCTGCAATAGAACTATAAGTGTGTCAGGCCGCAGATCTTCTCCATAGCGATTTTTACTCCTTTTTCAGAGAATGTCTACTACCGATGATGTCACTTCCGGTTTACAATGACAGCACTTCCTGTTTTATACTTTTTTTTTTCTGATCACGGCTACTTCCGATAATGTCACTTCCGGTTTACAATGACAGCACTTCCTGATTCTTGATGGTCAGCGGGTTGTGGATAAGATATTTGTGGGTCGGGTCAGGTCGCGGTTCCAAATGGGTAAGAATGCGGGTCCGGGTTGCGGTTTGCAGGTTGTGGGTACGGGTCGGGTATGAGTCCCAAAAAATGGACCCGGACTGGACTCTACCTTAATTATTTGTATTTTCCAGGGTGTCTGCACTTCACTAGAGTTAAATAAACTTTATAATGGTTACTATCAAGTATTTTTACTAACAATACTATAATACAAATAGCCAAACATGATTAAATATATACATGTAGGGGAGAAGATAAATCCTTCCCCTGTTTTTCTGTCTGTGACATCATTCCGGCCAGTTACAGGCTGGAGAGCGACCTGATTAATGGGACACTGCAGTGCATCCTGGGAAGAGAGGGTGTGCCAGAATGTGAAGCTGTGTGTTTAGGCCTTGGAACTGTGTGTGCAGACCAAGTGTTAGAGTTGAACACGTATTGTGGAATAAAAATCCAACCGGAGCCAAGACCTGTAAAAGCTGTTCGAGCTATGAGATCTGCAGGTGTGCAGAAAGAAGGTTCCTGTTCCCTGCCATGCTTCTAAAGCTTCAGAAGGCGAAAAGTACCATTGGTGGGAGTGATTCTGCAGCAGAGTTACTTGTGATTCCAATGTGATCTGCCTCTGAGAGCAATCGGTAAGTGAATCCCTTCAAGAGATGATTTGGCAAGGATACAGTATTGAGCCTAACAGGAACACAGGCCTTAATGTTGCCTGCTATGTGGGAAGCTGCTACTTTCCAAAGGAAAAGGTACTCTGGGGAAAGGTAACACTACTGGGGAATAAAAGCTGTGGGGAAAAGGGATAGTCAATTTGGAGCGATTTCAAAAAGCGCGCCGCTCCGTGTGGATAGGCGCCGGCGTTTTCAAGCAACGCCGGTGCGCCCCAGGACTTGGCTATTCGGGGAGGTTCGGGGGCTACAAGTTGCGGCAAGAAGTCGCCAGGCGACAAAATGCCCCTGAATCTCCCCATCCGGCCTTAGCCTAAAAGTTGTTATATTTCTGTTTATAGTAAGTAAAATTTTGTTCATCGGCAAACTGTGTGCTTTATTTTTCCTAGGGTATTCCCCTGAGGTAAGTTCCTCATTGCTCCCTAGGTGGAGGCACTGCTCTGTAATTCCCAGTTTCCGGTACTTTTCCTCTGCAAAAGGAACTCAGGGCCCCTGAATTGCAAGGAAGATTATATTTAAAGAGGCATTAGCCCAAATTAGCATTACATACAGGTAAATATGATCACAGTAAACCTAAAAATAGACATCAAGAAACTCCTCAGGAATCTATTTTTAGGCTATGTTACTAGGTTAGGTTTGATGCCTTCAAGTTAATAGACATTGGCTATGGATAAGAATAAACCCCTTTAGTGTTGGCACAGTTTAGCATATCAACATGGTGCTCAGGTTTGTGAATTCAAATGTTGATAGTGTTTCAATAGCTTTAGAAATTAGCAAAATGATCATGCAAAAGAATGTTCTTTTATCTACAAATAGGTCTACTTGTTTATAGGTCTAAAAATTAGACCTATTTTGTATTTTAGTTATGAAGAATGGATGGTCAAATTGGGGTTATTTACAATGAAGAAGAGTACTTAAGGAGAAATGATAACTATATCTATGTCCAATGGACACCATATTCCGGCAGCATCAAGAGGAAGTCATTCAAACATCTAATAGGGGAATCATCCACTCGCTGTCACCGGGGTCGTGGGCTATAGCAATGTTTGCCAGTGCTTCTGATTTCCCTGGTGTGCCGCTGCACTACTCCTCCATTTCCCTGTTGTCCATGGGGCAAACAATTTGTCTTGCTGCAGACAAAGGTGCAGGGTGGAGAGGTTTGTGGAAGTGCGCATAGGCTGAGCCTCCTGTTCTGGCAGTTGGGCTTAGACAATTGATTATAAATAAACAATTTCACAAGGAGCAAAGCTTATCTGACCCCTGGCTTCTCTTCCTTCTGCTAAAACTCTACTACACATCTCTCCCCCTGCACCCCTGTCTGTAAGCAGCAGCAAGACAAGGTGTTTGCCCCACGGACACAGGGAAATGGAGGAGCAGCGCAGCAGGACACCAGGGAACTCCGAAGCGCTGGGGAACATCACTATAGCCCGCAACCCAGGTGACAGCGATGGGGTTATCCTCCTGTTAGATGCTTGAAGCTGCTGCTGGGAATGTGTTGTGCATGGAACCACTGGCATAGGGACAGATGGGGGGTGATATGAAGTGACGGAAATTTCTACATGATCTATGGCCATGTCCCCGATTTTCCTGCCCCAGTACTTGCCTCACTGTCCCTGCAACTCACCCATCACTCACTTGCAGGCAAAGTAGCTGGTGGAGTAGGGCACTCAAATTACTTGCTGGACGAGTATGAGCACAACAAACCTTCTTGCTCGCTCGCTCCTGTAATGTCTACTCGTGCACAGGATAAACTGGTCGGGGACGCACAAGCAACCCTGAGAAGGACCCCAGCGTGACTGACGTGGCGCCACAATCGATTACTAGCGCCTCCCCCTATGCACGCCCAGTCCTTCTCAGTGGCTGCTGCTAGCAGAAAAAAAATTGTGAAAAAAAGAAACGGCCTCTGGCCACCCTGGCCAGCTGAACTGATACCAGCAGAGGAAATCAAGAGAAGGGGTGGAGCAAAATAAGAAATACAAAGAAAACAGATAAAGCAGACCCAAAAGGTATCTCAAACAAAACATTTTAATCAATTTTATTACAAAAGTAATATTCAAAGTCGAAGTGTTTCAATTCGATGGTCGAATTTCAAAGTATTTTCCACTTCAAAATTTGACCCTTGATAAATCAGCCCCTTAGTATCCCCCGAGGATGCAAAAAGTCAGAATACTTAATCTTCAACCTGCGCTAGAAGTCAATGGCAAAGGTCCTATTTGCAATTTGAAGATACTGTAATATGGTCTAAGATGGTTTTTGTACGATAATTTGAACATTTCCGGCTTTTCTGCTGATTTCATGAAAAAATTCTGACTTTTTGTGTGTCACATCTAAAAAATTCAGATTTTTTTCAAGATAAATAAGGGTAAATCATGGATTCCAGCTTGGTCAGACTTTTTTTAATTTAAAACATGAGAAAAATTCCGATTTTGTTAAATAATTCCCACAGTGTCTTATCTGGGGGGGGGCAAATCCTATTACAGATATGGGATCCATTATCCGGAAATCCGTTATCCATAAAGTTCCGAATTACAGAAAGGCTGTCTCCCATAGAATCCATTATAATGAAATAATCCAAATTTTTAAAAATGATTTCCTTTTTTTCTGTAATAACAAAACAGAACCGTGTATTTGATCCAAAAAAGATACAATTAATCCTTATTGGAAGCAAAAGCAGCCTATTGGGTTTATTAAGGGTTTACATGATTTTCTAGTAGTCTTAAACTGTAAAGATCCAAATTACGGAAAGAGAAAACTACAGGTCCCGAGCACTCGGGATAACAGGTCCCAATCCTGTACTGTGTAGGTTGCCATACTCTTATGCGAAGTTTGTATAACTCATGTTTATTTAATTCTATAAAGTATATTGAGTACTGTGTAAAAATCTAAAACAGGTAAGAAAGGAAAAGCTACAGAAAAAAATTGCATTAATTATGATTAAAAAATGTGAACTGAAAAAAAAATACATGAATGCAGTATCTGCTGGCTTAAAATGATCTCAGAGGTTGAATGTGGTTATCTATTCTGTTTCTACACAGTTGTATTACTGCCTGCAATACATCAGCAGCTTGTGCAGTCTCAATAGTGATTTAAAAGGAAAGACAGGTCAGTTTGAAGCATGTCTTGGAGTATCCTGGAGAATTCAAGACCTTTCCTTAAACCTCACAAGATGAGCCTTTCTTTCTTAAGTTCATAAAACATCAACGGTGATCAACTTTAAAGCTTTGGCTTCTATAAAGACAAGAAAAAGCTTGCAATTACCCTGGTTAACCTTCTGCAATAGATTCACAGTCAAACAGATTAAGGTAGACTTTGAGCATGATTGCTTAGAAAGACTGAAAAAGATTAAAACGAATTGACACTTTGTTAATAATAAAGCTCAATTTCAATTTCACTAAAACACATTTCAATATCATTCGCATTATTCAGGAAGAACAAAATAGAATGATTTATGGAATGAATCAGACACCTGGGTTCTTATCCAAATTAAATTGCTTCCTTTTTTGGTTCATAAAAGCCTTTTTTTTCACTTGAAAGACATTTTAATGTGATGGTATTAAAACAATACATAACGTTGATATGGAAATGGATTGTATTTTAACTTATGCAGCAATGTTTAACATACAAGAGCTATTAATTAAGAGAAAGGTGACATTATATTATCTATAAATCACTTGGTTGAAAGTGCTAAACCAATGATTTACCATGTTTAGGATGAGGCCAATGTTCCCACAGAATAATTGTTTTAGGAACCAAAGTACCACATTTTAGTAACCTATATACAGGTCTGTTTTCCATAAAAAATAATAAAGCAGTGAATCCTTAATTTTTATATTTGGCTAAACAACAAAGCTTTAACAAATGGTAAATTTAGTTGCAAACAAAACATGAACCCTAATTTTCAAATTCAATATACTTTAATATTTTCATCTGCAAACCATTGTCTTTGGGTATCCAGTAAAAATTGTAGCATTTAAACAGGTTTGACAGCAAGGATTTATTGTAAATGATTGGAAGAGGTAACTGCCCACTGATAAAATGTTGAGATCAAGAATGAAGATGGACCACATCTACTTATTTGTGGTTATTATTGGTACTTGGTTGGGGCAAAAATTTATGGGGACAACAGACTAACCCTGCTCTTAAACTAAAGCATACAATTGCAATTAGTTCTAGGATTCTTTAGTTATTATTATAACAGATATATAACAGGCTAAAAAGCATGTTTATATTTTTATAATAATTTCTGTTTATTTTACATTATGGCTTTGGGCAACAGAAGGCTTCTTAAATCTTACATCTGGCTGTGCTTTTTTAC
Organism: Xenopus borealis; assembly: GCA_024363595.1. NCBI lineage: Eukaryota > Metazoa > Chordata > Amphibia > Anura > Pipidae > Xenopus > Xenopus borealis. Next base: position 45,390,907 of record CM044446.1, on the reverse strand, counting down.
TGTAGCATAAGGCAGATGTAAACCTCAAAAGAGTCACTAGATTCTGGCTTAGACATGTAATTCTGTTTTAATACCCACCTTTGGTTTAAGGGCTGGCCCTTAGCTTCTCGGGTCATGTCAGGACTAACTACTTGAATCTCTAAGGACTCTCACAGTCGCAGAGGCAAGTAAGTGAGCCAAAAAGGTCACTACCACATAAACAAATATAGATTCATAAGACAAAATTGTACACAGCATCAAACCAGGGTCAAAACCAGAAATGAAACAAAAGATAAGACCAGGAGAGTAGGAATCATGAACCAGAACACAGCAGTAGGAATCACTATACACAGCAAGTTAACTTAAATGGGCAAGGAGTGAGCTTGGAGCTGGCAATTACATAGGCAGGTGAAAGTAAATTCTGAGCACCTGTTAGCAGAGTAACAACAGCTCTGAAGTTTGTGGTTATCAGGAACCTAGCTGTCTTCTGAAATAGAGTAGCATTATTGAAGACTGTGTAGTAACCTTCAGATTATTCGTGTGAATTCATGCAGGATGTTATACATACTTATACTCTCTTTAGGGGCTTAAAGCAGTGGCTGCTAGGGATGAGAAACATATTTTGCCATGGTTTGCAACATAAAACATACAGATGCAGCCACTTGGATTTGTGTGTTAAATGTGTCATGACTCAGGGTTAATTGAAGAAACTGTGTTATCTAAAGTCATCGTAACTCATTTAATGCATTTAACCTTTTCATTAGCATACCAAAGTACCATTGTTTTCTCTGTGGGCAAAAATGGGATTTCTGAGTTAAGTTATTCTGTGTCAAACACACAATCCAAAGTGGCTTCATCTGTATATAGACTCAAATGTATAGTTATAAAATTATTGCATGGTTTGAAAAAAATGTTGCACAACAAATGCCCCATTGACTTCAATGTATCTAACATAATGTATTTTTTTGCTGTTTTGCAAATTTTCAGCTAAGTGAAATAGGTCAGATTTGCCCATATTTTAGACAGTAGGGAGTTTGTAGGACCACAATTTTGCAGATACCATTCACAAAAATAGTATGGAAAAGGACTTATGGGGGCTTCAGGGGTAGATGGTTATTTAAAAACATTTCAGCTTAATTGTTGGGGCCCCACAGATATAGTATGTTTATGTTTACCTGGTTTTATTTAGAATCAGTATGAATGGCATGCTTATAATATCAGAAACAGCTCCCCAATAGATATCAATGCCGTTCAGCTCATATGAATTTTATAAATTCAAGCTGCAGTGATTATATTTAATCATAAACAAAAACTATGTAAACTAAGCAATTAGTAAGACTAATAAAATTTCCAAACATTTGCTTTCTATTTTAAGAAGCAAGATTTATGTTTTCTCTTTATTGATGGTTTTACAGAAGAGTAAGTGGGTCCTAGGTCCCTTATGAAATTATTCTTAACACAGCATGAAATTACTCTGAAGTGGGGGCATAAAGACAACATTATATAAATATATATATTTGGCAAAAAGAGAAACAAAAGGTTAACAATTATAGACATCAAAAATGGGAAGAAATGTAATTGACTCATTCTTAAATGATTTCATGAAAATTAGGAATGACATAGCAAGGAAATGATCTGCAGTTCTTCAAATTTTTGCATTTTTTTTTGCAGTAAATCAATCATTGGAACTACCAATTCTCAGTTTACTTCACAAATTGTCTTTCCAATTTGATTCAGTTATTAATAATAAACAGATTTGTAATTTGTAGCCAGATATGTAATATCACATTTCCTGAATTTCATTAGCAAAGGTCATTACTTTATAAATGCTAAAAGATTGTTCATCTCTCGTCCTGTTCAGTTAGCAACACATGAATACTTCCAGTAAACCCTGTTACATTTGGTTAATTTTTACATCTCTGTATAACTCCATTTATATTGATATACATGATATAGCGTGCCCATATACTGCTTGTGTGCTGCTTGTACAGGAATGGGACCTGTTATCCAGAATGCTTGGGACCTGGTATTTTCTGGAGAAGCAGTTCTTCTGTAATTTGGATCACCACACCTCAAAGCTACAAAAAAAAAGCTTTTAAACATTAAATAAACTCAATAACAATGTTTTGCTTCTGTTAAGGATTAATTATATCTTAACTGGAATCAAGTACAAGGTACTGTTTTATTATTATAGAGGAACCATTTTTTAAAATGCCAATTTGTTTTTATTAATAAGGAGTCTATGTTCCTTAGTTTGAAACTTTCTAGATTACAGGTTTCCAGATAACGGATCCCTTACCTGTACAAATGTTTGTGCAGTATTTGTGTCATTCTGTGATGCAGTGCTTTTGAGCTTAACTGCAATGCATAGCAGGCTAAGAACCTATACACTGAATTGTAGGTGTAACTAAGCATCATACACCCAGCTACATGTATTAATGCTGTTAGATGCATTTCCTCCTATGTTTTTAAGAACCCAATAAAGGTACCAACTTTCTCATTGCAGCTATTTCATGAAAGAAGCTGCAGGATACCTCAACACAAATAAACCTATAAATTTATACATGCAGTAAATCTGTACCTACAATACATTAAAGAGACAAGCTACTTCCAATGATACTGTCATGTTACAGATGTTATTTTTATACTATATATATATATATATATATATATATATATA
>CM044446.1:45369046-45387134 GCA_024363595.1 Xenopus borealis | reverse complement strand
AAAAATGTGTAATTAGTGCCAATGTGCAACTGCTGATGTCATCAGAATATGTCATTGACAGTGACTTATGACCAACAGACAAACTATTTGGATGTCACTATCTTTAAGACAGGAGACAGATTAGGGACTACCTTATATATGAAACCCATGGATAAAATCAGCCTCATCCATGCACAGTCCCATCACCCCCCCCCCCCTCATATGTCCCGGGGTTTCCTGTACTCACAATTCCTGAGAGTGATCCGCAACAACTCAGATAGATAGACAGCAGAACTCCAACTCTCCACCCTAGCATCCCAGTTCATTGCAAGGGGCTACACTGGGACACTAGTGAATGAGCAACTAGAGAGAGGCTTAGGCTGTCTTTGAGGTTTCTACCTCTGGAGTAGCTAAACTTGGGACTAACTGGCAACCCTTTAGTTAGTGCCCCATCACTGTAAACAAATTGCCAGTGGCCATCTACCTGTTCTGACAGCAATTCATCCCTATTAAGCTGAAGGGCCCAATTCATTGTGTCCTGTATTCATTTCTTGGGATATCCTCTTACCAAAAATTTTTGGGACATGTTCAATAAATCTTCTTTCCGTTTATGCTCATCGCTATCAATACCGTAAAACACTGGCAATTTTGATGTCACGTCGGGGTGTGTTTAAATGCAGCGGGTGTGTAATGTGTAATTGCCTTATGTTAGGCTCCAGTTTTACAAACCCCCACACCGGCAAAAGATATCCGATTAAACAACGCATGACAGGCACCACCACTATGGTTGTTTATATCATAAAATGCCCGTGTGGACTCTTATACTGTGGCAAAACGATAGGCCAACTAAAAGAAAGGATTGGAATGCATAGGTCCAGTATAAGGGCAGCCTTGGATCCCGACAGAGTGAGTAAGGGAAAAGAAAAGGGCAGAAAGCAGGATATTTCACAACTGGTGGCAAAGCACTGGGCAGAGGCTAAGCACAGCCCAGCGTCATTTCGGTGCATGCCTATTGAACAAGTATTAGTGAAAGCACGAGGTGGGGACTTTGAAAAGGCTTTACTTCAGAGAGAAGCCTACTGGACATATGAACTAGACTGTGTGGCCCCTAGGGGGTTAAATGGTCAGCTGGTTCTTGGTTGCTTTCTAAATTGAATATTGATGCGTATGTGTAGCATAAAGTAGACAGTAACTACAACACAAACAGTTAGACACATGAAATTGAATTTACATGGATTGTTTTTATTGTGTATCTGTCGCTTCTGACATTGTAACATTTTGTATTATCCACAGGATATACTTGGAAAGAAATTCTGCAATTGGATACATTTTTTTCTTTTGAACTTTCTCCACTCAATAGTGGCACCTTGTGGGGAGAATGTACACTTTTTCACATATTTTATTAAGATTGGTCAGTAGTAGACCTCATTTCCATACGATTATTTCACTATGATGTCATGTTTCAGCGCCATGTTTACTGATGGGTTGGGCTATAAATAAGCACCTTATTGCACTTGTATTTTATCCTTGATAAAGATCCCAATGTGGGTCGAAACGTTGGATGCACAAGTATGAATAAATATTAACACTTTTTTCAACTGATTTTGGTGTGCGGGTCCTCGTTAAACTTATTTTCAATTTTTTGACCCTGCACCCACATTTATTTAAGACTGGATTAGAGTGCAAGCGCTTCGTTCATCTATATATATATATATATATATATATATATATATATATACATATAATCTTATATAGCTACTATTGAATATATTTGATTATCACATTTAAACAATCAGTGCATAAATCTTGTTTGAATTGTTAATTGTGGCTATAGCTACTTTAATAAAGTAGAACACATAAAAGGTAAAGCCACTGGTAACTGGAAGCATTATAGTAAATACCAGGTCACAGCACAATACCCTATTTATTACCTAAATGCTAGTCTAAGGGGAAAATTCACTAAAGAGTGCAGCTTTGCCACCATACGCTTCGCTCACATCCAAACACTTCATCAGGTAGATTCACCAAGACAACTCTAATTCACTAAGATGCGAAGTTGCATCCATGGCACCAAACGCTGGCGAAGTTGAGCTAGCATTACTTCAGCAAGCAAAGTGAAGTTGGGCTAGCATTGCCTCATTTGTGCCGGGAAGTTAAAGTTCAATGGACAAATATGTTGCAGCAAATACATTACATTACACTAGCCGGGGAAAGAAAATAGAGTTGTTACAGTATATTTCCCTAAACATGTGCCCACTGTATAGTTTATGTTCCATATGTTAGGAAATATAGGTCGGAAGCTGGGTACCCAAAACAAATTTACAATGTTTTGCACCCTATCACCCTGTAAAAACGAAAAGACGCTAGCATTTTTCGGCGAAGTGAATCTGGATAGATTCGCCCATCACTACTGATGCATTGTAAAAAAAAAAAATGTTTTTCCATGACAGAATACCTTTAAAATCTATGCTTCCAATTACATACAGTAGGGTCAGTTTTATTAGGAGTCAACCTAACTGTATGTTTCTGGAGTATGGGAGGGAATCATATTATCTGGAGGAAACCCACCCAGACACAGGGAGAACATACAAATGCCTTACAGATGGGATTGAATTCAGGACCACAATGCTACCCACTTGCTATGGGGATGCAAATTAATTTTCCCAACACTGTTCTACTGAACAAAACTTGTTTTCAGACACAAAAACAACTCTTTTTGATGACAGTGTTTCATTAGGAAGCTGTAGCAAGAATAGTATAATAATGCCTGATTGAACAGATGCTTTGTGAGAGTAAATAGTGTAGACTATCTACTGCAAAATACAGATTATCCTAACCAGTGAAATAAGTGCAATAAGTTCAGAACTAAGACAACTCAATTTAACCCAATCAAAAATTTAATTTTATGCAGCCACCTTTAAAAACTTGGTTGAATAGTTATACAGCAGCTCTTGAAGAAAATCTTCACTAGTCAATTAGAAAAAAGTGAAGTGAAGTCTTAAATCACAATAATGGTTTTACTATTTTTTTCTTAAGGTTACACTCCATTCAAATTAACCTTGGGAAACTTGACATCAAGGAAGAAGGTTTGCTGCATTATTATAGTTTAACAGTCTCAGAATGAGAAAAGGAATCTTGAGACTAATTGCTACTTTAGATTATTATCATGGTCTCTAGAATTAGAAAGAATGAACATAAATTATTCATTTTCAAATCTATTCATCCAATCTTAGAAACATAAGTGACAATTCACTAGAAAGTGATGAACAAAGTTGATTAAATATGCCAAGTGTATCCTCAAAGCTTAGTATGCAACACTACATTCAGTAAATTCCTTACCAATCAGAGATCATTAACGTTATTATTATGGTAATAAAAATCTGAAGCCAACCATAAAATAAGATATTTACATAAAATAACTATTGCTTATTGGTTTAAAATATATTCTATCTACAGTATATGACTGTCTATCTAGAAGTGCAAGTGCCTACATATATATATATATTATATATGTATATTACTTTGAAAGCAGCAAGTAAGTTGCAGGTAAAAAAATTTCGCCCCTTTGTAAAATGTATAATGAAGCAATAGAATTCTTAATGAATCAGATGAAAATTGAGTGTAGGACTGGCCAGATATGGGATGACTTTGACGTAGTTGGCCATCTTAAATATATTGCAATATATGAACAAACAATCCCTGTTGTTTAAAGGGTAAGGCATTTTTTTAGTAGCTGTATGCACAAAATGTCTTAATGTCTTAAATATATTGATAATGGGTTGAGTACAGAGGACCTCTTGTATATATATAATATGAGTCAATCTTCATGCACGTTTGTCAGTCTGTTAGTCAGTCCTGAGGAACGGAATGTCAGAGTCAATCTTGATACAGAAATTTCAGAAAACTGAATCTTATTGCATGGAAGGCCAGGCTGAGCCCCCCCCCTCCTTTTTTTATCTGGTAAAACAGACTCCAAGGCAAAATTCTAGCACAAATATATATATATATACAACTCTACCAGGTGAAAAAGTTTGTTCATCCCTGGTATATAATTAAATTAAATTACATGGGACCTAGGCTTCAACTCAGATACGTAAATGTAGCATAATATACAATGCAGTATACAAGAAGCTGGAAAAGCTCCAACTTTTATTTTTAAAGAAGAGAAACAGTATTCACTCATTTAAACTGTGAAATGCACAAATTAACTAGACAAAATAGAAATGACCCTGCTCTTCATGTTTACAGTCTTCATGTCATTCATTTACAAATGTCATATTTCAGAAACCTTTAAGAACATTCTCTTTCAGAACTTTGCTAGGCCACAGCGTGAGAGAAAATAATAAAATACATTCTGTTATAAAATGGAAAAATTATGTGAGTGCAGCTGGCTTTGATCTACTTGTTGAAATTTGCCAAATGTTCCTGATATTTCAAGGTTCTTCAAAATATTTCTGCTGCCTTCATTTAACTAGATAATTGCATTTGCTGAAAAATAATGTCACATCATGAAAAGGGGACAATGGACAATTTTGTAGGGCACAGATTGGTTATGTGCAGAAAAAGTAATGAAAAAGTACATCTTCAGAAACAGGATTTGTTCCTTATCCTATAGTGTTTACTAAACCCAATTTAGTGACCAGCGTGTATTTGCAATTACACTTTTCATTCTTCTGAGAAACATACCTGGCATTTAATATTAATAGCAGACATTTATTATTATGCAATAATATATCCTTTGCTAAAGTAGACTCTGAGAGCAATTTGCTAGCTTTTCAATTCTACATTCATATATTTTTATCTTTTATTTTGTGAAATCAAAATATCTAATATTGTTTGCTAAATTGCACAGCTATGAAAATGTTTTTTGTATTATTGTTATTATTAAAGCAATTACTCTGACAAAACTGGGTGAGAACCTTTGTTGCTCATATTCAGCCAGTCATATTGTGTTTTACAACTCTGTAGCAGCAAGGGGAAATACTTCATTACTCTGCAGAGCAATTTACTGAATTGCAGATAAATTTGAAAGCAAGTCAGCATGCTGCTCCAACAGTTGTTCCTTCTTAAACATATATTAACAAAAGAACACAAACCAGCATTATTGTCTAAATGATCTGATATTGCTTGCTTGCTGTAGTCCCTATGATACAATTTGTTAGTACAGCTTTAAAATACACATTGATATGAATAGGAAAACTATGTTCCTAAAAAAGGAACAGGATTTTATTTTTCAGCATGAAATAGAAGTTTGTGAAAACGTACTGTACCATCTCACAATCTTGCAAGCAAGACCTTTCTAATTTTGTTTGCATTTGTGATTTTATAGATAGATAGATCCATCACAACATCACCCGGCAGTGCATTCCACAACCTCACTGTCCTCACTGTGAAGAACCACCTACACTGCTTCAAATGAAAGTCCTTTTCTTCTAGTCTGAAGGGGTGGCCTCTGGTGCGGTGATCCTCTTTATGGGTAAAAAGGTCCCCTGATATTTGTCTATAATGTCCTCTAATGTATTTGTAAAGTGTAATCATGTCCCTTCGCAAGCGCCTTTTTTCCAGAGAAAACCCTTAGTTATACTCTACAAGATCAGTTCCTGTGTGTATCTGTGCTCTGGTTCACTGTCTTACCCACATGCTTCAGAGTTTCAAGCAAAGGCTGTGTAAGGTGTCTGAACAGATTTAAGGAGTCATTGTCTAAACAGATTTAAGGAGGCATAAGAAACTGTTGCCCTTAACTGAAAGACGAGAAACATGGAGTTAACAGGGTAGGTAGGTAAATAAAGCAGAAGGGAGGGATACTAGATGCCAGAACATTTCTTCAGAATGATTTAGGGATTCAATATTCTGCTCTATATGATAGTTTTCCAGTATTTAATGATCCTTTCATGTTTATCTGTCCATGTGGAACATGGACAATTCTTATATACTGTATGCTGTGTCCAGCCAATAATGTGCTGCATTATTGGTGGTTATTTCTTTTTGTTTCTAGGCATTTTCTATATATTTTAAGAACAAAAATATTCTCTATGACACCATGCTAAAAAAGTATAAATTTATTAGTACATAGATAAATAAAAAATTCCAATTACCCCTGCAGGAGCCTGACGCGTTTCGTGCCTCTCAGCACTTAATCATAGGCCATTTTTCTATATATATCATACTTAATTTGGAGGAATTGGATTGCCCATTGCAATCACAGGCTGATGTGTTTTACACTCAGGGGCAGATTTATCAAGGGTCAAATTTTTTAAACTACCATCAATTCGAAATTCGAATAAAAAAAGACCAACCAAAATGTATTTAAAAATTTGAAAGAAAAAAAATTTAACTTAGAGTGAAAAGGCTTTATTCGATCATTCAAATCAAATTTGGATCGTATCCGATCAAATTAGATTCGAAGTATTTTAAAAAAAAACTTTGATATTTCAAAGTCCACCAAATGACTCCAAATAGGTTCCAGGAGGTCCTCTATAGGCTAAAAGAGCAATTCAGCAGGTTTGAGATGACAAATAGTTGAAAAAAATGTTTTTAAAGAGACAGTACATGATAAATTTGGATATTAAAATTTTTCCCTAGTTGAAGTACACTAAAATTAGCTCTAAATTCTAATTTAAAGTTTTTCAATTCGACCCTTGTTAAATCTGCCCTCAGTACTAAAATTTTCCCTACTAAGGGTTGATTGTATTATGTTATTAATCCCTGATAATGCAAAGCAATAAACATTGGTGACAAACTGTTCTGCTGAAAAAATAACAATTGCAAGTTAATGTTATGGTCCACTGAAATGCAATCTATGGGAATTGGTGGTATGTTGCCTCAAGAAGATAAATACCTTGTTCTGTATCCAAATTAAAACATGGATTAAAAAAGCAGACCTTCACATGTATTTCACAAAGACACACTTACAAGGGGGGGGGGCACACTCTTAACCTCATTTGTTCTGCCCCTAGAAGCAGTTGTCATCAAATTGTAAAGTCAATTACACAGAGCACCAGGGGATCAGATTATGAAGTTAAAAATGTTCTTTATTCTTCACAGTAAAAATGTGTCTCAAAACCATACACTCGACATATTTCATGGTTACCAGCCACTACCTCATTACCAGAATCTGCTGGAGAGACATGAATCTTGCTTTTGGATGCCCCATGCTTTTACTGTGACGAATAAAGTATTTTTAAATTAATTATCTGCTCTCCTGGTGCTCCATGTAATTGTCTTCACTGACATTTTCATTGTTTGTTGTTTTAATACTGATAAACATCTGCAAAGTAATGCATGCGAAATAAACATCTAACTTATTTTTAAAACAATATTTAATATGGTGACTGGCCTTTAATAATGGTATATTTAATGTATCAACTGTAAATATGGCATTACACTAGCATAGAATAGCAGTCTGTCTGACAAATCCACAGACCTTGAGATTTATTTTGACTCACTCTCCGGAGCAGTTCAGTCAGACACTGCTGCACCAGGGTTTACAATCTAATTTTCCTGTCGGAATATTAACTTGAAGAACATGAACCAAACATTATGGGGCAAATTCACTAACTTCTGAAAATTCACTAGCGTTGGCTTCGCTAGCATTCACCGCACTTCGCCAGGTAAATTTTCGCAAGCGATATGCAAAATCACTAAAGTACGAATTTACGCTCAGGTCGGAGAATGGTAGTGTAGTTGCGCTAGTGAAGTTTAATTTGCATACGGCGGGATCTTTAACTTTTAATAGAAGTATATGTTACAGCCACTACATTCCACTACACAAGCCCAGGAAACCTTTAATAATTAAATAAAGTTGTCCTCTTGCCCTACATGTGCCCCCTGTATAGTTGTGTTGTCATATGTTAGGAAATGTAGGGGGGAAGGAAGGTAACCCCCCCAAAAAAATCGATCTTTTTCAGACTATCACCCTCCAATGGTAAAACATGCCAGCGTTTTTTTGGGACTTAGAAAAATGTTGACTTTTTTTTTCAACCTCCTATCTATTGTATTGAACTTCGCCTAGTCTGACCAGGCGAAGTAAAGTCTAACGTAAGTACTAACGTTCAGGAAAATGTTCATCTTAGTGAATTTGCGAATTTACGATCCTTCATCAGTGCGCAACTTCGCCTGGCGTAAGGGTGTGAAGTTGCACAAGTCTATCTACTTCGCTAGCGTAAATTCGCCAGAGCCAGTGTTAGTGAATTTCTGAAGTTACAAATTGACTTCACCCTGGCGAATTAGCGCTATCGTTAGACGCTTCGCGTGTTAGTGAATTTGCCCCTTAGTTTTTAGCTTGTGTTCTGTAGGGAAAGTGGAGAACATGTAGGAAACTCACACAAGCACTGGATGGGATTGAACCCAGGCATAAGCACTGTGGTGGTAACATTATAATTACATTTATACATTTCCATAGAAAGCATAATTGTGGAATAATAACAGTAATGTAACAGACACTGATGAAACTCATCTTAATATAAGCCCTAAATACACCCTAAAAAGACAAATGTTGTTCTCATATTGTAACAGAGTAGTGTATGCACTAAACTAGCCTCTATAGCAATTTATATATTGTTGTGATAAAAGTCCTGTTACTGAAACAATATATTTTATTGTTGCAGAATACAAAGAATCTAGCTCTGCACTTGAAAATATTTTGATAAACAAGAAGCATGAAACAAGAACATCAATATTCAAATACAGCAAAACCAATGCATGAACATATTGCAAAGCAAATTTAAGACAGGTAATTCAATGAAAACAGTAAATATTGCACCACCATTCCACAAACCATGTAATAAAATAAGAATATATATAAAATTAAATTTAAAAATTGTTAAGCTCTCAATAAGGTATAGCCAATACACAAGAGGGGCTTCATGGGATAAACCGTCACTCAGGTTTTTTCATCAAGCTAAATCAGGCCAAGTTTTTTTTTTTCAACTTTTACAGATGAGCACATTAAAAAATTATTTGTACTTTGCATTATAAAATCCATTTGTTTGAATTTCTAGTGATATAACATATATATACTGTATATATATGTATAAATATATATATACAGTATATGTATAAAAACAATTTATATGTATGTTTTTACATACATATAGCAACTGTCTTTATGTTTTTTAAACTATTTTTCCATAAGTAAGTTTTAACAACATCTCTGTTATTAATTTATTTACATAATAGCAAATTGTACAGATTGGAAGTATTGACTACTGAAATTTGAGAATTCTTAATGAGTCTGGGCCTCCTGCTGATTTTGACATCATTTGAAGCATCTTAAGGAATGTTTACCTATCAATGACAACATCTATTCATTTGTGAATTGTTCCTCTGGCAACCATCCCCTAAAATATGCATGGCTCTGACAAGTTTTGGCTCCCTCATCTCTAGTAACCACTCTGTGTATTTCATTGTAAAATCATTGACTTTGCTTCAAACTGTTATGTAATTTATAGCTTTCTTGTGTTCACACTTCACAGTGCTAAAAATGTGATGTGATTTTGTTTTATTTTTAACAGAAAATAACTTATTTTAAGATAAGCTAAAAAGTTAATATGGATCTAATAATCCACTTGTAAAATGCATTTTATTTTTTGGTTAATGGATAGGCAAAGATGTATTGATTGTCACACAGTCACACGGTGAATAAAACTTTGCAGGTTAAACAGTTCCCGAAATGATGAACATAACTAAGCTGTCTTTCTTTGCATTGCAATGACTATGAACACAATGGGACAGATTTACGATTATTATTTTGGTCGAAATTCAATCGAATTTTAAGCCTTCAAATTCGAATATCGAATTTGAAGGGTTATCATGAAATTCGATTGAACAACAATCGAATATTAAAAATTCGATTGAACGATCAAATTGTTCGAATCAAATGATTCAAACGATTTTAGCCATTCTATCTATTATTTTTTATTCGATCTTAAAATGCTGAAATAAACCTATGGGAGCATCCCATAGGGTTATACAGCAATTCGGTAGGTTCAATTTAAAGGGTACTTTGACCATTGAATGGTCGAATGATCGAATAGATTTTCATTTGAATAATTCGAATCATTCAAATCGAATTTTTTTAAAATTCGATGGTCGATGTACCCAAAAAAAGTTATCCGAAATTCGAATTCTAATCTTTTTGTAATTTCAATCGAATTTCGAATAATTCATGTGAATTTAGTAAATCTCCCCCAATGAGTTGGCATATGTTATGATGTGATTGAATAACCACATGTATGCATTTCATGAAAGCAAACATCCTAAAGAAAGAAAATTTTTAAAAATATATAATCCTAGATTTCTCATGCTAAAGAAAATGGACATTCATGTAAGCACACACACATACTGTAACGAGAGAGAGAGATATAGTCATTTCAATGCTCTTGTTATTATCCTACTGCAAAGTATTGGTATTGATTGAAGTGTTGTAGTCATTCAACAATAATTTATCTCCAACATGGAGTTGAATCCAAGTTTGGTGTTAGCAAGGTCTCATATAATACAAGCTGTTATTGAAAAATAAACATGGGTAGAACAATTTATAAAACAACCAAAAAACTTTGATACAAAACTTGATTGCTGGTGTATTCTGCACAGCACATGCCCAGTTGTTCATTTTGTCAATGCTGAGCTGAAATACATTATAACTGTGACTAAAAAGAACTAGAATCTCCAAAAAAAATTAAGTGTTAAATTACACTTATTATCTAAAACTTGACAAAATCAATTCACATCTGCTTGTGTTTTGGTAAATTAGTAAAAAAAAAAAAACAGCAAGCAGAAATGTATTGCTAAGGTGAGTTTACCTGCTAGGTGTAACACTAATAATGAGGACCTACAGTATCATTCCACAGGAGCCCCAGTATGTCTTTTTATTTGCCGTTCCTCTGTGAAGAAAATAACTTCTTGGTTTTGTTAATGGTGGTAAAAAAATAATACTTGGACAGGAGTATTAACTAATTTAATAATTTCATAAATATATCTTTCTTAACGAGGATCAGTTCAGCTGGGGGAATCAAATGGAAGGTTTAAACTTGATGGACAGCTCTTCAAATCAACTATGTAACTAATCTTTTGGTTTCAATTGTATAGCAAATATTAAACCCATGGAATTAGTGGCATTGACAGGTGCCTCCTGGCAGAAAGTAGCAGTGGTGAAAATGTCTGCCTGTCACCTCTTCTGATACTAAATGGCAAGTGCCTTTGCTGGGTACAAGCTTTCTTTCTTTTTTTATTCTCTTTCAAATTTTAGTTGCACTATATAGTTTCTTAAAACACTCCAGCATTAACTAACAGAAGAAACAGATTCTAAATTCTAGGGATTACAATCATTTTCTGCCCAGGAACCAGTTTGCAAACACAGTCATTTGCCACTTTGCTTCAGATTTCAGTAGCTAGTGTTTATCATGTATGGTGTCAGCAATACACATTAGTATAAGTACATTACTGTAGCTGTCTTGAAGCCAAAGCAAAATCATCACAAGGATAGAATGGAACACAGTTACAAGGATGGGAGCAAGAGACTTAGCATTAGCTTTAGAAACAGGGAAGAAACTTATACTGATTGTCATTATTAACCTAAATAAAATATGGAACAGGTCTACATTGTGGTTTAACTTTGTTATTTTGCAATATGAATTTGAAGAATTATAAGCCTGTTCTGCAATTTAAACCATAATAATAAAAGTTACCTGTGAAAAAGCTTTAAGGTTAATTTGCAAAATAATAGCAACATTCTTTCCCTTTAAGTAAATGTAAAATAGAACAGCAAAACAAATTGTGCATCAGTGTCTGGCAGCTGAATGTCAGCAACAGCTGGAAGACTAAGGATTAGACATTCCCTCAGTGGCCTTATTACCTGCAATATCTAGCCCTACAATAATGCCTTTTGTAGCATTTCTTCTAAAATCTGATTTTCCTACCTGAACAGTGGATATCCACTACTGTAATCATTTCCCTTCTGATTCAATGAAGTTGATTAAACAATGAAAATATACTTACCTCTTTGTAGGGAATTAGCAAAAAGGAGAGTTAATGGACACCACGTTAGCAGTGAAATGTTTCTGTGGTTTTGCAACAAATGAAATGGGAAATTTCCTAGCAAGTACACGTCTAGAAAAAATATGTTCACCACTATTTTATTGCATTGGAGTGGGTCTAGAAGGGGAAAATGCTCTCTCTCTGTACTATAACAGAGAGTGCATCAAAATCACTGCATCAAACTTGAATTAAAATGTTTGAATACATTTGCTTCTCTTACAGTATTTGATATACATGAGCAAGATTTATTGAAGTTGGTTATAAAAGGAACTCTATAAAATACCTTGCAGAACATTTTTACTGACACAGATGAATAAGACAATGATAATCTAAGCGTTCTGGTTGAGCATGTACAGGCTGAATAATTTTTCTTAGGATTCATAGCTATTAATAGCATTATACCTTTTCATGTGTCACTGGTACATTTGGTTGATGATATATTCCAAATGAATGGAAATCACATAATGTCCATTTCTTTCTATTATAAATCAAATTCTTAAAGAAGAAAAAGTCAGTTGCAAACTGCAAGTGCTGCAATAAAAAATGTTGCTGGTACATCATGAGTAGCAGAACCTCTCATCCTACTTCATGGCTGTTCATCTTGTAAGTAAGTGATCCTCAAACTTGGCCCTCCAGCTGTTAAGGAACTACAAGTCCCACAATGCATTTGCCTGACTGTGACTGTCAGACTCCTTCATTGCATTGTGGGACTTGTAGTTCCTTAACAGCTGGAGGGCCAAGTTTGAGGATCATTGTTGTAAGTGCATAACAGTCAGTAACCTTTCTACTATGATAATATAAAATAGGAAAAAAAAATATCCATGACATTTTTTGGTGTTCAAGTGCCTTTAGCTTAAATGCAACTATTGTAAGAGGAGAAAAAGAACTGAAATGTTTGGTTTATTCTAGATTCATTTTATCCCAATTTTTTCTGAATGTAGAGTTTAAATTGTCTCTAATGCAGGGTAATTCTGGCAATGATGTAGTTTCATATTAGCTTCCTGCAATGTGAGATAATAGTGAGAAATCACTTCTCTTGAGACCCTTGAATTAATGCCCTTTTTTGCAAGACCAAACTTTATTTGCTTTAGTAGCAACAGCATGGCACTGCCTAGAATTAGAACTTGTTATAGATACCCCCAACACACTGCCTTCTTCCTGGCTTCCGTGTGCTTCAATTAGGAATCGTCTGAGCAAATTCATTCACAGCGCCTCGATTTCTGAAGTTGCCAGACGTTGCCTCACAAGGACACTTCGGGCGACTTTGGAAATCAAAGTACCACAAGTGAATTAGCGCAGGCGATTCCTCATTGAAGCACATGGAAGCCAGGAAAAAGGCAGTTCGGGGAGATTGTCGCTGGGCGGAAGAAACGATTAGTCACAAGGCGGAATAGGCGATTAGTCGTTTTTTCAGCGAAATTTCGCTGACGTTTTGCAAATTTGTTCTCCAGCAGCGAATCGCGAGAATTCGCCCATCACTATTTGTGATATATTGCCAAACACTTGAATTTACAAACTTTGTACTACCATGTACTGCATATTAAAAGGCACAGTTTGTCCAGGGGCAGTTATCCATAGCAAACAATATGGTGTTTTATTTTTATTGGGTGTCTACCTGCTCATTGACAGATATTGTTGATAAGACCTTTAGAAAACTTTACACCATTTATTACAGTGCCCCCTTTAGTATCTGTATTTTTCTCTATGCAGAACCTTAATACTTAACTCTTGTCTGAAGGTGTCAGTGTAGTTTAGATTAAACAAAATCGTTTTTCATACTTAATCTATACTTTTCCACGTACTCTGTGTGTTGATAATGGGATAATGTTTAGGTGTAATGAGCAGAAGATATGAAATATGATATGATATGTTATAAATGTAATATTTCTAGGTGTGTATAAAATACGAACATTCAAATATCTTCAGAATATAATTGGGATATGATAATAATGATATCACAAAAAGGGGTACTTTCATTAATATATTGTAGAAATTCAAAAACGTATTCCTTCCTACTGTATATAGGGTTAAATAGGGGAATGTAATACAGGTATTGGATCCCTTATCCGGAAACCTGTTATCCAGAAAGCTCCGAATTATGGAATGGCCATCTCCCATAGACTCCATTATAATAAAATAATCCAAATTTTTTAAAATTATTTCCTTTTTCTCTGTAATAATATAACAGTAGCGTATACTTGATCCAAACTAAGATATAATTAATCTTTATTGGAAGCAAAACCAGCTTATTGGGTTTATTTAATGTTTACATAATTTTCTAGTAGATTTAAGGTATGAGGATCCAAATTAAGGAAAGATCCCTTATCCGGCAAACCCCAGGTCCTGAGCATTCTGTATAATAGGTCCCATACCTGTAAAAGTAAAAGTAACAGAAAAAATATTCGCAATGTGGAAAGTTATGCCTTTGTGCAAATAAATTTTCCTTTGCACAAATTTAATATAGCTTTTGTGAACCCTGAAACTGTTTAGCTATCGCTTCCGACCATGGAAGAATGTTTGTGGATCTTATAGCTTGCACCAGTACACAGTGAATGTAATAAACCTTCTTACTTAAAAAGTTGTTTGCTCCAAAAGATTACAGTACAACACCTTCAAACACTTTTTAAAAGTGGGTAATGTGCAATTAAAATTCTCAATGCAATAACAGTTTAAGGAAAAGTATTACAATGGGAAATTAGACTTTTTATTCTTATTTGTGCTAACTGTTTTGCTCTTTGTGACTTTTTTACATTCCCCCAAAAGAGTTGTAAGCAGATTAGAATGGGCTCATTAAATGAGAGTAACAACACCCTACAACATACTTTTCTATCGCAAAGCAATAAGAAATGTACAATACAACCCTATGAATGTAAATGATAATGAGCATTTTAAGACTATAAGCATTGTGTATGGGGTTTATAGTTAATAAACGCAGAAATAGTTCAGCTGGACAGATGTAGATGTACTATCAATCCTGACTGAGTAGCATTTACTCAGCTGTACTATACACATACATTTATTGAAGGACAAGGCAACGAAATTCACTTGGAGTTAGGCACCCCACAGTAAAATCTGCAAATGTGTTTCCCTGACCTCTCTTTGGACAAAAAGAGAACCAGTCTGCATTTGACTGTACTTTGCTGTATACTGCCAAGCCTAAAGAAGAGATCCTTGGGAGAAGTTGGTAAAATAGTGACAAGAATCAGCTTGAAGGAAGCTCTGGCCATTGCACAGGAATGCATGAGTTAACAGAGCCCAGTTTTTGCTATTGTACCTGAAACCACTGCACCTCAGTGAACTAACAACTCTGCACATATAGTTACTTGTTGCACCACACCTGCACCTCACCTGCAGTTGGTGGTTCAGTAAGGGGCAGCAGAAACTTCTTTACCAACTTGTTACAATCATCTGTGTTTAAGGGCAGGTCTACACGAAGAGATTTGGGGAGATTAGTCGCCCCAGCGACAAATCACCTTGTCTTTTGGGCGACAAGTCTCCTCGAACCGCTTCCCCCTGTCTTGCGCCGGCTAAAATGAAAATCGATTGCGGCAATTCCCACGGGCGCTACACTTTTCGAAATAGCCCGAAGTTTCCTCTTGAGGCAACTTCAGAAAATGAAGCGCTGCGTGTGAATTGCCTCAGGCGATTTTAATTGTAGCTGGTGAAAGAGAGGTGAAGCGGTTTGGGGAGATTAGTCACCCAAAAGATGAGGCCATTTGTCGCTGGGGCGACTAATCTCCCTGAATCTCCTTGTGTAGATTTGCCCTAAGAGCCCTAAATGTAAATGTTTATTTATAGGGCTGTGGTGTGTTAAAATGTGTGTGCTGGAATTGCACAATCACCACCCTAGACTTTGTGAAGTCAACTGAAATCAATGATGACAAAAAGCTGTTATTGCCAGAACACGCATAGACTGACTATGTGTTTTTAACAAAATTTTATTGACTACAGAATGCTGGCTTCTACTTAGGTTTACCACACATGCCAGCTTTGTACCTTTTCTGGTCTTCATACAACAAATTGTTCTGCTTTTAGAAAAGTGTTGAAAATCAACACAGAATTAAAATGCCACAGTTGAAATGAACTATTGTTATGATACAAAGTGGCAGATCAAAAAGCAGAGCAAAATTAGGATTCAAAAGAGGACATGTTTTCCAATTTTTTTCCTTTTTTAGTGTTGTATACTAATTGCTTGTGAGGAATACAAAATAATAGTGGGCACATAAAAAGGTTGAGGTAAGTGACAATATCGGTTTTATGGACAGAGTTTGAACAGATATTGCATTGGCTGTTGCAAATGCCAACATTGGGCAAGGTGGGTCACAAATATCTGTAACCTATGTTAGAACTGGCTAAGTAAAGAAAAGGATCTCCTGTGCATGACAACCCGTACATAAAAATTGCATAAAGGCTTCCTATACAGCTGATGTTGCTGGAGCAGGAGCATGGGCTTAATCCTCCCTAATATGATTTAAATATTGACATCCATGCAGTATGGGCTGCTACTCCAATTCATGCTGTATCATCACTTGTGTGCTAAAGGCATTAAGCTATAAAAGAGATGAAATTAAATAGCTTTAGAAAATTTATCCTATTCCTATAAATTGTAGGACAAGGACATTTGTAGAACCTTTTATTAATTAAAGCACCAGAATCTGGGTGAGTTTTGCTTATGAAATAAAGAACACCATGTCATTATTGGGTTATGGTATTACTGAGCTTTGGATGCAGTTATAAGTCAATAGTACTACTATACAACAAGCAGACAAATCTGTAAACCAGGAAGCCTACATTCCTAAATAAACTGTAGGTTCTTAAGACAAAGGTGAAATCATTGTTCTGTGAGTGCTGCATTCCATGCTAATAACTGCAGCACCGCTTCTGCAATAAGCTTCTTACTCCCTCTGCTGACTCTGCTGTGTGAAGCTTGCACTTGCACAAAGGTACATCGCATAAATCACAGGGAGAAATATTATTTGTGAACACAGAGGGATTACTCGTGGAGTTATCAAACTAAATTATAATTCAGCATATTAAATATTTGCATTGGGTTATTGTTTGTTCCATTTGTATAGTAAATATTTAGCAGTAATTACTTTATGCTAGTTTTTTTTTTTTTTGGTTGAGAACATGCAATCTGCAGAATTCAAAGCAAATTACTTTTTTATGTATTTATTTATCCCTTATTAATTTTCCTTACACATTTTAAATCTCACAACTATGTGTTTACTATGTACCTCAGTGGCATGCTGGCTGATCAGTACATTGATGCAGGGTAAGTATTCCTAAAACACAAACTAATTTAGCTTGCATCACAATCCTCTACCATTTTTACATTGTTATATATGCAACTTGTTAACAGGGGTCCCTCAGCTTACAGCTTCTCTGAAGTGTAACAAAATAAGGATGTTTCTTGCTGAGTTTTGCTCCTAAGATACAATGCACAAAATCCACATAAATCTTAGAGATGAGCTGTCAAGAAATCGCCTGTTTAATTTAATGTGATTTTCCTTTGATAAAATGCTTTACCCAAAGAACATTTATCTTCAGATCTGTCATGTTTCATAATGTTTTACTTAAGGGTAATTATTATTTGTTACATGATATTAGTCATGCTTTTGTTGACAGTACTTCTCCCTTGCTTCCATGCATCTGAAACGCACCTACTGTGGTCCCAACAAGCACGCAGTAGTGTCACCTTCCATAAATACCCAATTTATCAATTTATACAAACACGTACTTCAACAGCATCTGCTATAAGAACAGTTCTATTATTTCCCCCCTGAATCTCCTAAAAATTTTGTATTTGTTTTATGTGAGTGCTAATAGTCTCAGTTTATCAACACTCCTATGCCACTATGTGCAAAGGGAAATATATGTTCTGACTTGGCAATCCCAAATTTGCTTAAACTGGGCTGTGTGGCTATGTCTATTAGATTTACATGATCCTGCCTACACCGTTTCCCAGCACAGCTGGTGCTATGAATGAAGAAGAGGCAAAAGGAAAAAAGTGAATGAATGGATCACATTATAAAATAAGCACTACAATTAGTATATAATCAACAAAGTAACA
>CM044446.1:45339832-45354170 GCA_024363595.1 Xenopus borealis | reverse complement strand
TGGCAGATTTCCTGTTTACAACCGGAAGATGTCATGATCTGCGCTAGGTTTCGTACAATAATCTGAAAAATTTGTGATTTTCAAGGTGATATAATCTGTTTTTTTTGTTTTCTAGAACATTTATTGATAGATACATTAAAAAATGTGCATGGGACTTTGGTCAGTGGTTTTAAGAAAATTGTGAACATTTTTCAGATTTTAGTAAATAGCCCCATAAATGTACCCCTTAGTAAAAGAAAGAAAAAAATATTAGTTAATGTAAACAATGTAAGCTAAAATGCCCCCACAAAATGCCCTAAATCAGCAAAAATCTCCAATATTGTTGGTTATTAAGGCAAATACTGAACACCCAATGTCTGCATGCATCATTGCAGTGCAGTGATTTCATTCTGGAGGTTCCAGCTCTACATACATTTGCTTTAAATGCCTATTATGTGGTTTGGTGTATTGGTGTATATTCTGAAGGTTTGGCAAAAATATGGAATTCCTTTTTTTCTCATCCATTTAGTGATTTAACTCTAGATTTTTTGTAGTGCCTGTGTAATGTTTACAATTATCTCTAAATGTGTGGCAGCTTTGTACAGTTTTGGAAAAAATACAAGGGGATATGTCTTCCTCTTACTACTTCACTTCCGTTTGATATGCTAGACAGTGCCATGACTCAATATGAATGAATTATTATGGGCAAAAATTTCCATAATACACTACAATTAAAACTAGTTTTGGGTGTCAGAATCAAGCTAAAAAAAAAACAAAATAAAGCCAAAGCAACTTTATTTTGTAGCCCCTTTCATAAACAAGTTATTCATGCAAATTTTGGTTTGGGGAAAGGGTAACAACCGAGCTGCCTTTCCCACAACCATATCAGTCATGATAATTTAGCCTACACATTTACACTGAACCATGCATATGTTAAATTCTAACATTCTTGTGATCTTACAGGGGGATAAAACTTTGCATATACTTTCAGACACCTAAAACTGAGACACAGTTCAATGCAGTATAACTGGCCCTTGGTAACTGTACAGCCCCTGGTTTGCTAAAATTCTGTTCCTGTCATTCATATCTAATATATCATTGGCATGCCTGTAGCATGCCAAATAGAATTGAAAGATTTTATAGAAATTATGAGTTTTAGAGTAGCAAACATTGCTATGATCATTAAGCAGGCAAGATTATTATAGAGAGGAAAGCTCATGGTCTCTTCCAAGAAACATTTATAATGGATGCTTTTATTTGCATTTAATCTTGCACTTTTGAATTATACTTATACTTACTACATATTATACTTTATATTTGTAATGAAAATGATCTTGTTTGTTTTAATGCGTTTAGTGCTAATTCTCTTTGATTTAACTATGTCACGTTTCCAGCTAAAATGTGGCAGGGCAAAGATCAAAGAGAAAGCTAGAATCTACAATTTCCATGATACTTTTATGCCATCACCGTAATTCTATAATAGGCACTCTAAAAGGGATAGGCGGTGTGTTTTGTTGCCTTTGCTGCAAGTATTTGCTCTTTGGACACAGCCTTCCAATGTCATATTTAATGTGTAACCTCTCAAGCACTGACTCTTCTCTCAGCCATCCCAAACATCAATGTCACTCTTGTTTCCAAGGGAAATAAAGCATACAGATACTGTTGTTTAAACCTTCTGCTGCATTAACTTTATTGGTTACTTATGGCACTAATTTGCATTCTGTTGTCATCTCTATGCAGTTCCTGAATATTTCTCTTCAATAAAAATTTTTATTTTAGCTTTTACTATATTACCCAAGAAAGTATAAGCTGTTGTTTTTAGGCTTCTAGGAAGGCAAAAAGACTGATTTAGAAATTAAACCTCTGAGGGTTTCAAAGCTGAAGAAAAGAAAAAAGGTTAAGATTTGTGTTCTGTTTTTAAAATACCATGCAATTCAGTATTTCAGCATTAAGGTACCAGTACGAAATAATCATATAATTTATATTACACGTATTCACATGCTTAGGAATTTGATAGTAGATCTCTCTAGAGCTCAGGCATTATACTGTATAATATGTACATAGCCTCAGTCTCAAAAAGCTGAACAAGTCTTTTTGGTCAGCTGTGATTGATAAATGTGGTACACAGGCGCATATAGGGGAATGTAATATTGGTCACTAACCCAAAAATCACTTGCAATGCGATAAAATTTTGCAACATGAACAATTTTGCATTTGCAAACACTTTTTCCCTCACACGAAAGTAGCACAGTGAATCTAAGAAAATTTTTTGTTACATTTGATCCAAAAGTTTAAGCCACCTGTGTGAAGGGTATCACATTGTAATATGCAAAATTTTTATTCTGCAATTTGTTCTGTTGCCAAATTTGGTGGACTTTTGAGACATTATTTTTTCAGATGCTTCGGAAATTCTGCAATATCATGCTAAAACCTTTAACTTTAACTGCTAGTAAATATCAAGAAATGTCACTACTCACTACAGATACTACATCACTCATATCTTACACAACTTAGGAAACATTTTAGGGGCAATCTAAGCACAGATAACTGTCATCAACCCCGAGCCGACCTACACTGTCTTTGACTGTGCCCATGTATTCAACAAGTTTGGGGAGAAGTTCAGGAATACTGGAAATCTCGAACAAAACAGACACATCCTTTTGCCATATCGTGGAATACCACCCCCACAATGAAAACTTCTCCATCTTCTCCCCCACTCTCATTAGTTAAACAGAAACACGAACACCCATATATATATTATATGGACTGGTTGGAAACCACCACAAATAAAGAACAATACACAGAAAAATCCTTTTCAATCTGCATGAGTTACATATCTGCACTTCCTACACAAATCATATACAATCTATGCATTCAGATTTACTTCATGGTATGACACGGAATTATCATCACTAGTGATGGGTGAATTTATTCACCTGGGGCAAATTGGATGTGGGCGTCCGGTTTCGGACACCGGTGTCTGTTTTTTCGACACCAGCAATGTGCGACAGAGTCCAAAAATGTGCACCCGCATCCAAAAATGGACACCTGCATCCAAAATGTGACGCAGCTGGCGTTTTGTGAATTTTTCGCTATTTCGCTAATTTCCTGAGAGTGAAACACCCCAGATTCGCCCATCACTACCAACAACATCATAATACAAGAAACTGACCAATACATACAAATATCAGCTTTTGGATTGTGGCTGTATTGGGTTAGAAATAGGGTGGTTCAGACTTTCTTCAGGAAACCAACCTACCCAAACTATCAGATGCTGACAATGTGGCCCTTAATAACATGGTCAACATGGAGGAATTAGCTCACACACTGAAAAATATGCCAACTGGTAAGTCCCCATGCCCTGACGGATTCCCCTAACTTTTGCTCATATTCTTAGCCCCTACCTTCTATTTTGGGCTCTTATTTCACTAATGGGAAGGACCCCACTAATTGTTCCATCTATAGGCCCATAGCCCTTTTCAATTTGGATCTTAAATTATTTTCAAAAATCTTGGCAAACAGACTTGCCCCTTTACTTCCTAAATTGATAAATGGAGACCAGGTGGGATTTATTCAGAGGCGCCAAGCAGGTGACAATACGAGACATACCATTGATTTAGTTGAAATTGCAAACAAAACGTCGACCCCAACAGTTATATTAAGCCTGGACGCAGAAAAGGCGTTTGACTGCCTGAATTGTCCCTACCTGTTCTCCCTGTTATAGCATCTTAATTTTACTGGTCATTTTCTGAACGCTATCAAAGGCCTTTATCTCCCCTACAACTCAGCTAAAACTACCAGGGCAAGCTTCAAAAAACATAAATATAACAAATGGGACCAGGCAGGTCTGCCCCTTATCACCCCTTCTGTATGCATTAAGCATATTTCGGGAATATCCATAAAAGATTCTATATTCAAGATCTCTCTTTTGTGGATGATGTTTTAGTAACTTTAACTAGGCCTTTAACATCCCTCTTGAACCTTCATAATGTCTTAAACATCCATAGTAATCTCTCTGACTACAAGATTAACGTGGGCAAGACTGAAGCTCTCCCCATACACATACCTCAACAGTCTCTGACACATCTCCAAGAGACATATCACTATCGTTGGAGAACTGACTCAATCTCATACTTAGGCATAGAAATCACTCCATCATATTTAGACCTCTAAAGGCACAGCTATACCCCCATGATTCCTATGATGACCTGAATTAAAAATGGACCCATAATACCCTCAAGCTCTTTGAATATTTCCAGCTAAGACATTTCACTAAATCATATAGAGACTACACAAAGACAAACCCACCAACATGCTTTGAATCACTAGCCAAACTTGTCCTTCCTCAAAAAGGGCTAATTTCGAAGATTTATCAATTACTCTCTGAGCCCCAGGCTGATCCTCCTCCGAAACTGCAATACATGGTTAAATGCGACATTCAATTCACTCAACCCTTGCTAGATCAAGAGTGGGCTGCAATATAGGACAATGCAAAAAGGATGTCACAATGCCCCAGGCAAAAAGAACATATATACATATATAAAATCTTAATGTATTTGGTACCATACCCCAGCTAAGCTTCATACACTATTTCAGGATCACTCTCCCCTATGTTGGAGAAACTGTGGAGAAATAGGTACTTTGCCACACATATTCTGGACAGGCCCGGTAATTATCTGTTACGGTCGGCACCCAATACCAGAATAAATGCCAAGCACCCTGGTCCCGGCACCAGTAGTGTGACTGCCTTTGGCTTCGGGAGGAGCCCTTGGCTACTCAAATGCCATCTGGACTTAAACGAGTACAGGTGCAAGAGTTCTGGCCAGCAATGGGGCACAACTGTATTGAAAGTCTTTAAGGCCAAAGGTCACGGTACAAACAGGCAGGATCGTAGTCAGACAAGCTGGGTTGAGGCAGGCAGATAGCTAGGATCGTCAGACAGGCAAGGGTCAAACCGGGTAGTCAATTAGATTGGATCAGGCAGAAGAGGTAGTCAATATGCAGGCAAGGGTCAGGGTTCAGAGGTCAGAGTAGTCAATAAGCCAGTCAGGGTCAAATACAGGAATCAGAATACAAGGCACCAGGATTAAACCTATCACGGGCAAAGTAAAAAACCAAAATGCCCCTTTAAATATTTAAAATTTGACGCCATTGCACGCTGACGTCATATGTCAGTGCGCCTACACCTTTAAAGCCAGGAAGTACGCGTGGCGCCCGCACTAAGAAGGAGCCGGCACAGGAGATTGGTGCGGCGGCCGCACCACCACTAGACCACAAGGGTTAGTCATCCTCACATTATCCCACTATGGAGGTTACAGACTTATTGAGCAGGACCCTGAGAACAACATCCCAATGGATATGTCCACCTTTCTGCTGGGTAAACTAATTCCTGGATATGGCAAAACCACTCAGGCCCTGATAAATGAGATATTGACAGCTACACGAATATCTATTGCATCCCACTGGAAAACTAACACCATACCAACCCTTGAAGAGATCAGACACCGGATAAAATCAATAAGAGGTTTGAATATGGGAGTCATTAGATTTGGCCTTCCTCAAAAAGGGCTAGTCATTAGATTTGGAAAATTGAACTCGGTCATGGACATTACCATGATCCGTTAACCAGACTAGTACTCTGTAGGCTACATTTGTATTGCTTGACTGGGGGTCTCTTCTCTCTCCCGCCTGGTCCCTTTTCCCCTTGGGGGGAGGGGATGGGAGGAGGTGGAGGAGAGGGAGGGGGGATAGGAGAGGGAAAAAAAGTAATTATTGACAAGGAATGCTCATTATGTAGAGTAACACCATAATTTTAATATGCAATTGTGATATACAATATACAAACCATATGTGAGAGACATACACTCGGTTGCAATTACTGTTTGTAAAACTATACTTTCATCCTTAGTAAAATTTAAGTTACAAAAAAAAAGAAATCGGATAGTTGAAAGTTACAGAGTGAGTTACATTTATTATTTACCAAACAGAATGTTTTATTTTTTAAAGACAATCATTTTACTTCTCTGCATACTATCAGGGCCACATATAACGAATTTTCTAGGGACAGTTCCTCTTTGATGAATTGCGGGAAGAAATTTACAAATTACTCCTTTATGTCCCTGCAGTGGACATTGAACAGAGTGATTAAACCACACAGATATAGCCATATATTGTAGAGCTAAACATCTAAACTATCAAACTTTCTGTTTTAATCTCACAAGTGCAGCATATGGGAACATGGCTTCTGAAGGGGAGAGCAACTCAAATGAAAAATTTTGACTTAACTTAGCAGGTAGAGCATTTTCCACACATTCCTATGGGAAGTAGTGATCAGTCTGTCTTTAATCAAGACTTTCCAATAGATGGCTGTGATATGAACATTGTTTTGTTTTTATTGTGAGAAAAAATAGGAGCAAGTTTTCAAATTAATATTTGGAATGTTAGAAAATGTTTCCATTTGCCATAAGTTCTAATGGTTTAGGCCATGTCAGAGATGACGACACTTATTCAGAAAAAGCAATTATAATTGTGGTAAAAAGAATATTTTTATTACATTTTGCACTTAAAACATTGTAGAGTTTAGCTACACAAATACAAGAGGTCCTCTGCATTCAACCCTTCCAACAACCCTCTGCATTTGATGAATGCAGAAATAACTCACATCCCAACAATGACAGTTTAAGTAATAAATACATATAATGAATAAATTACAAGTTATTGTATCAATAAACTGTATGCAAGAGCCTTTTACTCAACCTTTGGTCTAATCCTTATCTTAAATTAAAATCTATTCATAACAGCAGTCACTTCCTTCGTATACAATGGTGGAAGGGGAGAGCTGCAGTAAAAAGGCTTTATATTTTTTAATGACAATTCGCCCCCTTGGAATAATACATATTACTTTTGCAAAATGTTTCACAGCAGATTTTTGCCACAGTTGCGCAAAAAAATGACATGCGAAATGCAGAAATTTGCTGTGAATCCATGCCTGTCCAATTGTGCTCATCACTATATAGCCTCATGTCATATACATTACTTTATCCAAATACATGCAATACATATTAGATTCCTGCATTGGATCTGGTTCCCTGAGTTACTCACAAAGTTGTCAGGATTCAGGCAGAAAAGCTATGATGTGGGGAAATTGCAGCCAGTCCATGGGTACCCAGCAGCCAGGGAGGCTGTGGATGGCTGTAAAGCATTATTAAAAACATAAATAAATGAGCTTCACAGTAACCTGGCCTTTCAATTCTGGTTTATACCTACCTACAATTTCTGGTTTTAGATACTGCCAGCAGACATAGAGTGGGCTATGGTAAACCTCTTGGTTGGGTGTGTTTAGATAGGCATGATTTTCATGGAAAATACAGGTCCGAGACAGATTGGTCTGCTTGGGTCTGCTAAAAAGGCCTATCCAGATTGCCTCAGAGGGTAGAAAAAAATCCTTTCTGACTTCAAGATAGCAATCGGACCAACTTGATCAACTTTGTGCTAAAAACTGAGATCGTTTTTGTATGTTTGCCTTTTATATTTATACATATTCTAGTTATATCTAGTTATACAGTATCTAGTGATATCCACCTCTTCTCCAGTGTAAACAACCCTAACCAGCTAGCCTTTCTCATAACTGAAATTTTCTTAGCCTTAGCCATCTTAAGTTCTTCTTTGGACTCTTTCTAATTCAATAATGTCCTATCTGAGCAATGGTGACCAAAACTGCACAGCATATCCTAAATAAGGTCTTACTGTGAATCTATTCCATTGATGAACATGGGTAAATATATATAAATATAAATATAAATATATATATATATATATAAATACGTATATATGGTGGGCATATGCAAAAAATGTGCTACATGGATATATAAAAAAAAAATTTCAGTATCTCCGTAGAACCTAATAGTATTGTTTTAGCCATACTAGTGAGTAAGACTTTTGTGCTACTCAGTCACTGAAATATGCAAACTCAAGGAAGGAGAAGAAAGTGAAATTCACTGATCAAAGATTTATTAATAGTATCAATAAATAAATATATAAACAGAAGCGTAAACAAAAGTGTAAGTTTAGCTACAAGAAAAATATCAAAGGGGAAATTTTAATGAATATATCTGCTTTCTGTTTCTGACAGAAAATGCCTGGACAAAGAATTCTAACAAATATGCTAATCTCTCACAAATATTCTTTTGAAGGGAAAAATATTCTAGAGACACATACTTGATGTTTCTTCTGCCTGAATATTGTTTTTAATGCTATATCTGCAGGATTCTGTCACCAATTTAGATGATGTGAGAGTCAGTTGGAAATGCAATTTTTTCTTGTATTCTCTCATATCATTTTGTGGACATCTAACATGCACATAAATGCTTTGTTATTTCCAACTAAGGAATCATAATCAGTTATAATGAACTGTCTAGCAAAAATATTTAAATATTTAAAGGTATTAATGATTTATAGTTATCCAGGGTCCTGTCATGATGTGTTGTACAGATTCTACACACTCCTATAGTCAATTTACCCCAAGTATCTAGATAAGTTAAATATGTATAGTGATACAATATATCACTAAGGCACTCAGAAAACTGAACATTCTGTCTGAAGGGACTATGCATCATAAATAGGCATTGAGCAAGGAACCAAATTAAAAAGCTCAAAGCAAATATTCTGTGGTCTTAGTGCACTCATCCCCGGACCCTACGCTTCCTTCATATCAACCTTCCCAAGAATTTTCACTCAAGCAAATTATACATTTCCAAGTTCACTAACCCCCTCTGTATGCAGATCCGCGTGCAGGGTATATATATATATATATATTGTCCTACCTTTCCACTCCTGTCCACAATATTTCCAATCTTTTTCAAATATGGTACCCAGATAGCTCCTTAAATAGATACACATAGTAAGAGCTAGGGAGGTCTCTAGTCTCATTGATAATAATGACATCTGTATTTTTTCCCAATGCAACAGAATGCATTTTTTCTGGCAAAACTCTTGGTGAAATTCTAGTGCAGATTCTCAAATATTTTTGCAGCTGGTAAAACCTGTCATTGAAATGTGCCAGGCAAAAAAACTTGTTTTTGTAAATTGTTACCCACAAAGTTCTACTCTCCAGACTCATTATTACAATTGGTCTTTTAAATGCTATATAACAGGAATTATTATAGTTTTTTTCTGTGGATTATTTATGCGGCTACAAGTGCTGGGCTACAGACAGCTTTCATACATAAGGTTTTTCCACAATTTGCCAAAAAACATTTAATGTATAAAGTGGAGTGCTTTAAATTAAACATACATTGTTTTGTTGCACATTTTGGAAAAACTTGCTTCACAATGTCCAACTAAATGTTTAAGGGAAAATATGCACAATTTCTATATCCACTATGCATTCATTCGATTATTTTAATTGCCCATAAATTCAAAAATAATAAAGCAATTTAAATAAAGGTGTTCACACAGTAGTTGACTAATTTTTAAGAGTACAATATAATCAGAGGAGTAGAATCATGAAATACTGTAGCTGTCTACTTGGAGGAGTGCCTAGGACATAAACAATAGGAACATTAAGTTTGATAGCTTGTGAAACATGGGTAATGATGATTACAAAAATTACAAAATTACAAATACACATTTGTTTTATAAATTCTTAGTTTATTGTTAATAATATAGATTTTATTTATTCTTATGGGCAAATGTATGTTCTGTAACTATTTAAATGGCTTGTTTGAACAGCTTACAATTCTATGATATAGCTTTTGATGCTGAATGCACATTGAACATCAAAGTACACCGACTATGATAAGTTCTGCAGTGGTAGAGTCTATGATATGAGCCTTGGAAGCTATTATACATAGTTTCTTTTTATTGAAATTAGCTAATCTTGTTTCACAATATCACCTTCTTTTTCCTTTGAACTGAAGGATTCTACATGTCTCTGAGAGATACACAGCAATCTTTAAGGTTAAGGTTAGGTGATGTATTAAAAGGAGATAATTTTTTCACGTTTTAAGGGAGAAAAATCCTTTGAAGGTACAGCTTGAAAGAGAACAAATCCTCATCTAGTTCATACAGAGGTGGGGTTCCTCGGATTTGTTATGCAACAGTTTCCGAACTGCATTACAGGTTGTTTATTATATCATTGATCTTGTTAATACCACAACCACAGGGGCTATCACCTCACAGCAAAATTATGGGCATTAACACAAGAAGGAATATCTGTTTAAATACTTTTTACTTATATGCAGAAGTTTCTGAGATGGTTTAATAACTCATGTAGAGAATGTCTATGAGTTTGATCCTATTAGGAACAGGTGTGTGATCCTATGGAGTAGTGATTCACAAACTGCAGGCAGTGACAGAGAGAGTTTCCCAGTTTCTTGGATTTTGTTAGGAGTAGTGATGAGTGAAACTTTTCTCTATTTAGCATCTGGGGTGGTTAGGATCTCTAATTTCCTAATTCACATTGGTTCCATTCTCAACAACATTTTTGTCTGGTCTCCACCCCATTGCATTTGTGGAACATTATCCACGACTTCATATTTGAGTTGTACTCCATGACTCATTTCCACAAAATAGGAAGCAACTGCCTGTTCTACTTTCTTTGTCCTAATGGCTTATTTGTGTTCCCTTACTTGCTCTCTCACAGGCAGCATGTCTGCCCTACGTACAATACACCACAAGGGCATTTTATAACATAAATTGCAGTGCTTTTCTATGGGTGATACACTGAATCCCCCTTCTGACAATTTTAGCAGCAATTGGATCCCAAACATGGAACATTGGAAACTTTCTTCTTCTTTTTCTGTACAAATATAGGCTTTTTATCGTTTGTGACTGTTGGACAAACTCCAGAATGTGGGTTAGACCTAGGGGCAGATTAACTTAATTCACATCAATGATTCGAAATTCGATCGAATTTTCAAAAAGATTCTAATTAGAATTTTCGAATATTTTTGAAGGCCATTCGATCGAATCAAATGATTCGAATAATTTTAATAAAATTCTATTTGAATATTCAGCAGTTGAATTACTTGCCCTTTAAATTTTTATTCGACTGCCTAGTTCGCCAGATTAAACCTACCGAATTGCTATTAAACCCTATGGGAAGCTCCCATAGGGTTTTTAAGCTTTTTAAGAACGAATAAAAAAAATTGATTGATCGAATTTTAGTAGAAACCTTCAAATTCGATTTTCAAATTTGAAGGTTTCAAATTCGACCACAATTTGATTGTTCGAATTCCAGGGTAAATTCACCCTCGAATTCAACCAATAGTAATTCTGCCCCTTCGTGTTTGCACATGGGTGTTTCTAGCTGTGGTTTTTTGGTTATTATTCGTGTTTGTTGTTAAAATAGTAGCCATTTTTTTGCCTATAGCTGCCATCCAGCCTTTCAAAAAGGGAATTATTTATAGTTGTATGTTAATGGCCTGGGGCTCAAAAGCTCCCTGCTTTTTTACTATAGCTCCTGAGTTAAGGGTACATGCACTGAAAAGGCGACAGGGCGACCATCCATGCTGTGGTGCTTGATTTCTTCTCCCTGGCTATTCACGGAGTTCCAGTCTGTGTGACTCATATTATGAAATAAATGTTCCTCATTCCCAGTCTCCAGACAGAGGAGCATTCAGAAAATGAGTTTTTGCTCTGGAGACAAGTGCAACACCTGGAACCTCCTGTCAGACACTGGCCCTAACTAAATGTTTCCCTAACGCCAGCACTGATGGACCCCCCCATACTGTTGCACCCCGGATGGTTGCCCTGGCAGGGTCTGTGCCATTTTCATTCAACAAATGCTTGTCTTTCCTACGAACACTCAATAATGACCTTGCTAGCTTATCAGGACTGTCTCACCCGCAGTCTGGGGCAGGGCATCATCTGCAATCAGGATCTGCAGCCAGGCAGCGGCGGAGAAGGAGCTCCTCGTACTTGCGAGTGAGCAAGGGGTCGCGCAGGAAGGCACGCACATGTAGGGGGCTGAGGCGCTCCGCACATTCCGGGCAGCGCAAATTAACACGGCTCTCGCTGATCTCAATGCGGAGGTACTGGCGGAAGCAGCGCAGGCATGAGCGATGTCTGCAGCTCAGCAGCTCTGGAAGTTCTTCGGGAGGCTGTCATACCAAACATAGAGGACATTCAATGAGGGACTCAGAGCCGACAGGTGATGAAGGCGGTGGGGACACGGACTTGCACATACAGAAAAAGGGCTGCTGGTGAGGCTACATTGGAGAATGTGTATACAAACGTAAACAGCATGTCAGAGGCAGAGAGAGGACACACTGTCCATGAATAGCCAGGGAGAAGAAATCAAGCACCGCAGCATGGATGGTCGCCCTGTCGCCTTTTCTGTAGAGGGCAGGAAGTGGAGTTTCTGTAAGTTATTTCTCAATAAAGGCTTTGTTAGTTTAAATTTTAATTTGTGTTGGTGTTTTTTTTTCGTTCTACTCTAACGAATTTTTTTGTAAATATTTTTGATGTTACTGTTCCTTTAAGTGGCTACTCCTTGTTGGATATGAGGAAAGGTTTTTTTTACTGATTTTGCAATAATATGGGTACTTGGCATTTTTATAAAAGAAGGAAAGGATTAATCACTGGGGGTGCCAATTTGGCAGGAACTGTCCACAGATTATAATTGCTGACATCCCAGTCCATCCCCCCTCTTCACTGAGAAATACACACTGTGAGACATTACATTCTAGGGAATAAAGGCAAACTATTCTGCATGTCACATATTTTATGTCAAAACAGGAAAACAGTTTTATGGACTTTATATTTCTTGCTTGTCCAAAGTTAATTTAGAAACACATTTTCTATGTGAGACGCATTGCTAACTGCAGGTATACAAAAATACAGACAGCAACAAATTAAATGCTTTAGATTTTTAACTTCATCAGTTTCAGATGATAAATGAAAGAATTTCCTAAGCTCAATGTGTTGGGGCTATTGCACAGTTTCTCAGGCAGAAAATAGTTTAATAGCTTATGAAATATCAGAGGTAAGGAATTACTGCTGGAAATGTTGTGTAATTATATTTTTGTTCTATTATGAAATATAGGTTCTGTTACAGGAATGGGCTTCTATCACCATGACAAATTAAGAGCTGTCATATTTAAAGTAAAACATATGACTGTTTATGGTGAGAAAACATCAGAGTCTGAAAAATGCTTTTCTCTTTTAATTGTTAAAAGGATTAAGCAGAAGTTCTTGGAAGAAGGTCTTAAATTACTACTGTAAAAATGCTATAACTCAACAATACTAAGGTATAAACATGTAAGTTATTAGAGCTGTGTGATACATTTGCTCTTCCTGAAGAAAGAAATATTGGATTGCAATTTGTTGTTTAATGATGAGTTTGTTTACTTGCAATGGTAGATTATTTCATATATTTAATGTATTCTAGTACACCCATACTTACAAAATGTTGCCTTATTCTTTGGTTATCCTGACTGTGGTGTGTCAATGCCACCCTGCCCACTACTACAACAAGCCAACTAAACTACTTATGAGATGAATTCTACCAGCAGAATTAAAGGAGAATGTAACCTTGTGGGTCCCGACAGTGTTTGTGGAGTAGGACGCTTTTGCCAGTTGGTACTACTGCGCAAGCGCCCGAAATTTAATTAGAAAACTTTGTGAACTTCAGGTGCCTACACAGTAGTACCAACCGGCAAATGCGCCGGAAACGGGACAACGAAGAAGAAGGTGCAGCAGAAGATGGCGCCCGTAAACCTTCCAGAAGGGGACTTATGCTTTGGGGTAATTTACACGTTAGGGGCAATAGCCCGAGGGCGAATTAGGCCAGGGGAGGAGGGAGGGGGGCCTACGGGAGGGAGGGGGGAGGAGTTTTAGCACCACAGTGTTGAATTCTCCTTTCAGCTTACCTGGTAGTGATGTTTAGGTTGACCTGAAATCCATTGTAAGGAACTCACCCTGGTGTCTAATGGAGGGACGGCAGGGATGCCTGCCGCCCCCTCGGCGGGGACGGCCGTCGCATCCTTTTTCCCCTGGCGCCAGCTTCTTCTTAGGCGCGCACTGTGCACTTCTGGGTTCCCTTAAAGGCGCAGGCATGCTGACGTGATGACGTCAGCGCGCATCGGCGTGAAATTCAAACATATTTAAAGGGATTTTTGACTGTAATTCACTGCCCATTATAGATTTTGTTCCTGGTGCCTTGTACTTTGTGCTATAAGCTTCTAGACTTTCTATTACTTGTGTTTGACCCTGCCTGGCTGTTTTGACTATTCTGACTTCTGGAACCTGACCCTTGCGTGAAACCGACTGTGATTCTGATTAACCCTTCGATTATCCTCCTGGTTTGACTCCTGCCTGTTATTGACTCTGATCCTGTCTCATCCTTTTCTGCTTTGAT
>CM044446.1:45253908-45283152 GCA_024363595.1 Xenopus borealis | reverse complement strand
TTTTTTCTATATTAACATTGCTTCATAATTATTGCTCAATAAATCAATGACACTGATTAAATGGTTAAGCAAAAGGAGAACTCATCTACCACACACAGCAACAAACATTTAGACATTTGGACACTTTCACACAATAATTGGCAAGAGCTGCAGAGACTGAGGGAGCTAATGAAAAAGAAAAGGGCTTAGCTATTAGAGAGAGATGGCAGGATGGTGCAGGGCAGACAAGAGAAAAAAAGGAAGCAAAGAAAACAGCCAAGTAACCCTGCCAATGTGCTGCATCATTATAGGCCCTAAAGCAAAGTGGGGTCAGCAAGTGACACATCAGTTAAAAATGCTGCTCCAGCAGACTTCTGCACTGAAATCCATTTCTCAAAAGAGCAAAGAGATTTTTTTATATTCAATTTTGAAATCTGACATGGGGCTAGACATTTTGTCAATTTCCCAGCTGACCCTGGTCATGTGCCTTGTGCCAGCACTTTAGGATGGAACTGCTTTCTAGCAGGCTGTTGTTTTTCCTTCTCAATGTAACTGAAGCAGTCTCAGCAGGACATGGGTTTTGTACTATTGAGTGTTGTTCTTAGATCTACCAGGCAGCTGATATCTTGTGTTAGGGAGCGGTTATCTATTTACCTTCCAATTGTTCTGTTGTTTGGCTACTGGGGGCAGAAAGGGAGGTGGGTGATATCACTCCAACTTGAAGCACAGCAGGAAAGAGTGACTGAAGTTTATCAGTCACAAGTCACATGACTGGGGCACCTGGGAAATTGACAATATGTCTAGCCCCATGTCAGATTTCAAAAGGAAATATAAAAAAAAATTGTTTGCTCTTTTGAGAAATGTATTTCAGTGCTGAATTCTGCTGGAGCAGCACTATTAACTGATGCAATTTGAAATTTTTTTTTTCCCATGACCACATCCCTTTAATGGGATACAAATGTTGGTGTAATTAAAAGTTTGTTTTAACAGTTTGAACTGAAAACTAAAAGTGTATTTTTAGTAGGACAGAGGCAGTATCTGTTCTAGGCCTACAAACAAATACCTTCACAAGAAAATGCACTTACAGTAGTATGCTAACATTTTATTTAAAACATATAGGGGCAAAATCCCTAAAGCGCAAAGCGTCTAACGCTAGCGCTAATTCACCAGCATGACGTCAATTCGTAACTTCACAAATTCACTAACACTGACTCTCGCAAATTTCCACTAGCGAAGTAGATAGACTAGCTTAACTTCGCACGCTAACGCCAGGTGAAGTTGCTCACTGATGAAGGATCGTAATTACGCAAATACACTAAGATGCCCATTTTACTGAACGTTACCACTTACACTAGACGTTACTTCACCAGGTTAGACCTGGAGAAGTTCAATACAATAAATAGAGTTTGAAAAAAAAATGGAAAAAAACTCTGGCGTCTTTTACCTTTTGTAGGGTGATAGTCTGAAAAAGAGCAAAATTCCCCCCTACATTTTCTAACATATGGCAACTCAACTATACAATGGGCACATGTTTAGGGCAATAGGACAACTTTATTTTATTTATTAAAGGTTTCCTGGGCTTGTGTAGTGTAATGTAGTGGCTGTAACATATACTTCTATTACACTTTGAAATTAGTGCCGTATGCAAATTAGACATCGCTAGCGTAAATGCGTTTTGCCTGGCTCTATGCATGTGTGTGTTGTAACAAACTATCTTTCTTGGAAAGATCTTTTTCCAAGAAAGATCGTAATTGTTACGTCAATGTCCAGCTTAAATCACCCTCTTGTTCATTCAGATACTTATCACATTAAGTCTACATAACAAATGTAACTATATATATTTTTTCATAAATAAATATTTAAGTAATATTTTCCATGGAACAGAATGCTAACAATGTTTTATGGATGTAGATCAAAATGGGACAACATTATCAAGGGACAGATTTATGAAGGGTCAAATTGAAAATTTCAATTCAAATGTTCTTTTTTTATTGACAAAACTGGCAAATTCGACTAGGGAGTTATCCAAACTCAATTTAATTTTTTTATAAAATTTGAATTTGATTTTCCAAATTTATCATACTCTGGCCCTTTAAGAATTCGAATTTGACTATTCGCCACCTAAAACCTGCCGAATTACTGTTTAAGTCAAGGGGAGGGATCAATTGGAGATGTTTGCAGCCTTCCTAACATTCAAGTCTTTTTTGGAGAAATAAATCAAATTCAATTTGGGTTGTTAAAATTCATCTGAGTATTAAAAATTTTGGCCAATTTAGAATTTATGGGAGTTTATGGGAATTTTAAAAACTCACATGTATTCGAAATTTGAACCTTGATAAATGTGCCTCTAAAAGTAGGCCTCACATTTGTAAACTATGGCCAATCCTGAGCTCAGGTATCATGCATTTTTTTACTTTCCTATAAATGTGCAGAAATGTGCCCTAAGCATAAAATGTTTTTACATTAAAAATAAATATTTAAACATTTGTTTTAAAATGCAGGTATTTATCCAGCATGTGTAGTGTTTAATGCGATCTGTAGCTTGAATTAAAGTATTCAAATACTTTACCCACTGCCTTGTATCTTTACAGCTTTATAGAACTCTTTTTTTTTTTTTTTTTTACAACATTCTCATTAAACCAATAATGTCCAGACAATGAGGCAAATGTGCAAATTTGAATATTTTCCTACATTACATTCATGTTATGCATGAATAATATTATCATTTGTTGCTAATGGGAGATTGACACCCTCAAACACACCTCTCTCACCAGCTCTCACCATGTCTAGACAGGTTCTCTTATTTTGATCAACCAAGATCCAACTAGCCAAATCTCATTGGAGAAGGGCAGGATACTGTGAGAACTCCAAGAAGAAGGGAGTAAAAACTGACAAAGAGGCCCAGATGACAGGACACATGAGATAAAGAAGTGACAAGAGGTCCTAGTATGATGGCTGCCCTGTAAAAAACCTCTGAGTCTAGGTAATGGTAAACTAAGCAGGCCACCCATTGGTATTTGCCTATATTCCACTAAATAAAGGTATGACATAATACTCTACTAAATACCTATGGTAGAGAGACCCATGTTTCCTCCTGTGCCAGAAGGACTATCATATGATCATAAGTCTAATACAGAAAACAACCAGTTTTGAGTGACTTCAAGGACCACCTGTTAATGAGCCACAGTAAATATTTGACTGCTGCAAAGTTGGCAGACTAATAAAGTTGTTAATGAATTGAAATGTATCCTAAGCACCCCCAGCTGTTCAACCTGGGTGACGGCCAGGCAGAATAGGAAAAGCTAATATCCCAATGCCAAGGAGACATATTTGATCGGATCAGTTCTAGGGCACAACATGACAGGAGCCAAGAACCAATCAGATAAGGGTCAAGAGTTGCATCTTTTTCAGGCAATTGTACATTAATCCATGTTTTTCCCTCCACGGCCCCTTTAGTTGTATTTTTTTGACATTTTGTACTTGATAGAAAAATCGTCTTTAATTTCTATAATGGTACATATTCTGTCCTAGTGTTGTGTGTTAATAGATACATATATCTCTACTTTTAATACATATATGATGTATTCTTACAGTACTTGATATTGTAAAATCTTTCAATGATAGGTAGTTAAATTATCTTGGCTTTCACGCTGCAAAAATGAAGGTATTCAGATTACCATAACCATTTAAAGATCTTATTATGACTTTTTGGCAACTTCTGAACAGATGATACAAATCATACAACAAAAGGGCATTCTACCAGTTAATAGGTACTGTCAGAAAAATTATCCAATGAAATTATTATTGAGCATAGAAGTCCCTTCTGCAATTAAAAGGAAATTATTAGGGGTAGAATATTTTTTTATTTTTAGCGAATGACATTTCTTCAAGCCATCTGTTTTATGTATGCTTAAGCCAATGAACACTGTTTAAAAGTAATGGTACAAAAATCATCATATATGCATAGCAGCACAAAAAGTTTTGAAGTTCATATTGCAGTGAAATGGTTTAGAATTGAACTATTTTCAACTGAGCTTAATTTCTTATTGTTAAATGTCTATATTGTAACATAGTAACTCAATTTTGCAAGCAATTTTAATGCATTTCCTCTAATGTAAAGGGA
This sequence comes from Xenopus borealis, assembly GCA_024363595.1. Taxonomy (NCBI): domain Eukaryota; kingdom Metazoa; phylum Chordata; class Amphibia; order Anura; family Pipidae; genus Xenopus; species Xenopus borealis. The sequence goes on along the minus strand of CM044446.1, from coordinate 45,279,050 downwards.
CAGCTTATTTATGTGCACAGTACTGTAAGCATACAGATCCCCATAGATTTGATTGTATTGATCTGGAGTAGTTCTGTGAGGAGGGCTCTGCTATTACCTGTAGCTACCTCCATTTGCCTTTTCATTGTATTTATATTTAATAACGTTGAGCACAACAGAGTATGAAGTAAAAATGAACATATTTTCAAGACATTTATACTTTGTTTTTTGACATACAATATTTATAAACCTCCAGAGAGCTTTTCTCAAATAATTTGGTCCGTGACACTGAAAAGAGGGAACAGGAGACCTTTTGATAGTAACCAGAATGGTGGGGCAATAAAAAGGAATTTTTTGGAGGATTATGAGAACAAAAACATTTATCTGAACACTAATCTTTCTCAGTACTATCAAATACATTAGACAACAGCACTTGTAAAAGCCACTTTCACATTCAGAACTGAAATCCACTCTCTCTTGTCAGGCTTTTAACACATCAAGCATTGTCTGTAAGCATTTAAATTTAAATGCGTGGAAGGGGTTGTAAAAGACATTGTACATCTTTATGAGAAAAGTGACTGCATTTTAATGTTAAGGATTAGTTCTAAAAATTCTAATCAAATAAAGACAGGCAATCATAAAATGCATCCATGGCTTCTCATAAAGTACAGATGATGATTCTGTAAGCATTGTAAATTGTGACTTTTTCACATACAAAACAGAACCTCTTGAGACATATATTACAGTATACAGGTACTGTATAAGCATTTCTTCAGCATTAAAATGGGTTCCTTACCTCTCCACTAAGCTGCATATAAGTTTAAAATTGCCATGGTGAATGACAAGCTCTTCTAATGGAATAAGCTACTGAATGTGAAGCAGCACTCTAAACACAGGGGGCCTCTGTTAATCAAAATGAATCCATCCTCCTGATCAGGAAATCTACAGCCTGACATATACCAGAGTAATTTGATTATTTTGGGATGCCATTGCATAGACATTTTGAGAGAAAAATCTTGAACTATATTGCTATATTGTAAATAGAAGTGGGGTGGTGGGTAAGAAAAGTTGGGACAAAGCAAAGGCAACTGTTAACCATTCTTACCAACCATCAGCCTTATCCAGTACAGGAGTCCATGGGACCTTGTGTTCTGGGATTCATCTACTAGTTGGGAATCCTATGGTAAAGACCAGCCAAGAGCTGGGACCCATTTTTAAATGCATAGTCAGGGCAGATAGAACTGGTTGTCAAGAGCAGCCTTGTGCTCCAACTAGGAGCGATAGCAAAAGAGTAGTTATTCCCTCAAGCAGACTGGCCTGAGTGTAAGGATCACAGAAATTATAGGGATCCAGGTCATTGCATAGAAAGTCTGATGGTACATCTAGAATTATGCCAAACTATCCTGTATCCTGTGGCTAATCCTGTAGAGAGATGTTTAAATGTAATCAATGCTCTGCCTGTTTCCTAGCTGGACATGGTCTAGATTAGCCTAGATGGGGTTACAGCAGGTATGGCTCATTAGCAGCTTCTCATTAGCAGCTTTGTGGATAAAGCAGGACCACTTGGAGCTGCATGTACTCTCAACACATTTTCTATGTGAATACATCATTTTGTTTCCCCCAAAATGGTTTGTATGTCTCTGCTGCAAAACACTACAACAACACATACAGTATCTTATTTATCAGTAGCAATACATTTTATTTGCAATCTTCAACTTTTTATTGCAGACATAATTTTTTAGGAAATATATGTTTTATTAAACTTCAGCATCACATCAATTTTATTTCATAGCAGCCTTTAACACAACCTTTGCATTTGTGTTTACCTTTAAGTACTGCATGGGAGAACAAAAAAACTACTAAAACCCTCTATAATTAATAATCTAATCTGCACAAATTCCTGTTAGATAAGCTGTCTGGTTTTCTGAATTTAAATACAAACACGACTGAAAACAAGTCATCTAAGGAAAGAGGTGAGTTTATAAGTGGCCTGCTTATAGTAGCAAAACATAATCAGCTACTCTTTGTATACTGGAATACAGAATTTGGGAAAGAGAATACACTAAGAAGAAATTACCATCTCCCTTTAATGGAATAACACACATATTCTTTCACTTTAGTTGAAAAAGTTCAGTGTCAGACCTGAATCATCATGTTCAGCAGGTTTCTTTCATGACAGTTTGATGACTGATGGGTAGACAATGTGCCAGAAGTGACATTATAAATCATCATTTACCTTTTTCTCTTTTTTTACTTTAAGTTAGAGTAATTTATACTTCATCCCTTTGTCGCTCCCCAGTCTACATCCAGTCTTACACTTCAATGCGTCACAAGAATTTGAAACTGTCAAGCTTAAGATAACACAAGTGTGTCAGTATCTAGAATATACAAAAAGTAAATCTGTTTGTAGCACTTTTATTTAATTATAGACTATTTGAGAAGAAATTGAGCTATTGCCTTGTGTCAGTTTATTTTCTTGAGTGAATACCTACTGGCAATATTTCAAAGTACGCAAATGTCATCAAGAGAGTAAACATTTCTCTTGTCTGGGTTAAGATTGGGCTATTGCTTACTCTACTGTTATGATACTTTGTTTTCATTTTATTGACATCTATAAAACAACAGTGGACTGTTTAAGATATTTAAACATTTATTTCCTCCCTATTGTAAGGAATGATTGTTTTCATGAAAAACGTAAGGCTATAAACAGCAATATATCATTAATATCACAAAATAGAATGCAAGCTTCAAAATAAGTTGTATTCATTTAGGTAACTGTTCTGTAGGGAACACTGTGAACAGCTCATCCCCAAGGAACAAACATCTAAAAATATCTAAATTATCCAAGAAATACTGTTAGCAATACATTGTATGTTTCAGAGCATTCCCCTAAACAAATGTAACTGCATTACAAAATATTTATTTACTAAACAACTTTTTTTATTAAATGTTCATCCTTTTTTAATTAAAATGCTGCTTGTTAATATAAATATATATGCCAAGGTTTTGGAAACTATTAGTCTAGGGCCAGACGATTGAGGATTCTCGCACTTGCATGTCATGCCACTAGAGGTTCTTTGCCTTGTTTAATTCATTTGTGTTCCTGATATACCTCAGTCTTGCCTCTCTGTCTATGTCATTATCCCCACATGTTCCTCATGAGCAATCCTGCCCCTTCAAAAGCTTGCCCTTGACCTCTGCCTGGGGCTTTATCATTGAAGCTCCCAAGCCAGATCCAGCATACTCCTTGTTCCTGTGACTCCTTGTTCCTGTGACTGCTGTGCCTGATTCCTGCCTTGTTACCTGTTTGTTGTCCTGCCTGGTTCTCTGCTCCCTGCTCCTCTTTCTGTTCCCATTAACTATTGGGTCTCCTGGTATTTGATCTCTGTCTGTCTCTTTGACCATTCTCTGCCTTCAGCCAACCCCTGTCCTTGGCCAGTTTACTGGACTCTCCTTGTTTGCCGAAAGTCCTGACCTTTTTGCTAGTTCTTTATATATATATATATATATATATATATATATATACTTTTTACAATATTCTCCATGAAAATAACTAAACTGTATAAAAAAAACTTTAGAATTGTATAGGTCATTATCTATCTGGGAATTGAACAAAGGACATAGAAAATAAACTTTATGTATACACTTACTTATTCATTCCTTATTACTTACACATCCAAAGTACCATGGGTGAATGTGACGCATGTTGCTTTTTCCATATATTTATAGTACAATGTTGAAAGTGAATCATTGTCGCTACATTGTTACATTCATAATACTGATTCCATTTATTCCTATAAATGTCAGTTCGTGCAGGTTCACACTGCAGATGGTGAATTGTTGTCTTAAATCTTAGAATGTTATTGGTAACTATGAGCCCTATGCAGTTAATACAAGATCAGATATCACAAATCAAGTTACCTTGTATGAATGTGAAGAAACATTTTAGACTGACATATTAAGGCAGATTCACTAAAGGACGAAGTGGCTTACGCTAGAGACTTTTCGCCAGCATTGCCACCCGCAGGGACATCACCAATTCACTAACAGGCGCAAGTGACAATTCGCTAACAAATGGGACCATCACTAGCAATCATTCGCACTGTATACCCAGGCGACTTTTTGCTCTGGCGAACGATCCTTACTCCGCAAATACACATGGCCTGCGGGTGTCACTGTGCACAGGACTCGTACTGTGCATACACGGGACTTTCTGTACAGCTTGAAAGTGAAAGTAAGAAGTTACAGTCGTTGTGTAAGGCCTGTATGAGCCTGTTAATAAAGCACTGTTATACTCTCCTCATCCTCGGCTACCAAACATAACAAATGGCAACAAGGATGTCTTTTCTACCTCTGCACCAACCTGCAGCTTTTCTTCCAAACCCTGGTGAGCCTACCATACCTTTTACTGCTTGGATTCATATGTTTGAAAATTACATTATTGCTGCTGACTAAGGTGAGATTTCTGCTGCTAGAAACCGTGCTTATTCACTTTGGGAGCAGAGGGACAGCATATATTCTATACATTACCACTACCTGATGAGACTTATGAAACTGCTCTTACTGCTATAAAGAACTTTTTCATGCCAAGAGTATATTTGGTTGCTGGAAGATATAAATTCCGCAAACGTGGACAACGTAGTGGTGAATCCACAGGGCACTTTGTGGCAGTTTTGAGAGAGCTGGTTGTTACCTGTGACTTTGGGAATTTAACAGATGAATTGCTAAGAGACCAAATAGTGGAAAAAGCAAACTCATCTCGCATTAGAGATTGACTGCTTCTAGAGCAGGATTTAACCCTTGCAAAGGCTATTATACAGTAGCTGTTAACCAAATTGAAACTGCAGTGGCAGAGGCTAAAATTCTCAGTCAAGGAACTGCTGGAAATGTACAGATTGTTAATTCAGCACTGTGGCCTAATAATGCTCAGTTATAGGAAAAATACAGTACTAAGGAAAGGGTACTGAATTTCAACTACAAAATGCAATAGAAACCAGGTTTGAAAAATGTTACTACTGATTTTTTGTCATGTTTACCTTTACCTGCAGCTTCTGATACACAGGATGAGGACATAGAAATTGTAGCATTGACTGATTTACTATCATCTACAGTTACAGCTGCTGATTTTAAGAAAGCCTGCCTCACATGTCCAATCCAAGTAAAACTACAGGACGTCTTACAAAGCCAATGGCCAAATGCTGAGAAGAAACTCAATATACTAAGGATTAGACACGAACTGTCCTTAGTAGATGGCTATGTTGTCCGTGAGAAAAGCACACACAACTGGCACATGAGAGTCATCAAGGAATTTTACTTACAAAACAAAGACTACGAGAACTATACTGGTGGCCAGAAATGGATGCTGAGGTGGTAACTGCCATTCATTCTTGTGTTACTTGTCAGAACCATGACAAAACAGCTATCACACATACACCACCACTTCAGCCAGTGTAATTTCCGGATTCAGCATGGGAAAAACTTTCTATTGTAATTGTCGGTCCTTTTGCAGATGCTCCTATAGACTGTAGATTTGCTATAACTCTGATAGACTATTACAGTAAATGGCCTGAGATTGCATTTGTTTCTCATGTAACATCGCCACAGTAATAAAATTTCTTTCTACAGTCTTCAGCAGAGAACGAAATCCAAAAGAGTTAATATCAGACAACGGACCAGTTTGTCTCATATGAGTTTGAAATCTTTCTGAGAGACAGGAACATTGTGCATAGGAAATCTTCAGTGTATTACCCACAAGCAAATGGAGATATCGAGCGATTCAACAGAAGTCTGAAAGAAGCACCACAGACAGCAAATCTTACTGGGAAATCTTGGAAAGTATTTACAACAGAGTTCTTACATATCTACAGAGCAACTTGCCATGTAAGGACCCAATCATCTCCAGCTAAATTAATACATGACAGATGTGCACTAAGTTACATGTTGCAGACTTCAAACTTCCACAAAATACTGTGCCCACAAAATCATCTACTGCTGACATTGTGAAACGTCACCAAGCCAAATGCAAGGCTTATACTGATAGAAAACGTGGTGCAAGAGAAGCACACTTTCAGATTGGATCTTTAGTCGGAATTAAGAAACAAGGAATACTGAAACAAATCTAAATTTACTACACCACTTGAAGTGAGACACCAGCGAGGACCATACACATATGAACTGTCGGATTACTTTACTGTACGGCTTGAACGTGAAAGTAAGAAGTTACTGTTGTCAGGCCTGTATGAGCCTGTTAATAAAGCACTGTTCTACTTTCCTCATACTCGGCTATCAAACATAACACATACATATTTACTATACAAATACATGATACAAGGCTAAAGAGTAGTTAATTCAGACACATTGCATGGGAACTTGAAAATCAGTGCATTCAGCATTAGAATCATGAACAATTAGTGGTAGAGTGTAAATCCTGAATTTTTTGGAAACCTTTTGCCAAAACAGGAATCAAAGTAAAGTAATGCTTTACTTTGAGCAATAGAATCATATTCTATCAGATGTTACATTTCCCATGACCCCTAAGTTTAGCTCTTCGGCTGCAACCCAGATCACACTGAGCATGTACAGGGTCACTGACAAATGATGGAATAAGAAGATCAGAAGATTGGAAGCTGCTGTGGATAACTTTGAAAGCATGGATCACACCTTTACAAAGCAGAGCTAATGGTCTGGGCTGATACTGTAAATTCAGTGTATAAAATAAAGCATTTCTAGCCATATTATTTAAAGTTGAAAGTGTTTGAAGTTCTCTGCTAAAACAGTAGGTTATTAAATCTGTTGGGGCAAATATTTTGCTTATTAAGCTATGGCAGGCTAGAAACAAATAACAACAAGTGGGCAGGTTGAGCATGGATGAATTCACAAAATGTTTTAAGGAAAGGGAACATCTTGTCCATATTACTGTACAATCTAATTCATGTACTTTCACTACAATACTTTCAGAACAGAATCGGTACTGCAGTTTCTAAAGAACAGATTTGTACAGATTATACTTTCATTAAAACACACTTTAAAATGATTTTTAAAAAATAAATGATAACACGATGTTGAAGCCAGATGATTGGCTCGGATTTTCTAGAAAACATGTGTTCTCGCTTGTATGCATAAAAAGATCAGAACACTGAAGAACTGCCCACCCCCTTTCAACATTTGCAGGCAAGGAAACCTCCTCATTTATTCTAAGGGCACCAAGGCTAATTATCATCATCTAAAAAAGTATTCTATAATAATAATAAATTAATTTTATGAAAACTATGTAACAGAAAATGGCACGCATAAAGAATCAAATGACATGTAAAAAATTATATTTTTGTTTCTTATAGAGATGTCAATCCCACTGCCAGTTATGGTTTAATAATTGCTAATTATCTGTCTATCTCCCAGTACCAACACAAGAAATTAAACTATTTTTTACATTGGTCATAATAAAGCCTTTGAAAGCTACTTATAACTTTGCCATAACGTTTTTGCACAATGCTTTTACATTGCCTGTCTGATGCCCCATGTTCCTATATGAGGGGGCTGCCATATTTGTGCAGCAGGAGTCCATTAGTATTAGAAACGTTACCTGACAGGCTTAGATGGGACAGTCAGGTTGGCAAAAGAGTCAGGTTTAGAAACTTCAAGTAACAATTACTTACACAAATAAACCTCTCAGCAAAAAACGATCAACATGACCTATAGATAACTTTTAAGGGCAGATTTACTAAATTCACATGAAGGATTCGATTTTCGAATACTTCGAGTACTCGACCATCGAATTTTATAAAATTCAATTGAATCGAATCATTTGAATAAAAATCTATTCGATCATTCAACCATTCAATGGTCAAAGTACTTCCCTTTTAAAAAAATCAAAGCTACTGAATTGCTTTAAAACCCTATGGGAAGCTCCCATTGGTGTTTTAAAGCATTTTAAGATCGAATAAAAAAAATTTGATCAAAAGGTTAAAATCATTCAAATCATTCAATTCGAACTATTCAATCGTTCGATCAAATTTTTTAATTCAAATTGCAGAAGAAACCTTCAAATTTGAATATCGAATTTGAAGGTTTCAACCTGAAGAGGAAGATCTATGTGTCATCTGCGACAGGAGAAACTGAAGGATTTCATGAGGTTACCAAGATAAAGAATGTAAAGAAAGAGACCATAAAACAAACTCTTGGGGCACACTAACACAGAGAAAAACAGGTTTAGAGATTCTGTTAGAAGTGAATACACTGAAGATGCATACAGAGATAGAAAGGCACATAAAAAGCACAAAGTTTACCCACTTATAGTAACTCCCAACAACCAGTCATATTTCTGCTTTTTAAAAGCTGACCAGTCAATGCTTCCTGGTTTCCCTTTGTGATTAACAAAGTTTGCATCTTTTATTACATAATAAAGTGTTAAGAAATATGTTGGTGCTTTATAAATACATGTTATTAATAATAATAATAATAATAATAATAATAATAATTTCCCACTTCTAAACACTTTAACATAAGCAACTCATTGCAGTTTAAGAAAGCACATTTTTTTCACTGAAATGAAATCTGGGGAATGTTGATTTCCATCTGTATGAACTGTATAAAAATATGAACATAAAAGATTAGAACTCTTCTTTAGTACAAGTGTAATTTCTACTTTGTTCCAGTTCTCTGTTTACATTTTGGGGTGCCGTCTCCCTATCTGAGAGAAGACCATTTACTTGTAAATTAGAAATATTGTTGTGTGCACTTTCGGTGGATTATTCACTTTCGCAAAATCAACTGACATTAATCTAAAAAAAATGAGAATGAAATGTTGTGGTGCCACAAATAATGTCATGTCTTGAGATTTACAACAATTATTCAGAGGCAAGCTCTTTCCCAGTTAACATTGATCAGAATAGTAAATACTTCGTGATTTAATGCTATAGAAGTTATTATTTTCTTCAAGTGATTGTCTTTGGGGCTGGATAAAAATGTTAATTGTGAACATCATACCATTATAGATGAGTTAAAGATATGCTCGGCTTGTTTCACGCTGGAATTCTTCAGTGCATCAGCTGCAAATTACCTTCTCTTTTTATCTAGCCTCTTAAAATAACCATAGTTTGACACCTGAATACAGTTGCCACAGCAAAGAAAATACTAAAAAAGTTTTATATATAAACTGTGATTCATAGGGAAGCTTGTTACTCATGTATTTGTTGTTTCTGTCCATATAGAACTTAGTAGTTAGCTCAGTTAATTTTTAAATATTGTATTTGTAAATGGTTTGATGATCACCCCAGCATTAATGTGTTATTCTTGCTCCACTTGCTTTAAGGTTATAGATAATCACACATTACAAAACCATCATTACAGAAGGTGTTTACAGTACTCATATATACCATGATTTTAATGACATGACCATACTCAAGAAATTATCACTATTACTATTATTACTATTACTCAAGAAACAACTGATTCAGGGAGAGAATTTCACATCTTCACAGCTTTCATGAATATTTAGGTTGAACCTCATTTTACATTCTTCAGAATGGGTGACCTTGCATCAGCTGGAAAGACCTACTGGTAAATAAAGCATTAGAGAGATTATATGATCCTCTTATATATTTATACACAGTTATTATATCACCCTTAAGCGTGCAGTATTACCTTGTACATAATGTATGTTTGTGTATGCATTTTCTATTTCTTAGCTTGCTGGAAGTTTTTAATCAATAAAAAGTTGGCAGCACTATTAAAATGCAATTCAAAATTTTGTAGCTAGCGTATATTTTCTTAAAATCTCAGCTACAGTTTCTACAGCTCCGTGTGTGTCTTTTCCCATTGTTGAGAACTGTTTTAAGTACTCAGATAAGTAGAAAACATCTAATTGGGAGAAATTGTATTTCAGATGGTTCTGAATATTTGCAATTCTTTCCCATAAAAAGGGCCAGCATACCCTCTAATAAGGGTCACCAAATCCCTAGAAAAGTAAGGGACACATCTAGAAAAAGGGATAAACTGATTGCAATTTAATGTAAATGCAATCATTACTGTGCTGCAACCAGGGCCGGATTTGTCCCCTCCCTTTTATTTACTTAAATTTTCATCATCGGGACAGAGCAATGGGAATTGACACACAGGAAATTTAAATATCTGAACCAATGTGGGTGTGGTTGGGCAGCATTAAAATTGTGCCTCTCCACAAATCCGGGCCTTGCTGCAACTTGTATTTCTAGACATAGTCCTGAATTTTTAAGTGATCTGGTAACCCTACTCCTTTCAGCTTTCGTTCTATGAATAAGTACTTGTATTTTCAGTCATTGCCCTGTTTGGTACAACAAATAACAAAAACTAGGTCTTTATTTTACAAAATGGGCAAGACACATGCTCAATTAAGGCCCCATTAAATTAATTAAATTTTAGGAGGAATACAGACCTTTTTTTAAATGAAAGGCCTTATTTTATGTTACTTAAAATTTGAAAAAAAATTAAACCATCACCTGGAAAGGTAAAATAATAAACTGCAATAGTATTACTATTAATAGTAATATTATATGTTCAGAAATATCAGATAATTCTGATGCATAGAAAGAAGCATACACAGATGATCCACTCTATGTAAATATTGTAAATATATAAATACTGTATATGTATAATATATTGTTACTTTGCAAAACATGTAAATATATTTAAAACGTTCATGTGAAACATTTGGGCTATGGCTGCCTCTAAATTTGTAAAAAATTATTTTGCTTCTCTGAGAATGTTGAACGATATATTCAGCAAACATTAAAACCAGAGAAATGATGATGAAGTAAAATGATAGGCAATTTCACAGATGGGGAGAAATACAGGGCAGTAAAGATGAATAAAGATGTTCTCACAGTAAAAGTTAGGACCAGGTTTGCATAAAAGAACGTCTCTATTCCTGAACAATAACTGGATTGATTCAGAAGCCTTTTTTCCATAAGGTCCAACAGAATCTAAAGCTTGATAAAAGACTGCATGGCCTGAAACATCGCTGTATGCCCACATAAGCACAAATAAAGACTTTTTAATCTGAAGAAAAGTTTGATGGTGCTGTTTAAAAAGATTTTTTCCAACAGAATCTAAAAACATAGAAGCTACAGTGATGTCTCTCTGGCAATTCTGTGCTACAGAATCAGCCACATCGACAAATGATGTATTCTCCAGCTGGGAGCTGTGACTTTATTAATGCTTAGTTAATAAACAACCTCACATTGCTGTTTGGTACTCAGGGCGGGTGTATACGCGCCTGTGCACATGTGCCGGTGAAGGGTACCATTGAACAGGGACGCACAGGTCCCCATAATGCGGCTGGGTGGCATGCCGTCCCAATTTTTTTGCCGCAAATCTGGGCCTGTTGGTACTTAATGTTATGAGGATCATTTTGTCTACTCATCCTATAATATGTAATTCCATCTTAGACAACTTCCACTTTCTGGTGAGCAGGACCTAGTTATGATGTTCCAATTCATAGCCACATTTTGTAAAATAAAAAAGTATTATGTTTTGTCCCAGAGCAGGTTATATATATATATAAAATAAATACAAGGCAAAAAGTATGGTTAATAGTATATCCCTAAATAATAATTTAGCCAAAATAATAACCTTTTCCATCTTGGTTTAACCACTGGGGCCAGGGGTGATTCAGGGGTAGCTGCCTCCTGAGGCCCCTTGTAACTGTTCGCTCACTGCTGCGGTTCTCACCTTGCCTCATGACAGGAGTAGCCCCGATTTGGGCTTAGATTTTATTAAATGTGGAATAGAAAGGATATGATTGATACCAATATTGTAGAAGAGATGTTTTTTATATTTCAATTGGGTCAAACATACAGTCTATATGCCAATTAGTGCTGTAGATAATTATCACAACTTAATTATTTTCAAGAGCCATTAAGTAATTACATAGTAATTAATATCTGACAATATTTTGATAACTCATTACTAATTATTTGCTTAGGAAAAGACATTAGAAAAGTTGCATTGATTCAGTTGTAACTTCTGCTAGATGCAAAATTCTATTCACACGTCTCCATATTCTAAAAATGGGTTAACGCTCTTAAATAACTGTATATATGCTTGCTATTTCAGCATTTTTGTTCAACAGTCAGACAGGGTCCAGTAAACAAAAACAAGGTCATATCTTATTTTAATCTACTGTAAAGCTATTCTTCTGGTTTTCATTATTAATCCTTCAATTCACAACTTAATCCCTTAATATAATACTATTCTCAAACTTTGTACCAGTAACCAAGTGGAAATGATTTATTCTTTTGGGTTCCTAGCTGTAAACCTTGCAAATTTTATTACAGGAGAACTAAAGCATAACAAAAGGGACACTCCAGTCATGAGTTAAGGTGAGAATCTTGCCTCATGCAGTAGCAAACGGCTAGTTACAAGGTGCGGCAAAACTTGTAACTTTAAGAGATTAATTTCTGGGTTTTTCTTGGTTTCTGCACTACCAAAGCTTCCCCCGCCCTTTGATCTGTTCCTCAGGTGGCAGCAGCCCCAGGATTGTCCCCACATAACAAAAAAGTAGCCTAGAAATGTTTTACATTATGTTTCAGGGTTCTGCACCTGCCCAAGTCAGCCACAGCCCTTTAGCAGAGAAGATCTATGAATCTAAAAATGTCCCCAGTAGCTCTCCATCTTCTTTTATGCTGATTCACTGCACAATTCGCAATATACTGTATATATAGAATATTTCACAGTTCACAATTAATTCAAATTCTCAAAAAACTCAAAAACCAGTGAAGTTTGCCTCAGAAATTAGTAATTAGGCAGGTAGCGTCGGCTTCTATGACATGTGAAACTGAATTTCCACTCAATGATTTGCAACAAGCCCAAAATCAGCTTTTCAACAGTTGCCCAGAGCCCACTGAGCATGTACTCTGTGTCATTGACACGTCTAACCAAATCCAAGATGGTGACCCCCCTGTGCACAAGTGTGAAGGCTTGGATCATTATTGTTATAGAATTTCTGAACCATTAGGCTGGTGCAGTTAGTTAAATTTTTTATCCATATTATTGGATTTTTACCTTAAAGTACATTAAAGTACATTTTAGTCAAATATTTTACGGCATGTGTTAAATCAGAACTGTAATAAAAATAGTATTACCACATTCTGTCAAAATTTTGCATTCAGTAGAAATTTCTCATGGAAAATCAATAAAAATAGCCCTTTAAGGCATTAACAATGTTATCAGGAACATCCATAAATTATTTAAGAGTTATTAAATTTGAATGAAATATTTAGTTTTATTGAAGTAATGAGGACATATGCAAAGATCTAAAAATGTAAAAAAATAGGTTAACTAAATGCAGCCAATACTTGCAGGTAGGGATCAGGCTATGTCAAAGCAAAGGTGCCAGAATCACTTACCCCATTCAAATAAGTTGTAACCAAAGCTAAAAGAAAGAGAATACTGAATTATCATTTTATGGAGACATAAAAAAGACATAACTACACACAGGTCAGGACCTAAACATTTTAGTATTTTAGATGCTACCCAGGTTACAGGGGTAGGGACACATATATAATTTTCAGAAAGTAGCAGTTTAGATTTCATTGGCAACTTTTCATATCTGCATGCATATACTGTATAAGCAAGGGGAATGATAGCACAGGCTTACCAGTTCAAGTAAGAATCTGTCAATAAGAAATTTTCACTAGATCATAACTAGCAATTTTTTTCTGCAAAGCCAAAAAAAATCAATATAATCAGTTTTTTCTTGCAGGTTCCCGGGGAATACTTCAAGCTCATGTGCCTTAGCTTTCATTCTATAATCTCTTTTAAGCACTGACAACTTTCCAAATTGATTAAAGCTCATTTCTTTTTCCAAGTTAAAAGTCTATTTGGGTGAATTTTCTGGCCCTCTTGTTATCTGGTGACTTTTCAGGAGGCTGGGCTAGCTGCTGAACATCTGTTGTGTGTGCAAAATACATTCTTTGTTCAGGTAGCAAAAGAACTGCAAAAATAATCACCTTTTGGCATTATCTCTTTTCAGCAGAATATGTACAGTCTGAACATTGTTTCCAGTCTGTAACTCAACTTCAGCTGCTTGGTATGCAGTACATTTTCCCATGTGGTTAATAAGGCAAATTTGCTTTTTTTCCTGATTATATTAAATAGACTTAGATAAAAAAATTCATGCTCATCTTAGCTCCAAAATCAGGTTTTCCCGATGAGCTGACATTTTCCCCTTAGCTTTATTATGCACACTTCCCAAACACCTGCAGGTATTTTACCCTTACCTACATTAGTGTTACAGATTAAAATGATGGATAATGACTAGGGTGGGCAATATAGTTAGGCTGTTTAGAAGTTGTTAGTATATTTTTCAAAATAAAGACAAAAAATTGCAAATTTATATTAGAATGCCCAATTCAGGTTTTTATAAGGTAGGCAAATAAAATTAACCACTTGGAAGTAGTGATAAACAAGTGAGACACTTTCTGTATTTCCAAATTCTTTTTTACCCATAATTAGCATGTTGGATTCTACTGCAATTGGACACATTGGCAACCATGTAAAAGTGCGTGAGCATGTCTGGACTGAAGTAGCTTTATACATTGTATCAATAAATGAGCAATAAATAAAGTTCTTGTATCAATATATCAGCAATAAATTACTCATTTTAAATTCTAAAGGTAGAATACAGAGTGGCCAGTATTTGCTGAAAACCATATTATATTGGTTTAAAATGCCCTAATTTTGACATTTTCTTATATTATATATTCATTTTTACAAACCAAATTAAATCAATATTGCAGTGTCCCAACAACAGATGCCTGTGCTCCTTATTTCCTTTATAGTAACCTCTACACTGCATATTAAAAAAAAATACGTTATGCAAAAGCAACTAAAGATATTTACAGTTATGTGTGCAATGGATTAAAAAAATTCTTGGAATATAGATACTGTAAATAACATTGTAGGTACTCCTTTTCAGAATGTTGGAAAATGTTTATCTGTTCATGAATAGAGATAAGTCAAGCAATTCAACAGACTACAGAGTCTTGGTCTTCTACCACCTACACAGCAAATCATGAATTTACATGAAAATAATGTTGATCTGACTGCAATCAGACTAAAGTCCAATGTTCAACAGGGAGTGAAGCATTCCTTGTAACTGCAGGGGGCCCTCACTGATTGCCATTGTCACTATATTGAGGGCCCTGAACAAATTGTGAAAACCCATTATACTGTAAATCTGAATTACAGTCTGTCTCAGATAGAGTCTATTGTTTAGCAAATAATTAATATTTTTAAAAATAATTTCCTTTTTCTATGTCATTATAAAACAGAACATTGTACTTAATTATGTACATTAATCCATAGTGGTGGCAATACAATCCTAATACATTTGATTTTTGTTTTCTGAAGACATTTGCATAACTAAGAAAAATTCACATTATAAAAACAGTTAGAAACAAAATAGGGAGACCAATATCAAAATAATAACAGTGCTTCCAGTGCTACCTTTATACTGACAGATGGTGACATTCATTGGAATAACCATGATATACCGAATTTACATTAAGATATATGTATAATGAAATGTCACCCTCTTAATAATGCAAACTTCTTTATAATGCCAGCTTTGCTCCATGTTTCAAACAGAAAGAGCAAAATACAAATATTATCCCAATTTTTACTGGCTATCGGTACAAAATGAACTGTCCATAAGAAGCAGTTGTAGCTTAGTAATGGTTTTAGATGCATTAGCCTATTAGGAATTAAAGTATGATATTAGAGAATATATATAGGTGGCAGTATTTTTTTGCTTCACTATTCCAGTAGAACAGGCAGAGATAATGAAGCTGCAGGAACAGTACTCTTGGTGAAACATTTATTAGAGAATAAATAATACCTGCTGTTCTCATCACAGGGTGGCAAATGGAAATTTTACAGAATCTGCCAAATGATTAATGCGCTGAATGCTGAGCAAAGTTTATAAAAGTGAATCTTTGTCATGTCCATGAAAACATAATTGATGTGCAGTGGATTTCTTACGGTTTAGTTGTATTAATGCATCTGTGCTGCTTCTTTTCCTGGTACAGACATCAAGATGTTTTCTTCCTGCAGTTTGCAGTGTATATGCAATGCACCGTGCAGTGTAATGCTTATAGGGAGCTTAATCCTTAGAGCACTGGCTGTAACAGAATAATATCAGACAGATCATTAGTATAGTAAATTGCTTTTTAATCTCTAGATTAGGCATTGCCGGCACTTTGTTTTTCAATTAGGAAAAAAACCCAAAAGCCAAACAGTGAATATTACACTGGGTCTCATTTGCTAACACTGGGCAACTGTGTATTGTGCAGTAATCCATAACACCCAACTAGCAATTAACTAGTTGTTTACCATTCAAGTGCAAATATGCCCATTTACTCTGAAGCACGGGTACTTTCCCAGCTTCTTGTTGTGCCTCAGCTAGTTGGCCTAGCTCTATCTCTTCCTACCTATTGAGAGCTTCACAGGTCTAATGTTTCACTAGCTAACCTTACTGTTGACTCACTTTGGTACTTACTTAGGTGTAACCTTCAGGCCCCTGGTATTACTCTTGTCTTCTTGCAACACCCATAAGGGTTCTCTACCTGGCAGTGTAGTGACTGAAATAAGCGCCTACTGAAATAATTATTTACATAAAACCTCACTTCTTTTTCTATCATTTTGAACATGAGCCACAGAAGTATATATTTTAATTTACATCTCAAAAAATATAAAAGCTAATTAAATTTGTAACCACAAAGCTTGCCCTTGTGCTGAGATGTCTAACATTTGTGGCTGCTTTATTCATCATTTTCCTTAACATGTTGAGTCATGTTGAGCAGAAAATCACAATTGCTAATTTTGTGCATTTTTGTCATCATCTTTTTCTTCAAATATGTTTTCTACTTCATTTCTTAAACCTGCATCTCAGGATGTTTTAGAAAAAATATGCAATTGCAGAAATTAAACCTGCATTGTGTCAAAAGATCAATCAGTTTAGGCTTTAAATTCCATTTTTGCTCATACTATCATTCAAATGGTATTGAGAAGCAAAAGTCTTTTATTACTATTATTCTACTGATTCCGATTACCCAAATACCTAATATATTTATACTGCATTCACATGCTCTGTTATTATAGCCCCCAAAGAAGCATGTTACAAAAATTCTTATTTATCAATTTTAAGCAAATTTCAAGTCCCTGTTTGCTGTTAGTGGTAGTACTATTTATTTAAGACCATGTTGGGGTTATGGAGTAAAAGGAACAATCCGTGGAACATCCTATTACGCTAATGACCCATATATTAGTTCATTCTGCTAGTGATGAAAGCCTATGATGTCTGAGGCCAAGACTAATTGTCCTACAGACTGAATACAAGTCTTACAGACTTGATCACAGGCAATGGGAGCCATAGATTTCAGTTTACACACAATGGACTTTTTCTGCTAAAGAACATAGTCAAATAGTTTACATCATTTTATAAATACTGCCGTTTGTTTTAAGGACTTCCCTGAAGCAGAGGGTTTCATCTTCTTCTTCCTGATGTTAAACTTGCCTATGGCACCCATGTTGTATACTTTACTTGTAAATGAAGCCATTTAATTGCATACTTTATATTTAATAACTTTTTATATCATGGTGATTATTGGTATGCCTTTTGATAAAATGGTTTGGGAAATATTTTATTATGATTTCAATCTTTGCTTTTTACAGTCATTGTCATTGAAATCTTTTTAATTTATCATTGTGAATGTTATTGCAGTATCTGATTTAAGGAAGAAAGATCTCTTTTCTGCTCTCCAGCAATTTAAACTTTAGTCCCTCAGCACTACATAGCTACCATCCGATTTGCTTTTTCTGATACGGCTATAAACAGACATGACAGTTTTTTATATAAATCTCAAATGTCTGATTTGCTTCATTCCTTATCTTCTAAAACTTGTAGCTAATTTATTTTCTACAAGTCTTATTCCAGTATTATAAATCTTTATAAACTTAATTACATTTTCCATATTCAACAAATGATACAAGGCTTATTGTAGCATCATATTTTCTTTTCCAATATAAGTATTTTTCTAACAGAGCAGATCAAGATGTGTATGTGTGAATTTGAATGCACAGTAAAATGAAGAAAAGGGAAATAAAATATTTTGATATACCATTGTATTTACAGATGCTAGCTTGAGGGAAAGGACCCACTGGCATCTTTGATCTTCTGTAGAAGAACTGTGCTGACAGAACTTTTTCTCCTGCAGACAGTCACTTCCATCTTTGGGAGGTGGCACATTGCTTTGACATTGAAGGGGTTATTTAGTCCGAATGCTAAATACTTTTAAAAAATTTAATTTTTTTACTATAAAATCAGAATTTTTAGTGGAAATTTTTTTTTTAATTTAGAGATTTTTTATTAGGGATGCGCCGAATCCTGAATTTGGTTTGGGATTCAGCCAGTATTCAACCTTTTACAGCAGGATTCAGCCAAATCCTTATGTCTTACAAAACCAAATCTGGCAGTAAGGGAAATCGCATGACTTTTTAACACAAAACAAGGAAGTGAAAAACATTTTGTAAAATTTGAGCGATTTGGAAAAAAATTGAGTGATTTGGGAAAAAATCTGAAAAAAATCACATAATTTAGGTTTTTGGATTTTATTGAGTTTTTCCCCAATCCAATTAACCGATGTGGGATAATTGAAATTTTTTTATGTATCAATAAATTTGTATTTTCTTATAGCATGGTGTTACAGAGGTAATTTTGTACATCATGGATTCTAGTTTGCTCAGATTTTTGTAAATTAAATAATTGGAAAAAATAGGATTTTGATAAATAACGCCCTAAGTGAGTGTCTCTTGGAAACATGGAAGAAAGTGTTCATGAGAAAGGGCAGTCCTTTAGCAAAAAACAAGGGCATCCAGACACTCAAAAACTCAACTATAGCTGCAAATTCAGTAGATATATGTATTGTAGATTACATTAAACAATCAATATCTCTAATGGTCCCATGCATTGTGTGCTTCCTAGGGCACTTAATCATGGGCAGTCCTTATATTTAAGCTCTCCTTAAGAGGAAGGCAATGATCCCAAACCCCAGCATCATTAACCACAGAATGCTAAACTTTTTTCACCTCTATACATTTTGTTTTCCATGCAAGCCTTTGAGACTGTGAAAGCGCAAATGATTTTGGACAGTGGACAATAAGTCTGTCAGGAAATCAGCAACAAAAAGCATTTGGCTTCACGCAATGATGGAAGTTAACGCTTTTCAATATAAAATCTGTCACCATGAAACAGAACATGAATTATGGATGTGGAAAAATATGTTTGAAATTGGATTTTGATTAAATTATTGGATTTGGATTTATGTTTCTTGATGTTAGCATATCTTTAGCACAGAAATATGTTTACTTCTTCTTTAACTAACTATATTTTTTTTCTTAAAGGGATGTTATGATAACTCATTATGGATACTGAATAATTAAGAACCTAAAATGGATTCGGAAAAATTCGATGTAAATGCACTCTACAAATAAGTTGCCCCAACCTTCTTTACCAGGGAACGGGATGATGATGTTCTTCATTAATGTTACCATAACTATATCAATTTCTTTCTAAAGTTAAGTGTTACAATTCATTAATTTAATCTTTTCTGGTACTCAATTATTTTAATATTGAACTGTGTAGTATAATTAAGACCTTTGTGTTTTGTGTGTTGAACTGCTGCTATTTTTCTAGGCTTGTTTGACCTAGCAACAAGACAATTGAATAAGAGATGGCAAGAAGAAGACCTGAAGATAAATAAGCAATGAAAATGAAAGCATTGAAAACATGAACAATATTGTTTTCTGATTGAAAGGGTTATTAAACACAGCAAGATGTCATTTTCATTTTCATTTACAGATTTCAGAGAGCAGTGTACAGCATTTAAAGGCCACAAATAATGAAGATCAATTGTAAAGATGTTTGGAATACCTCAATATGCAAAGAGCTATAGTAAAGGGGTTATTTACTAAACTCCAAGTGCATAAATCATTTTAAAATTGGACTTTTAAATAATCACAAATTATTTTGAATTTGTTAACCCCAGAGGATGGAAAAGTCTGAATCTGAAAATCCGGCATCTCAGACTTGTCGAGGTTGCATATAAGTCCATGGGAAAAGTTGCAATGATTTTTTTCATGTGCGCTGGGAATTTTGAGGTGAAATTTATTAAAAAAAATCGTGAAATTCGGGAAAATCGGATGAAAAAAATCTGGAAAATTTGTGAAAATTGGATTTTTCTCCACAAAGCAAATTTTCTCAAAGCTTTAAAAACCTGAGCGGATTTGATCGGAGTTTGTAGCAGAAAATATTGAGATAAATTTGAACTTTGATAAATAACCCCCATGGTGTGTAGGTTTGACCTAGCTCTTTTGGCTGGTTGTTTTCCAATTAATTCAGAAGTGTTCAGCATAATCCCAAGGTAGGTTGGGCACCTTAGTAGAATTATGGGAAATGGACCTGTAATTGAGAACTTCTAGCTAGTAGAAGGGTAAATCCTGGACATTATATTTGGTATTCTTAAAACAGAGCATCAGAGAAAAAATATTTTATTTGAATATACGACATGGTCTGTGGTTTAGTCTAGCACGCGTGTTGGAAATCTGTAGTTGGGAAAATATTTAAAGTTTTGTCACAAGATCATATTCAATGACATTTTAGAGAAAAACATATTTATTCTTACTTCGTAAATGTACCTGTCTTGATAAAGCTAGAAGCAAAATGTACAATGACAGTTCTGGTTTGTTAAAAAGTGTGTTTGCAATTACTGATCCATAGTTCCATTGTGATACAGTGGTAATTCCATAATTAGATACCACTCATTCTTTTTTCTTTTAACTTTAAAAATATGTTGCTGGCTGTTCATGTCCCACTGTTCTGCTATGGAGAATTTCTCCTGTGTTTTCTGGGTAGTGTTTGTTATTTGAAATAAAATACAGTAAGTGATGTAAAGTTACATAGTTACATAGTTAAATTGGGTTGAAGAAAAACAAAGTCCATCAAGTTCAACCCCTCCAAATTAAAACCCAGCATACACACCAATACACACACACATCTCCACTCTTTCACACCTCCACTCTTTCACACAAACCATATATGCCCATAGCTATACTAACTGTAGAGTTTATGATCAAAATAGCCTTTGATATTAGGTCTGTCCAAAAAATCATCCAGGCCCTTCTTAAAAGCATCAACAGAATCAGCCATCACAACATCACCCAGCAGTGCATTCCACAACCTCACTGTCCTGACTGTGAAGAACCACCTACGCTGCTTCAAATGAAAGTCCTTTTCTTCTAGTCTGAAGGGGAGGCCTCTGGTGCGGTGATCCTCTTTATGGGTAAAAAGGTCCCCTGATATTTGTCTATAATGTCCTCGAATATATTTGTAAAGTGTAATCATGTCCCCTCGCAAGCGCCTTTTTCCCAGAGAAAACTACCCCAACCTGGACAGTCTACACTCATAATTTAAGTCTTCCATCTCTCTAACCAGTTTAGTTGCACATCTCTGCACTCTCTCCAGCTCATTTACATCCCTCCTAAGGACTGGAGTCCAAAACTGCACTGCATACTCCAGATGAGGCCTTACTAGGGATCTATAAAGTTGTGTAAACTTATCTTGACATACTGCCATAATGGAATGAACAGAGGATGGAATATGGAGATAAAATAATACAGGTTACAAAGGATTTTAGCGTATGATCAAAGGATTGTTCTTAGATAAAATAAAACTTAGAAAAATGGTCTACAAGGTCCCCATAGGCTAACATAGCACTTCAGCAGCTTTTATTTGGCAAAGTAAAATCAAAGTATTTTTAAAGAGACAGTACTTCGAATTTCAAAGTCGAAGGATTTTACAATTCGACCATTTGAATCTAAAGGTTGAATGGTTGAAGTAGCCAATTCAATGGTCGAAGTTTTAAAAATTTTACTTTAAATATCACATTTTTTGCATTCGAATATTCACTTCGACCCTTGGTAAATCAGCCCATAAGTTTGCCCAATCATGAGGGAAGGTGTGCACATAGTGAATACATTTTTTGTATAATTAATTTATTTGTAACACATATATGTTATGCTGCTATGTAAGATGATGATGTAAATTGATACAGTTTCACACAAAGTAGATTTCTCTACTTTTGTCAATACCCTACTATGGCTTCTCCAGACACATAAAACTGTAAAGAAAAATTAATCCACACTAACGTTATCCTTAGTGCATATCTGGACTAACTGTTTTGACAAATGGCAGGGGAAATTGCCTAAGGCTAAAAACAAAAGATGTTAATTTTGACCTTAAATGGCCAAAAATGATCAAATCCTTGATAAAGAAAAACCAAGGGTTGGCAGCTGTAGCAAACAGTATGTTTGATGATAGAGGGTTGAATCTAAAGTACATTTAATAATGTCAGCAAAATCCACATCAAAACCTAATAAAAAGGAATGAATGTAGTTCATCTGTTAAAGTGATACTGACACTAAAAAGGACTTTTTAACATAGGAATGTACACTAAATGTTACCTATAGGCCTTGTTGATCATTTTTTGCTGAGAGGTTTGTTTTTGTATATAATTGTTAGCTGAAGTTCCTAAGCCTGACTCTCTGACTTTGCCAACCTGACTGTCCCATCTCAGCCTGTTAGTTACAGTTTCTAATACTAACGGACTCCTGCTGCACAAATATGGCAGCCCCCTCATACAGGAACATGGGGGATCAGACAGGTAATGTAAAAACATCATGCAAATACTTTATGGCAAAGTTAGAAGTAGCTTTCAAAGCCAATATTATAATAGATGTAAAAAAAAGAGTTTAATTTCAGGTTCAGCGCTATATTTGTAAGTATGCTACACACATACACAGCGTGAAGTATGACACAGCTCCAAAAAGGATTTTCAGTTTAAAAAGCCTTTATTCCATATGGCTCTAAGGATCTGCAACAATGTGACGTTTCGGGCTTTTTCATAGCCCTTTTTCAAAATTGAAAAAAACACTTAGAGGTTCCAGGAGATCCCCCATAGGCTAAAATAGCAATTCAGCAAATTTAAGGTGGTAAAGGATCAATTTCGAATTTATTAAAGAGACAGTACTTCGATTTTCGAATTTTTTTACAATTTGAATGAAATTTTGGTCGATAGTCTAAGTACCCAAAAAATTACTTCGAAATTTGAATTTTTTTTATTCGAATTTTCACTTTGTTTGCAATCAAAGCATGGCAGTTTGAGTTTTCCCAAAAAATCAAACAAAAATAATTAAAAGTGCAATAGCATTTATTACATGAAGGACAAAAACTCTAAAGCACTTACTCATAGCCTAATGGGCACACCCTGATACATTTCTTTTATAGAGGCTGTAACCAATCAAAAGTGAACAGACATTAAACAATCATTGAACCCAGTTGAGTGCAATGCTCTTGCACTTTTAATTATTTTTGTTTGATATTGGGAAAACTCAATCTGCCATGTTGTCATTATTTAATGGCTAGTGCACAATAATTCCCTTTTCAAGCCCAAGTGTATAGGATACAATAGCAATTCTTGTTTTTCAGAGAAATTAACCTAATGGTAGATTAATACCATTAACAATCTCATTAAGATGTATTCATTGTCATTTTATACTTCAAATACATTTTCTTTCAATAAAAGGTCTTTTGTCTATAGAAGCCTAAATGCAATTTGGATCACACTAGTCTTACTAATGCATCAATCTCAGACATTTCAGATAAGAAAGGCTGAAATTGAATACCAGCCACGACAAAAATCACTCTAAGCTGCTAAAGCTCCTTTTAAGCAGGGATTCTTTACTCTTCAAGAAACAGCATTTGTTCAGAAAGTATACACAATGATATTTGGCAAGTCCCGGTATGAAGGAAAGCACTTCAAATACAAATGATTTGCAAGTGAAACACTTTAATACAAATACAGTGAAACCTTGATTTTAAGTTCCCTGATTTTGAGTTTTCCCACATTTTACATCTTTTATGCGTTGTCCCACCAATTTATAATGCATTTCAATGGGTGCATTTCCCTGATTTTAAGTCATGTTTTCCTGGATTTTACATCCAAATTTTGTCATGATGTACCCCAAAAACTGCTTTTTTCCTCTATGAATGTAATTATTTGTGAAATAAAGAGGGTTTAAATACTAAACAGATGTATATTTTGCAATAGGTTTGCCTGTAAATGGTCAATTCCAATAAGTCTGCCCCTTATAAAGTCCTGCACCAATCACTTAGTGCTTTAGGTTGTGTATGTGACTGACAGAGAGCCCCCCCCTCCATAGTTTAACATTAAAACTGCAATGTTTAACCCTTGTTATTAACCAGTAAATATTGTATCTCAAAATAAAAAGGACCCCTGTGCTTATATCCTTTCAGTACTTTTAATTTAACTCTTCTAAATTTAAATGCATTTTTACCATGTGAACTTGGTGGGGGGTTTTTAAGAAAAAACAAAAAAAGTACTGTCAAATGTGCAGTCTTTATCAAATAGCCCCCCTGTTAACCTGAATTTGCATAAAATTTTACATTATGTTAGTTAATTCTCAGGGAACTCAGATATGGAAGAGAATGAAAACATCCCACTGAACAGAATGGTGTGCTACTGCTCAAAGCAGTCAAACACATTCTGATAAGTTGACACATTGGAAAAATATGACAAGTGGATTTTTTCAAAACATTTATTTTTAACTCTATCAATTCAATTCTTTTAGAAAATATTTTGAAACATGAAATAACAAAGCATTTTAACAGCAGATGTATTTAAAAAAATAATCTGTTAATCCTCCAAAAAAAAGATTTTCATATTACTGGAGGAAGCTAATCCTCTAATAGTCTGTCTTTATATAATTGAATGTCTAGCAGAGCTAGAGGTGCTGCTGTGATATTATTGCAAAAGTCTGAAATCTACAGATAAAAGTTAGGCATTTTCATTGTGTTTTCTTTTTTAAGATTAATTAAAATATTAACTTGGCATGCATGTTACAAAGAACAAGACACTGGTGTGTTTTGTAAGGCACAGAATGAGCAAGAGTCTGCCTGTGGAAGAAGCATTTATAATTGAAAATTTCACAGGCAGAACCATGATGCAAACTCACCATATTGTGTTGTTCACTAAATTCACTAAAGCGCAAAG
>CM044446.1:45202304-45251652 GCA_024363595.1 Xenopus borealis | reverse complement strand
AGGGAAATTGAGTGGCTGCAGAACAGTTGGGTGTAAAGGTGCAACAAAGGTAAATCTGGCCCTGACAAGTGGGGGATGGGAAACTTTGTGACCAACATTCCCAAAATCATCTATCACTGCTTTTCATAGCAAAGCTATGATAAATAGTCTCCCCCATGACAAACTCTGCAATGACAGACTGACACCACTCTGAAATGCTGAAGTAAACATTTCCAACCCCCTGAAGGGTTTGAGAAAGGGCTATATTGCTGGTGCAGAGACCCCAAATGTGCTCTCTGTACTAAATTAACCAAAATGGAATTCAAGATCCTATCAGGGGCAGTGCTGCCCCTGGTAACTTGTGGGTCACATTGTGGGCCAAACTCTGCTCCGCTCCCTGTAGCTGTACTCAGATGGAAGTTGTGTGTGTTAATAAAGCTACTGCAGAAGTGAGAGAATCCATTTATCTTCACCTTTTTGTGTAGCTCAGGTGGAGAGAAGTAGAGCCAATGCTTGGTGTGACATGGGCTTTATCTCTTTATCTCTTTATCTATTTATTCAACATGTAATAACGGCATGTAATAACGGCATGTAATTACGGGATAACTGCTAATTGGGCCGCTTGTAGATATTTACTGAAGTCTGGTACTCCCAGTCCTCCCCTTGTTCTAGTCCTTAATATTGTGGCTTTAGATTCTTGAGGAGATTTGGTTTTCCAAATAAATTTTATTATTTGTCGTTGTAAAGCTTCCATGTCTTTTTTTGGTATGTGGATGGGTAGGGTTCTAAAGTAAAGTATTCTTGGCAGAATTGTTATCTTTGTGGCTTGTATGCATCCTATCCACGAGATCTCATACTTCGACCATGATTCCAGTGGTTCTAGAATTGCCTTCCAGAGGGGGGTAATTTGTTTTGTATAGGTCGTTTTTTGTGAAAGGTGATTCGTATCCCTAAATACTTGAGGTGCTTTGGTTGCCATTGGAAGTCAAAGTTCAATTAAAGAAGTTTAGTTGTTGGATTTAGGAGTGAGATATTTAAGGCATGGGTTTTTGAGTAATTTATTCTGAGGCCTGACAATTCTGTAAATTTGTTGAATATGTTAAATAGGTTGGGTAGGGCAGTGAGGGGTTTTGTTATTAACATAAGGATATCATCTGCAAATAAAGACATTTTATCATCTTCTGGGCCCACTTTTAGGACTGTGATGTTACTTTTCTCTCTAATTAGTGCTGCTAGGGGTTCAAGTGCAAGAATAAACAATATTGGCGACAGTGGGCAGCCCTGTCTTTTTCCTCCCTCTAAAGTAGGGCTTTAATTATATGTCGGAATTTTGGTTTGAAACCCCATTTATCTAAGATGTAGAGCAAGTAGGGCTATTAAACTGAGACGAATGCCTTACTTAGGTCTATGGATAAAAGTAGAGCTGGAACTTTTCTGGATTGTGGTATGTGTATAAAGTTTAGGGTACTCCTTATATTATCCAAGGCCTGACATTTGGTTACGAAGTCTACTTGGTCCATATTTATTATTGAGGGCAAAAATTAATTGAGACGTTTAGCTAAAATTTTTACTAGGATTTTTATGTCCATATTCATAATTGAGATGGGCTTGTAGTTGGAGGGATCAAGTTGATCTATGTTGGGCTTTGGTATTGGCCAGATCTGGGCCAGAAGGGATTCTCCCCCCCTCCCAAAATCCACCCTCTATGATTAATGCTCTCGTTAGGTAGGGGATCAATGTTTTAGCATATTTCTTTATAAGAGAGCTGAGAAGCCATCCGGCCCAGGTGTTTTAGATGTTTTTAATTGTTTGATTGCTTTTTGTACGTCTTCTGGGGTGACTGATGCTTCTAATAGGTCTGCTTGTGAATCCATTAGGGGCGTAAGGTCTGCTGACTCTAGGATTTTGTCTGCATTTTCTTTGGACAGGGAGGGTAGAAATGAGAAGAGAAAAAGGGATTTCCTGAGACCTCCCCTGGTGATGTTCTAAGTTTGTTTATTAAATTTGGGGTTTGAGTTTTTTTGAGGCGTTTAGCTAATAAAGGGATAGGTTTATTGCTGAGGGAGTAATATTTTTGAGATCTCCATTGTAATGTAGAAGCTGCTTTAGCCAATAGAACCAGATCTTGTTCTGTTCTAAGTTTAGATAATTCTGTTCTTACAGCGGGAGTAGAGGCATGCTTGTTTTGAGTTTCCAATTTCTCCAACTTGTTTTATATTATTATCTTTATGTACTGAACAATAAACATATCTAAGAAATTAGCAGTATTACCATTCTATTCATATTAATATTTCATTCATTGTTATTCTATTCACTAAAATGTTTTTGCCATTTTTAGTCTTAAAATTCCTACATTCAATTTGATGCCTCTGAGCAGGAGCCTCTGAGAGAGTTGATAACTGATTATGAATGTGAATAGAAGGCAGCTCAATCACCCATGATGCATTGATTTATGTAGAACAAATTTGAATAACCCCAGAACTCAAAGGCTATAACTCAAGAACTGTACAGCATAAACTGTTATAGTATTCCCTGCAAAACAAGTGTAACCTTTAGAAAGCAACGGTGTCTGTTAGTCTGTTGTGAGGTTAATCACCAGCACATCCTGGGTTTCTTTCGGTATCTCCTTCCGGTTATCTTTAAAACAGAACAGATTGTCTGTAAATGATCCCATCAATGAACAGATTAATTCCACTGGCAATTGCCACAAGTTGTTTGCAGGATGCCGTCTGTTCGAGAATATGGAAATATTTGTTGGACAACACATTAAAAGTATCCTACAAGAGTTTTAATTACAATTTACAACTTAAACATCTTGCCTGGCATCATGATATTATCACTATGTATTTCACCACAAATTGAAATAGTAATTCCACAGGCCACTTGGTCAGATTTATTAAAGACCAAACTGGGAGACACAAATTAATTCCCAGCTATTTTATTATATTTCTTCCTTTAATTACACTCTGCTGACTGTCAGTAAAGTTTATGTTGTTATCAAAGCACATAAAAATGTAAATTTCTCAGAAGGGGTGTTAATACTCGGCATCTGTAGATGGAATGTTTTGGACAATTGTTTTGATACCAATAAATTGTATCCAAAATGTTTAAGGTGCGAGGGAAATTTTCTCAAAAAAGTCTGATAATCTGATAAATCCAATAAATTTGAGGGGTTTTTTTGGGTGACAATTAAAAAAAGTTGCAGGACTGGAATTGTTGCATGATTTTGTCAAGACTTTTCCCTGCATGATACTGGTTGGGAGTTAGGTCGAATTTAAATTTGTAATATAATTATAGCCCCCTAAAAGTGGTGTTTCCAACTGCATGATCTTGGACAGAGGTGAGGGATGGCTTGAACTGATTGGCATCTACTTGCCATCAGGTGTTCCAAGGTCTGACAGCATGAATAGATGAGCAGCAGACAATCCGAGATTGCCACTCCAATGTTACTAATACACACACAGAGCATCATAATAAACACAACAAATATATACAAGGTACACATAACTTAAGTAGCAGATTTATCAGAATGTGAGTTTAGACATTAATTAATAAAAACTCACCAATGTCTTATTGATTCCCAGGGAATTTTTAGAATTGTATTTACCAATAAGGGCAAGTTATAACCTAAATACATAATCAACTTTGTTTTTAAGCAGACTAGTGGTAATCATCAGAATGTGCCAGTTAGCAGCAAAGGCTGGAATGTCATAGACAACACGTGCCAAACCTCATCAGTATGTCTGTATTGCAGAATGTGCATCAGTTACACATCTAAGCTACAGAAATTTATGTTTTAGTCGCTCTGTATCCAAGGCTGGTTTGAGTGCCAGCAACATTCTGAAGCAGCATAGGATGACCATGTTAAACTGAAATAGCACAGTAGGATCCCAATAGGCATAATACAATAGGAGTTAAAAACAATGAGAAAAAATTGTATTCGGGCGTCAAATTGAAAAAGTCGCAGTATTCTGATTTTTTCTTTTTTTTTATTGAGTTTTTTCCTGCACAAGAAATATTTGGGAAAATGTATCAATAAATAAGGGTATAAAATCCATGCGGATTTAGTTGAAGTAGAGAATTCTTATACATTTTTGGATGTTGATAAATAAAACCCTTAGTGGCAGATTTACTATTGGTCAAATTTTGAATTTAAAAAAATTCTGAATTCGACCATCGATATTTTTTGGTGGTCATTTTCGATCGAAAAAGACTGTTTTCTATCGAAAGTGGGCATTTTGAATCGAATTAAAATTGTTTGAATCAAATTAAAATAGTTCGAATCAGACGATCGCATTGTCCACATTGAACGATTCAAACGATTTAAAAAGTTTTTTTTTTATTTTCCAGGACTTAGAAAACTTTACAGGAAAGCTTCCATAGGCTACAATGGCAATTCGGCAACTTTAAGGTGGAAAATAGTCTAATTCAAATTTTTTAATGGGCCAGTACTTTCGATTTTTTTCAATTCAAACCGAATTTTGGGCTATTTGATAGTCAAAGTAGCCCAAAATTACTGTGAAATTCTAATTTTAAAAATTCTAATTTTATTCGAAAATTCACTTAATGATTTGCCCCTCAGATACTCAGAAACTGTGTAATTTTACTCTATAGGTTAACATGAATGCCACATATGATTAAACAAATAAAATTTTCATACATAACCATTCAAACATTATCATTTTTCTGAAACCAGAAACAATCATAATAGCCTTTAAATAACAGTTATAGCTGTAAAAGAAACACATGAAAAGCAAAGTCCTTTCATAAATATGGCAAACATTTAGTTTATGGAACTGGGCATGGTTTTGAAACAGAACATTTTTTAATAATTGTTGTGTCTAAATCAGTTCATTAATTCAGGACAAATGGAAGATATAATAATGAACTCACTTATCTTCCGAGACAAAAACAAAAAGAAAACGTATTAGCAACTTAACAGTGTTTTCACAACGTCAAATAATGATTTCCATAATAATTATGCAGATAGCTGTAACAAATCCCAGCAAGGGGCATCCTGGCTGGAGTTACAATTTAGCATTTATGCCTCCAGCTGGGATAGAGATTAGTGAAGTATATGCCAGGAAGGCAGCAAGTAGCACAGCCACCCCTTTACAAGAGGCTTAATGCAGTCTCTGCCCAGACTGTGCTTC
This sequence comes from Xenopus borealis, assembly GCA_024363595.1. Lineage (NCBI taxonomy): Eukaryota > Metazoa > Chordata > Amphibia > Anura > Pipidae > Xenopus > Xenopus borealis. The sequence continues at coordinate 45,246,520 of CM044446.1, read as the reverse complement.
CACATTTAACCGTAGAGTGACTTTGGTTTGAGATAGTAAGATAAAACCGATTCTCACAAATTCTATCTTAGATAATTCATTTAAAATTCAATATAACTGTCTGCTTCCTGAGGTATGTTTAAAGAAAATAGCTTGTCGAAACTATACAAAGGCAAGCGCACACCCTGGCCTTCCAAAAAAAATGAACACCTGGTGCTCAGTATTATAAGTATCAGCAACCTATCGGCAATGTCCCATAAGGAAAATCACTGGCACACAAGTAATCATTGTTTTAAGTTTATTTAATGCAGCATGCAACATTTCAGGGTACAACCCCTTTGTCAAGCATTTTAGGGGTTGCAGCCTGCTAGGATTATTTGTGTACCAGTGAGTTTCCTTAAAGAAGGAGGAAAGGCAATGTGATATTATTTTTTGTTCAAAGTGTTCCCAGGCTGGTGCAAGCACAAGAGTTAGTTCTTCATGTTATTATTATTATGAACATGTATTTCTATAGCGCCAACTTATTTCGTAGCGCTGTATATATATATATATATATATATATATATATATATATTGTTATATATGTTATGACCTGCAGAGGTTCAGCCACTGACAAGTTTATTGAGAGAAATGCAACAAAGCACTAATTAATTAAGTAATTACTAATCACCTTCTTCATTTTAGGCCGCCTGGCAATCACTTTAATGGGGAAATTCTCTCATGCCATCTACGGCCTAATATTGTAAGGTAAATAAATTGGTGACCCCTATATTAACAATTTATTGGACAACAGTTAGGGGCCAATTTATGAAATTCACATGAAATGATCGAAGTTCGATCGAATAGCGATCGTAAGAATTTTTTGTAAAATCGGAAACTCTAATTTGGCCTCTTCGATCATCGAATACCGAATTATCGAATGGGAATAGCGATCGTAAGAATTTTTTGTAAAATCGGATACTCTAATTTGGCCTCTTCGATCATCGAATGGATTGAATGATCGGATATTTGATAATTTGATCATTCGAATTTTGAAATTGTTCGACTGCCTACTTTGCCAGATTGAACCTACAGAATTGCAATAGAAGCCTATGGGAACCCCCCATAGGCTTCTGAGACTAAGTGTAAGGAATTATCCCTCTGCTGGGTTTGAACCTGGGACCTCTTGTGTTCTAGCCTTTTCCCTTACCTTTCCCCTATTCTGGCAGATTAGAGGCATGGGCTCACCTAGTATTGAGGTCCCTATGGTTATCCCTTGTGCTGCTGATTAATCCAGCTGCTCTGCACTAACTGGCAGGTGCAGCCTATTCCCTAATTAACCCCCAGCAGAGGGCCCTTATTTAAAGCTTGAGCAGACCTTCCCCCAGTTGCCAGTTCATAGTTCTACAATCTGCTGGTCACCCGGTTCTATTTTTCTAGTTTGACCTTGTTCTTTGACCTTGTTCTTGGATTCCTGATTCCTTGTTCCTGCTTCTGTATTTGGACTTTGTTTTACCTTGATCTCCTGAGCCAGTAAGTTGCTGTATCTTCTTTTGCCAATAAACTTTCTGCAAGCATCCTATCCAGTCTACTCCCTCTAACTACCCTTTAAATATTAACCCAGTGGCCCTTCTGGTTGTTTCTGTGTGGGGTTTGGGCCACTGAGCGTGACACTAAGTTCTGCTTGAATACCATTGTATGAATCGAAGCGTTCGATCATTCGCATTGTACGAATTTTTCGGATGCTCGAAGGAAATTTTACGTTTTTTTTAGTGAAATCGAACGATCAGTATCCGATCGTACAAATTCATCGAGAAATCGAATAGCGAACAAAATGATAGCCTAAAACAATTCGATAAGCATTCGATGGTCGAATGCTCATCGAATTTCAAATAGGATCAAGCAAATTTTCGGGAATAATAGTAAATATGCCCCATTGGGGCAAATTTACAAAATTCCCGTGAAGAGATTGTATGATTTTTTCGGAGGATTGAATATGCAAATTTGGCCACTTCAATCATCGAATACCGAAAATTCGAATGATCGAATAGATCGAATGATCGGATATTCGATCATTCGATGATCTAAGGACTATAACTTTAAATATTATTCGACTGCCTACTTCGCCAGATTGAACCTACCGAATTGCAATAGAAGCCTGCTCGAATACCATTCGTACGATCGAACGCCTCGATCGTTCCAATCGTACTCATTTTCCGATCATATGATTTCATCGAGAAATCGAATATCGAGGTAAAAGATAGCCTAAAACAATTCGATAAGCTTATCAAATTTCGAACAGATTCGAGGGATTTTAGGTGAATAATAGTAAATTTGCCCCTAACTGTTGTCCAATCCAATTTTATTTTGTACTTACTGATTGTGCTTTGGCAGGCAATAAGAGTAGAGCTGCCATGCACCATTTGAGTGGAGTATTATGCATTAAACTATTAAAATGCATTTCAGATCATATACAGTATGAGCTGCAATAAAGGCAAACCCATTACATGGGTTAGGATCTGGCTGATCTGTATTCCTGGCCACATGTTATGCATACAGTTGGAGTACAATACAAAATACAATAAAGACTCAAGTCAAACTAGACTTGCCACTTCAACATTATGATTTGTTGACTTTACCAGAAACTGGTTGCAGTACCCCTGATGTTGCATGTCAATTTAATTGGAGGTTACACAATGTTTGTAGGAGAAAATGAAACCATTTTCTTTTCAATTGCCCCTCTACCTAAAGTTTCTTGCTGTACCAGATAAATATAGCCATTATTACCCCTAGGTACAGCAGGAGAGAATGTTTTTTTTAATATATATGATATGTTCATACAAAGACAGTAGAAAATATTTTTGCTGAACTCATTTACAAGCAAGCCTATAATTCAACAAGATATAAGATTTAGGTTGCCATTGTTACAATGAAGGTGTTCACAATAAACAATATCACACCATACTGAAATTCTTCTGAATAAAACTGTTCATTGCAGTTGGAAAATTAAAATGATGTATTGTTATTTAGGCAGTTTTGCTCAAATCGTTACATCTAAGAAATGGCTATTTAAGGTTTATTGGTGTGCATCTTTTTCTTCCTTTTATATCCTAATCATTGTACAAGTACAAATGGCACTGGAAAGGCTCTTAATTTATTTTTCATATTTTTGTGATTGATGGGTAGTTTGCTGAAATGATATTATTTGTTGTTCATTTTCATGTAAAGGTTGCTGTTTCGTGGAATGTTCATATTTCTGTCTGTGTAGATTCTTTAGTAACATATTAAGTATGGTAATAGTCTTGGAAATAGTATTAGCCTTTTTTTTTAATTTGGCTGAGATAATTTTTTACTTAAAATATATTTTCATCTCTCTCCTGATTAAAAATAGCACCTGGTGCCCAATGTTTCAAGACAGCCCAAGTGTGTTGCCTCAGTTCTGTGACTGTGCATTAGTACAAATAAAAAAATCTCAATTAAAAGCACAGTAAAAGTTTAATGAAAAAATAAAGAACACATGTTAATCTAACCCCATAATTCCCTCTTAATTATATTTCAATCCCAAATGAATCCTTTTCTCCAAAGATTTCCTGATCATGTGTAAATTTAAATGACAAACTACACAGTGGTGTCATTAATAATATCCCAGGTAACATTAAAACATGTTTAATATCCCCTGTGGCATCCATATTTACATTAGAAAGCCCATAAATCCTATTTTTTTACTTTAGATCAAATGATTCATTATAGCACTATGTAATCAACCTTGCTATAATTTCCATGTTGAATTGAACATAGGATATTATGTTAACACTTAATAATAGATCAGCATATCCAGCAAAAGTAATGATTATCCACAGAAGACATAATTTAGGAAATAGTATAGGCATCTAATATGCCTTCCCTATAACAATATCATTTATATTAAAATGACCAATACATTTATATTACGTATATCCATTAAAGAAAAGTTTTTTTATGGCTTTATAACTTTTCTATACTCATATTTTCTGTACTTCTGTGCCTTTATATATAAAATAGTTTTATTTGTTAATGTAACTGTTTTTCATTTAGAAAATTAGCATTACAATTTTAAACATCGAAATAAGTAAATAATTAAATGCATATAACTATTTTATGTATCTCTGTTTTAATCCAGCTTTTCTTAGTATATTTTGCTTCCCTTCATTTATTTTGGATAGGTTTTTTAATGAATAAATTCCATGCTTAAACAAACTTACTTTTTATAGTACCAGTATAGCTGTCAAAATCTATTGGTGATGCAACTGTTAATGTTAGGCAATAATAAAGATCAGAAATATATAGGGAAATGTATATGAATATATATACTGTACACTGTATGCATTCAGTGGGGCTTCTGAATTATGATCCTGGCACCCCCGGGAGGGGCTTAGCATGAATGTCAGTTAGGGTGAGAATGGACATTTGAACTTCTACATAGAAACATAGTTACACAGTAAGTTATGCTGAAAAAGGCACATATACATCAATTTCAACTTTTTAAATCTATATATAACCTGCCTAACTGCTAGCTGATCCAGAGAAAGAATAAAAAAAACTTTTGAAGCCTCTCCAATTTCCCTTGGAGGGGAAAATACCCTTCCTGACTCCAAGATGGAAATAGGATCATTCCCTGGATCAACTTGTACTATGAGCTATTTTGCATAACTCTGTATTTCCCTCATTTGCTAAAAAGCCAACCAACCCCTTTCTAAAGCTATCTAATTTATCTGTGTACACAATTGATTCAGAGAGAGAATTCTTCATCTTCTCAGCTCTCACAGTAAAAAAAACCTTGTGTCAGCTGGAAAAACCTACTGGTGAATAAAGCATTATAAAGATTACTATATGATCGCCTTATATATTTATACATAGTTATCATATCACCCCTTAAGCAACTCTTCTCCAGCGTGAAAAACCCCAACATGGCCAGTCTCCTCATAGCTGGGATTTTCCAAACCTTTTACCAGCTTAGTTGCCCTTCTCTGTGCCCTCTCTAACTCAACAATGTGCTGGAGACCAAAACTGTACAGAATATTCTATATGGGGCCTTACCAGAGTTATGAATAGTGGAAGATTAACTCCCTCCCTCAAATCTATGATTCCCTTTTAAAAAAGCTCAAGAACGTATTTGCCCTTGAAGCTGCTGACTGGCATTGCTTGCTACAGCCAAGTTTATTATTTACAAGAATGCAGAGTCCTTTTCCATTATCCATTTACCTAGTGCAGTCCCATTAAGGCTATAAGTGACTTGCATATTTTTACATCCCAGGTGCATGACTTTACATTTATCAACATTAAATCTCATTTGCCACTTATCTGCCCAGATTGCTAGTTTGTCAAGATCCTGTTGCAAGGATGCCACATCCTGGATGGAATTAATTGGGCTGCATAGTTTTGTGTCATCTGCAAACACTGATACTTTACTTACAATATTCTCCCCTAAGTCATTAATGAACAAGTTAAATAAAAGTGGACCCAATACAGAGCCCTAAGGGACCCCACTCGGAGCCTTACTCCATGTAGAGAATTTACTATTAACAACCACCCCTCTGTACCTGATCCTGTAGCCAGTTCCCTATCAATTATTAACAAGAAATTAGGCAGGTTATAAATATAGACTTAATAGAACTTGATGGCTATGTGTCTTTTTTCAACCTAACTTAATATATTAGTATGTTACATGTGCAAACAACTTAATTAAGCTCAACAGACCTTGGGTTAGAAAGCACTGGTTTGTGGGACACTGCATCAAATATTTTTGCAAAATCCAAATAGATCACCCCCCTTTGTCCAGCATCTTACATACAGCAATCAAATTTGTCTGACATGACCTATCCTTCATAAAGCCAAGCTGATTGCTGCTCATAATGCCATTCACTAGGACAACATTTTGAATATGGTCCCTTAACAAGCCTTCAAATAATTTACCCACCTCAGATGTCAAATTTACTGGCCTATAATTGCCAGGCTGAGATCATAATCCCTTTTTAAATAATGGAATGATGTCATCTTTCCTCCAATCTATAGGTACCATACCAGCAAATGAATCAGAAATAGAGGCTGATCCAAACTGAACTAAGCCCTCTTAGAACCCTGGGGTGTAATCTATCTGGCCCTGGCACCTTGTTCACATTAATTTTTTTTTAAACTTTATGAACCATATTCTGAGTTTGTCAAGTCAGTTGCACTAAAAATCCCATTCATTAAAGGTACTTGCTTGGAGTAGCTCCAAGGTTTCCAGAGTTCTAAAACTGGGCAAAAGTGATGAAATCCAAGCACTAAAGATTTTTAGTACAACTGCATGAATTTTGACACATTGTTTGCCCCCTCACAATCACAATTATGCTTTAATTATTTAGAAAATGCTACAATGTAAGTAAAAAGTATAGTACCTGCATGCTAAATTTGCATTTTGCATATTTTGTCAGGTCCTTTTAGTTTACTCTTTCAGCTTTAAGACCTTTGCACTATTTTAATTGATCAGGTTGCTGCAAAAGCCAACGTATTTATGGGATCTCTGACACAGGATGATTGGCCCTGGGTTTCTCCACAAGTCTTTACTTAATTTAGGGAATAATAAATAGTTAAGCAATGTGTATAAGGAATTAGCGGCTGCATGTGCATGTGCACAAATGGTTAAATTGTTCAGCAACCAAGGGGTGTCTGGTTGTACGTAATCAATGGTGCCAATGACTGCAGCCATCTTTGCACAACTGCAACTGCGGTTGCACAATTATAGAAATATATATATATATATAAAACTATTTCTCTTTACATTTGATAGCAATTTTGCTGCCAGGCTTTTTGGTCTCAAATTGACAAATACACACGTTTCCATTTGAAAGTCAAAAGGATGAGTTATAGTGGGAAATGAACTTGAAAGGCTATTGGCAAATATAATTTGTAAAGCAACCTGACAAGACAAATACTATGTAAATAGAGCAGAACTGCATGTTGATGTAGCTGACCTGTCATGCATGTGCTAGATCATTACCTCTGCACCACAGACACTGGCCTATAAATAACATACACCTTTATAGCACACACTATCCATTTTTGGCTAAGTAAAACAGCACATTTACAGTAATATAGCTGCATGGAATGTGCCTGTTTCATTTCTTCAGCAAGATGATTTCCAAAGTAGGGAAGCAATATTTAAATTTACTGTTTCAATTATGGAAAATGGAAAATGTAATCCTGAGCAGTTATTATTTTTTTTATGAAGAATAAAACAGCTTATTGCTTAAAGGGCTTACAAACAAATAATAGTGAAGGAGCCTTGTTAATGCAATTTATTAGTGACTGATGGAGAAAAGGAATGAAATTCATAGGATGAGCACACATACACAAAGTTTATTAACATGCAGAGATGGTTGAACATGCTGCAGATTAAACAGCTACCAGTTCTGCTGAGGTGATTAGAAATCTGTAGTTTTCACAAAGCAAATTAGTTGAAAAAATGTGAGACATTGTCATTCAGTTGGTATTTTATAGCCATTGCACTTGCCTGCGGGTGAGTTGGTTTTTTGTTTTCTTAAGCAGAAAATGGCAGGAATTGCAGGTTTGGTTTCACATTGCCTTCTATGCACCCAGTAATCAATAAGGGGCAAATTTACTATTATTCCCCAAAAAAAATCATTTCTATTTGATATTCGATTAGCATTCGATCGTCGAATGCTAATCGAATAATTTTAGGCTACCTTTTATTCGATATTCGATCAGTCGATCAGTTTCACACATACCAATAGGATGGTTACACGTCACACATTCCGTGCCCCACTGGTCACTTCCTGTGTATTAACTGAATGTTTGTAAGACAGTTTCACTTTGAGAAAGGCTGGTGTTCCAGCCGAAACATTACTTTTTTGTGCTCCTAAATAATTTTAAGACCTGTGAGTGCTCCTTCTATGGACGTTTTATATATAAATATATGGGAAGGGATGCATTATCTGTAAAACTGCTATCTTGAAATACGGAAAGGCTGTCTCCCGTAGACCATCTAGTGTACACACTCCATATTACAAGCAATGATACATTGTATATAATCAAATACTTCCAATAATAGTTACATTATAGCTACAATGTAGCTCTCAATAAGCAAATACATAGCAAAAAGTTACTTTACGTGATAGAAAGTGACACACTTAATCAGTGAAAACATATTGCAAACACTAGGGGCCCAAATTAAAATTAGGGGTTACCATACATGCTTGTCCACCAATGTCATATACTTATTGAAGTGCCCATGTGGTTTAGCCTATGTCTGCAAAACCAACAGAATGGTGAGGGTAAGGCTCAACGAGCATAGAAGTGCCATCGAAATGTCAAAACTAAACCTACATCTGTAAGCCGGCATTGGGCAGAACATAATCATACAATGGCACAGCTGAGATGGATGGTGTTAGAGGAGGTCACAATTAAGTCAGGCAATATAGACCAAAAGCTCCTCCAGAGAGAAACATACTGGATTTGGAGATTAAACACGTTGGCACCTAAGGCTTAAATGAAGCAATCAATTATACATGCTTTTTATGAATGTGGTGGTTATTATCTGTCTTCCATTTTTTTCAGTGAAGAATAAGGAGAATACGAATGAGAAACTATTTGAGAAAAGTATAAGGTAGAATTTTCCTACTATGCAGTTAGTAAGTACTGTAATTGACGAAAACCCTTTGAAATAATAGTGGAACTAACATTTATTAGACCTGTTACTGTGATGGACTCAAGTTGATTAATTTTAGTTTTTGCAATATGTTTTCACTGATTAAGTGTGTCACTTTCTATCACGTAAAGTAACTTTTTGCTATGTATTTGCTTATTGAGAGCTACATTGTAGCTATAATGTAACTATTAATGGAAGTATGTGATTATATACAATGTATCATTGCTTGTAATATGGAGTGTGTACACTAGATGGCACTATATATGTGTGTATATAAGCACTGCTTGGATCTATGGTGGGTTGTCACTTGAGGAAGGGCAGTTGTTGTCCCGAAACGTCTGAACATGACTCACGTGTCTGGAGCACTACAATAAAACTGGGAACACCCCACTTTTGAACAAGGTATTGGCCTTTTTTCCTTTTTCTGGCATTTATACTGGCGGTGGGAGAGGCCAGCACCAATACCTTTTCCCCATCCTGCATTAATTTTTTGTCTCCCATAGACTACATTTTTTACAAAATAATCCAAATTTTTAATGATTTTCTTTTTGTCAGTAATAATAAAACAGTACCTGGTACTTGATCCAAACTAAGATAGGATTAATGCTTATTGGAAGCAAAATTAGCCTATTGGGGTTATGTAATGTTTTAATGATTTTTTTGTAGACTTATGGTATGAAGATCCAAATTATGGAAAGATCCATTATCCATAAAACCCCATGACCCGAGCATTCTGGATAACAGGTCCCATACTTGTTTACTGTATATATACACACACACATATATACAGTATACATATGCAGGTATGTGATCTGTTATCCAGAATGCTCTTGACATGGGGTTTTCTGGATAACAGATCTTTCTGTAGTTTCATATCTTAAGTCTATTAGAAAATCATGTAAACATTAAATAAACCCAATAGGCTGATTTTGACTCCAATAAGTGGATCAAGTATAAGGTACTGCTTTATTATTACAGAGAAAAAGGAAATAATTTTTAAAAACATTTATTATTTGGATATGTTAGATGGGCATAACGGGTTGCCGGATAGTAAATGCCATACCTGTACCTGAAATCACACTCGCAGGACACAGGAAAAAAAGAATGGACCCAAGATAAATAGTGTATGGCAAGAAATCATAGTGACATCACAAGAATTTAATCACCCACTCTCACAGTGTAACACATCAGGCATTAAAGTCACCCAAAAATAAGCACAAAATTATAGTGAACAAATACATAAAAATAAGTAAAAAGGAAAAAAGGAACTGGTGTTTACACAAATGGCCTGTGGGTGTCACTGTGCACATTACTTGTACTATGCATATACACATTACTTTCAGTACAGCTTGAGTGATAGAGTTGGAAGTTATTGTTGTGTAATGTCTGCATGAGCCTGCTAATAAAGCATTGTTATACTCTATTAATTCTCGGCTATCAAAACACAACAGATTGGAGACAAGGACATCTCTTCTACCTCTGCAGCAGCCTGCACCTTTTCTTCCAAACCCTGGTGAGCCTACCATACCTTTTACTGCTTGGATCCGTATGTTTGATAATTACATTACTGTTGCTGACCAAGGGGATATTTCGGCTGCTTTACTTATTCACTGCCTGGGAGCAGAGGGACAGCATATATTCTATACATTACCATTACCTGATGAGACTTATGAAACTGCTCTTACTTTTTTGTGCCAAGAGTAAATGTGGTTGCTGAAAGATATAAATTCTGCCAACGTGTAGCAGCTTTGAGAGAGCTGGTTGTTACCTGTGAGTTTGGGAATCTAACAGATGAAAAGCTAAGAGACCAAATAGTGGAAAAAACAAACTCACATAGCATTAGAGAGAGACTGCTCCTGGAGCAGGATTTAACCCTTGCAAAGGCTATTACAGTTGCTAGCCAAATTGAAACAGAAGTGGCAGAGGCTAAAACTCTGTCAGGGAACTGCTGGGAATGTACAGATTGTGTATCCAGTACTGTGGCCTAATAATGCACAGTCACAGGCAAAATGCAGTGCTAAGGAAAAGGATTCGCTGCAAAACTGTGCAGCAAATAAAAATACTGCTTTCACTGTGGTTCAACACAACACATTGCAAATTATGCTACATGTCCTGCAAAAGTGGTACAGTGTCGCAAATGCTCAAAGGTAGGTCATTTGGCTAAAACCTGCTGTAGTTACATAGTTACATAGTTAAATTGAGTTAAAAAAAGACAAAGTCCATCAAGTTCAACCCCTCCAAATTAAAACCCAGCATACACCCCCCCCCCACGCTTCTGCTAAACATGTTCATGAAGTAACTACTACAAATGTTAAAGTATTCAGTGTGGATAAAGCTGGTACATTTATTCCAGACAAGTTTATATGCACTGTCAATGTCAATACTGCTTCTGCTGGTAAGGGACAATCCATTTATTTCTATACTACCAAAGGATATATTTTCTTGAAATACTTTGCAAAAGATCCGCTTGTTGCACCTGCCCTAAAACTGGTCACTTACTTAAAGGGTCCAATCCCTGTGCTTAGTTGCTTGCCAGTGACTATACAATGTGAATCAAATACTGCAAAATGTGACTTTTACATAGTGAATAAGGGTACTGCTATACTTGGAAGGGATCTCTTTGCTGTATTAAACCTACAATTAGTTGATGGTCTCATTACTACAGCACCAGTGCCTGCCACACAGTTAAGTTGAGATTAGATGTAAAACCAGTACACCAGAAATTGAGGTGATTGCCCTACTCTATAAGGGAGACTGTCTCACAGGAACTAAAGAAACTGGTAGAGCACGATGTGATTGAAAAATCAGAATCCTCTGAATGGGTTTCACCAATTGTTGTAACAATGAAGAAAACTGGAGGTATTCGATTGTGTGTTGATCGCCGTGAACCTAATAAAGCAGTTGTTATGGTAATCATCCCTTGCCACACATAGAAGAGCAAAATTCTTTTCCACCCTGGATCTTCAGAGTGCTTATCATCAAGTATTACTGCATGAGGAAAGCAGAGACCTCACTGCCTTTATCACCCATGATGGTTTGTTTCAGTTCAAGTGTATCTTATGGACTGGATTCAGCACCGAGTTGTTTTCAAAGACTGATGTCTTCTATACTCCATGACATACCTGGTGTACAATGCTACTTGGATGATATCATTGTCTACAACTATGGATCTTCATGATAAGTACCTAGAAAAGGTTCTGCAATGCATTGATTCTGCAGGACTGAAACTGAACCTTTCCAAATGCCACTTCAGACAAACTCAGCTGTCATTTCTGGGTCATATAATTTCACAAGATGGATTACTGCCTGACCCTGACCATGTCATTGCTGTTACACAAGCACCTACTCCATCTGATTTCCAGACCTTACAAGCTTTCTTAGGTCTTACTTCATGGTATTCTAAGTTTATTCCCAACTATGCTTCAGTTATGGAGCCACCTAGAGCACTACTACATGGAACTTCTGATCTGTTTGGTCAGAGTTGGCTCAACATAGCTTTGAAATAGTGAAACAGTTAATTGTGAACAGTACAGCACTAGTTCTATTTGATCCTGCACTACCCACTATGATTACTACAAATGCTTCAGACTATGGTGTTGGTGCAGTTCTCAGATCCATGCTAATCATGCAGAGAAAACTGTTGCATTTGCATCCAGAACACAGAGCCAGAGCGTAAGTATTCAACTATTGAAAAAGAAGCTCTAGCATGTGTTTGTGCAACATAAAAATGGAGAACCTACCTATGGGGTAGAGAATTTATCTTATGCACTGATCACAGCCCTTTAACTGCACTGCTTACAACAAAGGGACTAGGAAGAGCTGGAATGCGAATAGCTAGATGGTCAGCAAGGCTTATACTGACAGAAAATGTGGTGCAAGAGAGGTGCACATTCAGCCTGGATCTCTAGTCAGAATTAAGAAACCAGGAATACTGAAACAAGGACAATCTAAATTTACTACAACATTTGAAGTGAGACTTATGTGCATATGGAATGCATGTCGTCTTGCTCCTGCTAGATTTGACTTTAGATAAGCTGCATTTGATGAAGGACATTTTCCTACTCCTGGTGTCAACTGCAATAGGCCTGAAGAAAGTGAACCTGTAAGGCATACTGAGAGAATCAGGAAAATACCTGCATGGACCAAGGACTATGTGATGTGAAGAATTTATATGATTGCTTTAAGATACATACTGTTTATTATATTTGTCCAAATGCTTTTCTACTATGTAACTGGCCTCAATAGTTCAGCATATCTCACTTGCAGAGGGACTCCAATAAGTACAATGGAAACATTTTACACCATGTTGCATTGTCTTGAGCTAATGGCACCATTAGAGACTGCCCTATAAATTTAATATTGTTGGGAATGTTAAAAATGTGACTGAGCAATGCCCAGTCTTTGCAATATAAATATGTAAATCTCACACTCCACCTACGCACCACTCAAATGTGTATAATTTACGTGGGAGGGTGCATATGCAAGCCAAGCACATATTTATGTTTTCAACATAGAAATACAATTAGTTCCCTGGGCATAACGATAACACATAAATAGATAGTCCCCAAATCCTCCAGCATAGCTTAGATTTCAGTCAATATATTTGTATGTATTCTGGCCAGTTCATCTACTTGGCACAATCACATCTTAATCTTTGCTGTTTTTTCATTGCTTTGTTTGAGTTGATTCAGTTCACATCATTTATTGTCCTGCCTCAGCTCATTTAGTTCAGTGTTTTCATTGTGATTTTCAGTGTGTCTAGCATCAGTTATCCTTTTGCAATGTATGAGACTTGGCAGATATTCCTTGATGTATTTCTACATCTGTTGGTTCTGCTTACAGATTGCTCTAGTGTTCTCTCATTCTTAGAATGATAAACTCTTTAATATGATATTTCTTATTTTCCCATCATCTACCCTGTTAAGTTTAGATATTTGTGAGGCAAGGAGACCCCTTAAAATATCATAGGGCTCATTTAAGACCCTGCAGACATGGTGTAAAGTGGATGTGTTTCTAACTCATGCAAACATGAATAAATTACCCCCCTCCAATACAAGTATAAAGCAAATGATTCATAATAATCTCCTATAATTTAATGCTCAGTTTCTCTTTTATTTATGCATTTGAGTTGGAAAATAGTTGTCTGCATCCACTAAGGAAAGGGAATGGGGTTCCATACAGCTATATCTTTAAAATGTAGCTGTTTACCTTTCCTACTTGCCATTCATTGTAAAGATAAAGCCTATTCTCACCTGCTGTAGATTTGGCAATTGCAATCATATAACCCAAACATGTAATGTCCTGTGATAGATCAGTGCATGAAACACACAGGCATGTCCATGTGAGAGAGTATATATTTATACTCTGGCATGTACAGAAATGGAATATTGATGATTTTGTCTAATTTCATTTCCAGGTCCCTGCTTTGTATGTTTATTTTGCTTGCTGTTGTGCTGTTTGTTTTATGCTGCTGAGCATATTCATCACTAAAGTACAGTACTTATAATGCTAACAAAATAAAATGTGCATTTGTTTTAAAATAAATATACACTGTTCTCTCAGTGAAACTTGTTTATATACAGTATATACCTTGAAAAGGATTTCAGACTCCAAGAAGTCCATGGAAACCCATTATACGGAAAGTTTAGAATAAAAGGAAGGGTCCCTCATAGAGTCCTTTTTAAGCAGATAATTATAATTTTTATATATGATTTTCAGTTTTTTCTCAACTACTGTAATAAAACCTTATACAGGTATGGTATCTGTTATCCAGAATGCTCAGGACCTGGGGTTTTCCGGATTATGGAGTTGCCCCACCTCTTTACTTACCCCTCGCCGCAGATTCCAGCGTTGGAGTTCACAGCATCCTTCTTCTTCGGTAATCTTCTGCTTTTGGTGCATTCACATTTGGAGCAATTTTCCAGCTCCAGAAAACTGTGCATGTGCCAAATCTCATGGGAATTGCCAAAGAGCTGGAAGAAGACATGAAGAAGGAGAAGAAGATGGCTGCCGTGAACTACAACACTGGAATCTGCAGCACAGGGTAAGTAAAGAGGTGGGGCATTTGCCAGGTGGGAGGCGGGAGGGGAGTCTACATCAGTGGGGTGTAGCTTTTTTAAATGGGTTTAGTTCTCCTTTAAGTTCACTAGAAAATTGAGTTTATGGGAGAAAGCCTTTCCATAATTCAGAGCTTTCTGGATAACGGTTTTCTGGATAACAGGTCCCATACCTGTACTTAATGGATCCATATTGTCGGTAAACCAGTCCTTTTGGGTTTATGTAATATTAATATGATGTTTAGTAGACTGAGATATGGTAAGCCAAATTACTTAAAGATCCCTTCTCCAGAAAACCCCAGGTCCCAAACATTTTGTAATGTTTTAACTCTACAAACATATACCACTATGCAACCCGCACTTAATGTAAATGTATATTAGTTAAACATTTCCATTTGTATTTCCATTGAGATTTCTGCCCCAATTTCTCTATAACACTAAGGGGCCTGAAGTGACCCCTAAGGAGTTTTACATATACTGACATCATTCTTTCAATGCAGATTTAAGGGTAATGAATCCATGTTTTGTGGTTTATATATTATCTCTAGAGGCAAAGGCACAGCATGTGTGTTAAAGCAATATACATTGAGGGGACCTGAAGTATAATTTCTGGTTTGTAATTACAGTAAGACCTTCCAGGTGGAAATAATTTACAGTTATACAGTATATATTTATTTAATTGTTACTTGTATTTAATTATAATACAGTGCATCAGTGAACAACAAAAAATGTCATTGTTTAGGTTTTAGTTTCAGTATCGGTTCTTTGCAATTAAGGTGTCTAAGTGAACCATAATTTTAACATATATCAAGAATTTTAAAGATGGTCTAGAATTACTTAAGAACATCAAAGGAGACATTGGCACTGTTACCTGTGACAGCAAACCTGATGCTGTAGTATTGCTAGTAACAATGAAACCTATCCCTATACCACAGCTCATAATTCACTTCTTAGTCACTCTACTTTTGACCTTATCTTATTTGATCTCTTTGAAGCTTCTATTAGTATATATAATTCCCTATGATAATGAGATTCTCCCTTTCCCTCCACACATATCCTGAACACCCAGGTGCTCATTTAGAAATTGTATCATCCTGCCTTGTGTTGAACCAGTGACCTGGTGTTTTTTTGCTGTCTGCATTGCCTCTACTCCAGGAGTGCCCATACTTTACTAATGCAAGGTCTACTTTTAGTGATGTTGTCCCATTATGATCTCCGTCCATAAAAGCAGTGTTAGCATTCTGTTCCATAGAAAACATTACTAAAATATTGATTTATGAGAAAATGTATATTGCTACATTTAACATACAAATACTGTATTTCTTATGTTACCATAACATAATAGGAGGGTGATTTAGATTTGTAGAAAGTATCTTCAGGTCTACTGAACACCAACTAAGGGTCTACCTTTTGGACACCCCTGCTCTACTCTATTTGAGCAGAAGGCTGCAGTCCTGCTTCACTGCTATTGCCCCCTGTATTAGCAAGTAGACATGGTTTGTTTCACCTGTTTTTCATCTCCTCACAGGAGAACAGTCTAGCTATATAACCCTCTTCTCTGGACTGACTGATTGCCCATTATAGGTCAAGCTTGCTTGGTCCTAGGTGCTCTGTACCTGGTGATTGTTGGTCCTTTGACTCCTCTCCCCTGTGTGACTTCTCGGCTTGTTGTTGGCTTTAAGTTTGCCTCACGGTTCTGTCCTGTTATCTGGCTGTGACCCAGCCTGTCTGACTATGCCCAGCTCATTCCTTACTGGCTCCTTTCCAGAGTATATGTGTGTCACACTTGGCTGCCCCTTTGGGAGTACTGGATTATTTTGCTTTAAAGGGAATTCAACCCGTCCCGCGCTTTGCCATATGTGACTTTACGCAGAATGATTCACACAGTGACCATAAGTGCACTGTGCATGTTCATATGAGTAAGACTGGTGTGTTTAATATGCAAAGATAAGTGAGAATTTCTATTTTCACTGCAAATGTCCTTAAAGGAGAACTAAACCCCCTATGGGCAAAAGTCCCCAATGGGCCTCCTCCCTGCCTCACCCATGCACTGTGTTACCCCAGAATTGTGTCCCCTATAGAAATACTGACAGTCAGTGCAGCAGAGCTCACAGGCGCCATCTTCCTGCACTTTGGTATTCTTAGGGTCTTCTTCCCTTTGACAATTTCCATCACTTCCAGCACATGTGCAGTTGTCATATACTGGGACATTGTTCCAACTGTGCATGTGCCAATACTGTGCTCACTTTACAAAGAATAATGAAGCTCCGAAGATGGCACCTGTGAGCTCCACTGTGCTGACACTGCATGTACCGTATTTCTAGAGGGTACACAATTCTGGAGTAACACTGTGCAGGAGGGAGGAAGGGAGGGCAGAGGGGAGCCAGTGGGATCTATTTGCCATGGTGGTTTAGTTCTCCCTTAAGAGATTTTTAAATATAGCATAATTGCAAATTGTGAAAATTTATGTGCATACTCTTTGTTCAAATTACACCCCGACAGTTTTCAAAAATTGTGAATTTAAATTACCATCAGAGTAATATTGACACACATGTTTCATAGTGGTCGCTTACACAAACATACCTCATATTTGGAAGCCAATTTACAATATTTGTCACAATGCAAATTGGCAAGCAAAGGAAAAATGTTTGAGTTTAGGAAAAAAACATGAGCAATACAAACATTTGTGAATAGTAATGAGAGAATCTGTCACGTTTGGTTCGTCGAAGAATTCGAAATGTGAAAAAATGTGCTGAAAATTCACGAAACACATTGAAGCCAATAGGCATCAAAATGTTTTTCCCGCAACAATGTTTTATGTTCTCAGCAGTTTTTTCCCACTCCAAATGCATTAAAGTCAATGGGGGTCATTTATAAAGTTTGAGTATCACATAATTGTTCACAAATGGTAGCTTTGCCCATGCTTCTTCCTGAAATATTAAAGTTTCCAGTTTTTGTGAATTTGCATTGTGAATACATTTTCGGAAATGGCTCGCAAATGAGACGGGTCTTTATACAGGCACTTTGCGAGGCTGTTGTGTGTGAAAATAGCATTGACAGTAACTTAAATTCGCAATTTGTGAAACTGTTTTGTGAATATTTTCTCCGGCACCAAAGTTGTGGTGCGGAGTCTTCACATAAATACTCTCAATTTGTCATTTTTGCCATATTTAAAAAGCTCTTATAGACATTCACAATGTGAAAAACAAATTTGCACAGTCTTATTCAGATTTATAAATATAACCAGGCTCAAGAGAAATATATTCACTGTATAAATATGCACTGCATGAACTTTATAAATGACCCACCAGTTGTTTACAGAAATCTAGTTTTAAAAAGATTAAATTATCTAATATTAACAAAAAAAGATCACAGATTATTTTCAATAACCACTCTTGCAGGCAGGGTCCTCTAATCTTATCATTATTGTGCAACCCTTGTTTGTTTATTTTTCCCTTTACACAATGATGATAGCTCTATTGGAATGTTAATAAGTAAGTACAACTAATTAGTAAACAGTATGTTACCCTAAACCCATATTTTCTTGGAATGTACATAAAATCCCATCTGCAAAATAAAAATAAAAAAAAAAGATTGCTAAAAAGTAGAAAAAGAAGTCAAGTCAGATTCTACCATTACTTTTCAATGAGTATTCAGTGAATTTTGAATTAGTATCGAAAGCTAAGATTAAAAAAATCTTGAATTTTAAAAATCGAACTCCTGTTAACCTCTTCACGAACTTGTCAGCTTTAGCATTCCAAATGTATTTATTTGCGTTTTTAAATTTTTGTTGTTCAAATTGGGCTAATTCGAGTTGGGAAAATTCATATTTGAACCTGCCATTTTTGGCGTAGAAAAACTTTAATTTCATTTAATAGTTTAATTTGAATGTTGATTAACTTGTCCCTTACTGTTTGGAGCACGCATGAGCTAATTAAAGGAGAATTAAACCTTAAAATGAATATGGTTAAAATGCCATATTTTACCTACTGAACTTATTGTACCAGCCAAGGGTTTCAGCTTTTCAACAGCAGCAATGATCCAGAACGTCAAACCTGTCACAGGGGGTCACCATTTTGGAAAGTATCTGCGCACTTCCCATGCTCAGTGGGTTCTGAGCAGCTGTTGAGAAGCTAAGCTAAGGGGATGATGCAAATTATGAAGCAGAAAATAGGGTTTGTCTGTAATATAAGCAGATGCTACAAGGCTGATTATTACATTCTGATGCTAGTTGCGCTGGTTTCTGAGCAGACATGTAGCAATTATCTGTATTAATTATTAATTAACCTTATAATGTGGCATTTTTATTCTGTATATACAGTAAACTGTGAGTTGGTCCTTACGCTCAGTAAATAATAGCAGCACAGAGCATGTGCAGTGAATCAGTAGAAAAGAAGATGAAAATGGAGCATTTTTGGAGGCGTACAGTAGAACTTACCTGCTAAAGGGCTGCGGTTGCCTTGGGTTGGTACAGAAACCCAATACATAGGGGCAGATTTTATGGTGAAAACTCTCAAATTTGATTAGGGAATTATCCAAACTCAATTCGAGTTATTTTAAAAATGTGAATTTAGAGATTTATCAAGAACATTAAAAATTAGAATTCATTTATTCACCACCTAAAACATGCCAATTTACTCTATAAGTCAATGGGAGAGGTCCAGTGACCAATTTGGAGTTGTTTGCAGCCTTTCTGACATTCAAGTTTTTTTTCAAAGAAAAAACTCAAATCGAGTTTGGTCAAAGTCAAATCTAATTCAATTCGAGTTTTCGAGTCAGTAAAATTCATCCGATTTTTTCATTTTAGATTTTTTTTACTAAATGACACCCCAATTGAATTTAGAGTAAAAAACTCACATGAATTTGAAAATCACCCTTTGATGAATGTGCCTCCACATGCACAACTTTTCTATCCTACGTCTTTAGTTAGGATTTAGTTCTCCTTTAAAGGGATACTGTCATAAGAAAAATGTTTTTTTTCAAAATGCAACAGTTAATAGTGCTGCTCCAGCAGAATTCTGCATTGAAATCCATTTCTCAATTTTTCAAGAGAGTCTCGACCCACACATCACTAATCCTCTGCACTCAACCCATTATCAATGTATTAAGGACATTGAAACATTTTGTGCCTTAAGCTAGTAGGCACCTCTTTCAGGTCTTTATAGTTGGAGAGAAAAAGAAACTCTCAGAATGCAAAAGGGGCAGAGTTTTAAGATAGACAAGGAAGAAAGAGCTACATTTGAACTAGCTGTAATAGAGAAACTCAATAAATCTGAATGCAGAGAGTAAGTAGGGTTGTGGTATAAAAATATTTAGTTTATTGTTACATGTCTCAAACTATCTTATTTAACAGCCTTGTGTGTTTCATGTCTCCTATAAGCCTAGGATTAAGTGCTATTAATTGTTAGCCTTCATAGTAAGGCTATTAAATATGATTGTTTAAGACCTGTAGCACTAAACTAGATTTTTTTAATACCACAATGACAGCCATTGGTTCTTCTATATTTTTTGGGATCTAGACTAGAGCCAGTCTGTATATTCTGCTTTGATTGTTTTCTCCCCTTTGCTGAAGGTCTGGGGGTATGTGCACCCTATTATACCCTACTCTACATCTCACTTGAACAAATCCATGTATGTATGCTCCAAACTTATTGTCAAGCTCAGACAATAAAGCTGTTTAGGGAGATACTGGCCAGTCAATACTCAACACCATGGTTGTGTTTTAAAATAGTAAAAAGGTTTTGCCAGGCTTTGCCAGTTCCTTGGGCATAACTTAGTCAGCTAGAGTGGGTCCTCAGTTATAGAAGAGAAGCTGTTTCCTTTTACTGTG
Source organism: Xenopus borealis (assembly GCA_024363595.1). Classification (NCBI taxonomy): domain Eukaryota; kingdom Metazoa; phylum Chordata; class Amphibia; order Anura; family Pipidae; genus Xenopus; species Xenopus borealis. The sequence goes on along the minus strand of CM044446.1, from coordinate 45,225,990 downwards.
TGAAAGTATTCTGCTGGCAATTCAGTGACTGGCCAGTAGATGTCAGGTTATTTAAGAAAAGGGAAAGGTCCCATGTGCTGAGTTTTTTTGGGCTGGACACTTGCTGGAAAAAGTACAGTAGTGCTCCATAGGGCCTGGAACAAAGGTAGGTTCCAGAATAGGTGATGTAAGTGCAAGGGCAGTTCTGTTATAGTCATTCCAGAAGTGAAAGACAGGATCAAGATTTATTTAGTGAGCAGCCAGATGCTCCGACAAGGAGACCAGGAGGACTAATAACCTGTGGTTATTAGGCCATCAGCTTAGGGAAGTGGTTATGCTCAGGGATAGAGAGATACTTTGAGCTTGGGACCCCTGTGAGATTCACTTTCAATGGGGATCATGCACCAAAGGCAATGCTACCTCTGGGGCTTCAAATGAAAGCACTTTTCTTCTAGTCTGAAGGGGTGGCCTCTGGTGCGGTGATCCTCTTTATGGGTAAAAAGGTCCCCTGATATTTGTCTATAATGTCCTCTAATGTATATGTAAGTGTAATCATGTCCCCTTGCTAGTGCCTTTTTTCCAGAGAAAACAACCCCAACCTGGACAGTCTCCCCTCATAATTTAGTCTACCATCCCTCTAACCAGTTTAGTTGCACGTCTCTGTACTCTCTCCAGCTCATTTACATCCCTCTTAAGGACCGGAGTCCAAAACTGCACTGCATACTCCGGATGAGAAGCACTAACTGATCATTTGTATGACTATAAACAGAACCCACCTAAGAGCCTAAGACTGTGAAGAAATACCTATGTCTCTATGTTATTTACAGTTACAATGTTCCAAAAATAAACCTTTCAGCCATGTCCCTGTTTGTATGATTATGGATCAGAAAAGTTCCCAGGGAGGGTTATTACAGCCCAGCCTGCCCTGACCCTGGGTGGATTCAGGCCATTTTATAGTGTACCATGGACTTTGTCTTTTTTCAACCCAATTTAACTATGTTCTCCGCTGTAGCAGAGACACAAGACTACTGTAACACCGTTAGGAAGGAAATCAGTGCTAGATTTCTTGCCATAGCAGAAGTGGGCTATACATAAATATATCTCAATAGGTGCAGAATTCAAGGGAACAAAATTAGAATTAGGTCTGAACTGTGTTATCAGAATAACAAAACAGAAGTTGCCTTAGGCCAATAGGCATCCATAGCAAAGAGTGCCCTTTCATTTCTATCTAATACACTGATTTGGAGAACATCATTTCATGCCATGTCATTAACTTGAATTGTTCCAAATTAAAAATGCTGATATAGAAGTGCAGTATTCCAATCATAGATTATGTATTTGGGGAGGTTGCCTGAATGCTAATGTAGCAAGAGAACCTTACAAACTTGAATGCACAATTGTGTTAATGGCCTGACAGCAGTTAAAACACTCAGTCTGTCATTTTGTCATGTTAATGAATCATTACTTGGGAAAGTGACACTGCTAAATAAATCCTACATCTAACCACATTGTACTCTCACATTAGAAGTCTTAATAGACTTTCTATATACAGTACAAGAACAGAACTGACTGCACTGAAATTCAGTTTGATATAGAAAGTATGCTTGCGTTGGCAGATATTTATCCATTCTAAGTAGGGCAGTTTTTAATTTTTTTTTGAGTTTGAGGAGGAAAAAAACTAAAGAAAAGAAACAAACTCTGTGACAATACTTTTTTTAATCCACAAATAATGTTTTTAATTCTCAAGTGTTAGCATATTTAAGAAAAAACAAACCCAACCACAGGATATTCATGGTTGGATTTTGACACAAAAATAGTTACATAAACATTGTGCTATTAATTTCAATAAGGCTGAAAATGTTGATTATTCTGTAGATACAAAAAATGTTGCTTGAAATTTTCAGTAACAATTCTCACTGACTTCTATAGACACCTACCAGCTTTATATGAAGACAAAAATGTTGTGTATAATGCAGGTTCAAGGGAGAAGGCCAACCCTGCCTGTCACAGGGCAGAGGCCTGACCCCATGTACTCGTTTGGTATTTTACTGGCAAATACACTTGCTTATAATTTTGTAAAGCCCTTTTTAGCAACCCTGCCTCACCCACTGAAGCCTGGAAATGCCCTAAGTTTGGTTCGGCCCTACATCTTTTCTGTTGAAATTTCCTGGAATGCTCAACAAGCCCATTGGCCACCCACACAGTCTATCCTGACTGTTAAATTTATTTATAACCCTGCCTACTTGCCTCCTGGGCATGTGTTGCCTCAGTGTTGCCGAACACAGTCACTGGGGCAGCTGTAGGTTTATGTGCTCATAGATAAATTATGGAGACCATGGCAATTCAGGACTCCAGGAAGACAGTGTGAAAACTGAAAAAAAGTCCAATTATAGACTTTTTTTTTAGCACTTTGCATACCGCCTTTATTAGTGTAACGTACATCTAGAACCTTGACTTTTACCACAATTTTTTTAGATTGCATAGTAAAAAGGGATATTTACAATGTAAGGACTTTAACAGCTTTTTTTCACTGTGCATTGCTGAGCCAGTCAAACAAAGATTGAATAGGGAAATAGAATATTAAACTTTTGGCATGTTCTCGGCTAGCTCATTCATTTCTGAAGCCATAAAAATTGGCACAGGCTCTGCGTACATATAGCTATCCAAATTTTTCTATTTCCAAAATCCTAAGGTTGTATTACTGCAATTTGTGAACACAAATCACATGTCAGTTTGTCAATTCATGACTGGGCAATTCATACAACAGAACTAATTGTTAATTCACCATCAGTTTATGCATGTCAGCAGTTCAGTGATTTAGAGCCTATAATTGTAAAGAAAAATAGGAACTGCAAATATAAATGCAATTTTTTTCATGCAGAAGTGCTGAAGCAAAATGCCAGACAGTCTGATAGCTTAAGCTTATGGTCTTGGGGATATTTGTCAAGCTCTGCTGGGATCCAAGCAAGGGACCTTTGGGTTTCAGACTCGATACCTTAACCACTAGACTAGGTGAGCAGCCAGCAGGGTTGCTCACCAGTGGCGTAACTACTCGCCGGTGGGCCCTGGTGCAGGATTGGTAAATGGGCCCCCGATTGGGTTCTCCCCCTATGAATTGCACTCCTAGACTCTCTGGCAGGCCCCAAGAGGGAGCGGGCCCTGGTGCAATTGCACCCCCTGCTCCCCTGGTAGTTACGCCACTGTTGCTCACTGTATATTTCCTGGCCTTTACAGCCTCCAATGTGTATATATCTGTCCATCTAGCTTTATTTATAGTGAATATGAACTAAAGTGGGAATCTCTTTACCCTGACTTGATTGGAAACTATTTTTCAGTTCACTTCTTTTAGATCAAATTGTAGTGAAACTTCCTGTTCTGCAAAAGGTTAACATGATGGGCGTGTCCTTTTTTTTTTTTACAGATTTGCTTCATTTTTTACGAATAATATAATGTATGTTCACAATTGGAAAAATCTAATAGATTTTTTTTTTACCTTAAATTCCTTTTTTTTGCTTTTAAAGCTATTTAGCTTAGATGACACACTGAAAAAGACATGGGTTTATGGTGCTATTGCTGATGTGGCCTCTCACTCAAAAAGTTATGGGCTCCAGTATGCAGCCAACGAGTATACAACACTGGTCTACTAAATATGAATAAAGCTCCAAAAAATTGTATTTGATCTTAACATACCATACCATATTCTGCTGCCATTGTAAACAAATTCATGTATCAGGAGTAAATTGTGTTTTAGTTCTATTAACAAACAATCTGATATATACCTTTATACTGTAGACCAGTAAAGGCTTCTGCTCATTAGTTGTTATGGGAACATTCTTGCTCCTGTTATTAAATTAAGACCTGTAATCATCTCAAAGGCTGGTAATAGTTACAAAGCATTTTGTGGCTCAGCGAGTATACTTCTAAGTGAAAACATTTCTAGCCTGTGTCCAGTTGGAATAGTCTTAAGGAACTTACACATATTAAAGCCAAGGGTCTGCATGCTGTGCCCTTAATACAGTACTGTACCTCTATTGTGATTCATACATTTATGGGCCTTGTTATAATTAATTTTCTATCTAGACGCACATTTCTCATAGCAGATATGTTTCAATCTTCCCTCTGCGGGTAATGCAGTTGTGTCATTTCTTCCATTTCCAGTAAAAGCAGTAGATAACGTTTATCATCACTCTGACCAGCTTCTGTTTCTTGAATATTGAGTCTCGCTGAGCAGAGATTACCAGATCTTGTATATCAAACTGTGCTCCAGCCATAAGTTCCTGTTTAAAGTATTACGGCATGCATCACACCGCAGTATAATTTGTTGCATATCATTTTCCTATCACTTGTACATGTTTTATTAGCTGTACCTCTGGTGGGGGGGGGGGTCACAGCAGATAATTTATTTTGTGATAGAATTATATCCCAGAACAGTTTTAAAGATATAACTAGATATATTATATGATGATTTATTTCTTTCAGGTCATTTTGACATATTCTGTTCATTCCCTTTCTATAAAATGCTCATATGCTTATAAGTCAGTGATATATATATATAAAGTATAATAATTGTACCAATATGGGAGGGATTCATTGGTATGGAGTAGAGCACATGTGGTCCCAGGAATTGACAAAAGAAACTTCACATATAGACACATACACCAGGGAAAGGAGAATAACTGGATACAGAAAGAGCAGTAACATCACCACTATCTCTATACTGTAGGCTACACTACAGATACTACATTATATATGACCGGATGTTTTTATTAAGCAGCAGGCAAAGAAAGAGATCCAGGATTCTCTGCCTCAACAAGTACATCCATAAGGTTAAATGATAAGTAATATGGCTTGTTATCATGGCTGCACTAAGCAGAATCTACACTGATCATGCTTTTAACTAAATAGAAAGGGGTCAAATCGCAAAAAAAGCTATTAAGTTAATTGGGGCAAGCTATAAATAAAGTGCTGCAAGAGCTGTCTCTTCCAGACACCAAAATACATTTATCTGCTGAATGAGAGCTATATCCCTAACTCCCATCTTTTCTATCCACAATGAAAAATATAATCCTAAGAAAAGTTCTGGTACTAAACTAAATGCAAGCAACTAATCCTCTCATTTTTGTGACCTACAGTATATGAATGTGTTCAACCATCTGTATCTAAAGGAATCCTAAATTTTAGGTTAAGGTAGGATATTAGTATGTTAGTACAGGTTTCCATCTCCATTTCAAGCAAAAGTATTTTAAAAGGATTTTTTTTCTCTGTTTTTTTTTGTTTTATGTTTATGTGTTTTTGGCAGACTGAGGTATGGTGACCCAAATTAAGGATAAACCCCTTATCTGTAAAATTCCAGGTCCCAAGAATTCTGGATAATAGATACCATAAGGGGCATTAGTATGTCTATATACTTTATTAGTCAGTGGAAGAACTCTGATGTATAATAAGAATTCTGTCTACAAAGCACAAACTGCACCAACAAAATTGCTATACAAAGAGTGTTTGGCTTTACTTGTCGTCGTCTCATTTAGTTCAATTTTCATTTTGGTCCCTTAGAGGAAACTTTCTCAATACAAACAAAGGAAGGTTCCCCTGAGGGATATGAACCATTTATTAAGTCCCATGTGTGCTCCATTTATCTTAATGTTTGTTTATTCAAGATTACTTTAATAATAGATGGACAGACAGGAGATGGGTGGATGGATAGATGGATAGATAGATAGATAGATAGATGATAGATAGATGGATGGATAGATAATTGAGTATTTATAGCTTTATAATTAAATATCATTTAACATATTAGTTTGCAGGACTAAAATGAGAATAAGAAAATAATAACTGATATACAAGTACTATGCTGACAAACAGCCAGACAAGGATTTCAGTGCAGTGTCTACAATTTCACATTACTGCAAGAATATCAGACTCATTGTGCAGTCATTGCTGGCTGCAACCTGTCACAGAAAATTTCAGGCTTTGAAACAATTCCAATATATCCCATAATTACATTTTCCCTTATTTTTACAGAGTATTTGCCGTCTTATACTCTTGGTTTTTTTGTTGTTTCTTGCTGTGACCCAGCAGACAGAATGAACATGCAGATATATAGAGAGCCTTTTTTGGAACAAGAGATCATTTGGAGGCTGAGATGTGTAGTGCAATTATAAAATAGCCGATTCTGTAGAATTAATGCTGCAAAATCAAATGTGCAATACTCACTACCTCCTCTTACCTGAAGTATTCATTAATCAAAATAATGGAAGTTCTGATACTTTTATAGACAAGTATAACAACAGCTTTTATTACACCAGTTCAGCATATTCTAAAAACGATTAAATGGAATGACTCTGCCTCATGTTTACAAAGAGCATGCAGTACTCCTTATGTTGTCAGCATTCTCTGCTACAGCAGACTGTAAAACCCAGAGCTATTATTTTGGCTCTCGCCAGAGGCATGAACAAATGACCCGTGTGAGCACTCACTGCAACCAAACGTGGGAGACAAAACTCCATGAGTGTCATACTGTCATTGGCCTAAGAGTCAGATCCGGAGAACAGAGAGGGAAGAACAAACATTGCTTTGAGTAGAAGTTATGTTTATAAATAATTATGATTTTTAGGAAAGTTCCATATGTTAGATTTGTTGACTGGGAATAAAATTACGATAAGAGTATTTTGCAGTAAAGTTCATTTCCAGTTATATTTATTTAACCCATTCCAGTTATATTGTTTGCCCAATACACAGTGCAAGATGATCTGCCTTTGGAGTCAAAAACAGAATCTGAAGTCAAACATGACACCTGCCAACCCCAGAGTCATAGAGTCCTGTGCTGGTCCATTTTTTGCAACTTGTAACTGATCCCTACCCTAACCCTCAATCCACAACCCACATTCTTACCCACCTGGACCCGCTACCTGACCCAGACCTGCAAGTACCTTATCCACAAACCAGACCTGTGACCCACTGACTATCAAGAATCAGGAAGTGCTGTCATTGCAACCAGAAATGACATAATCGGAAATAGGTGTGATCAGAAAAAATGAGTAAAAATCGTTATTTAGATGACCCATGGACTGACCCGCAACCCGCAGAACCGCGAATATACCAGCACCCGAAACCGCTAACCGCAACCCGCAGAGTACCGCAGGTTTCTGCAGGTAACCCGCAAGTACCAGACAGCTGCACGACTCTACCCCATGGCAAAGCTATGCTTTTGCTGACATGGTATGGAGGAGAATAGCTGTTTTAGGGAGTCCTTTTAGTATGTATATATAAAAAGTAACTCAAAGCAACTGGACTTGCTGAGATATTTTAATGAAGACGTTTCACTGCTCATCCAAGCAGCTTCTTCAGTTCAACTGACTGGTGTAGGGGAGTTCTCGGCATATAGACTCTTCCAACAATCCAATCACAACGGCACATTGTAACTCTTCAGAGAGGTGACATCTGAAATTCACAGTGGTCTTGATTCTGTGTAGTTACAGTGATAGAATAACCAATGTGTCATTCATCTCCATTTTAGTATGGTTCAATAAGCTGCTGGTGTGACTGTACATGCACCCAACAGTTACAGGGTAATGTAATCATGTTCTCAAATTATTAAGTTCTCAAACCTGCCAAGGTCACGTAGAAGTCAATGGCAGATTTCCCTTTTACAATTGGAAGATATCATGGTCTGTGCTGGGTTTCGCTACAGTCATCCGGAAAATTCTCAGTTGTCGGGTGATAATCCAAAAAAGTCTGAGAATGTACAAGTTTTTCACGTTTTTATCGAGCGTTTATAGTCTTTTCCCAGATAAATAAGGTAAAATTGTGGATGGGAGTTTGGTCGAAGTTGTTTTAATAAAATAATGAGAAAAATTAGGACTTTCGTAAATAACCCCCTTAGGCTTAGGTCTGCTTTTGACCTGGAAAGCCTATTGTGTGTATTATAGATGTGTAGCATAAAACTCGGGCTGTCTATTACCTGACTAGGGATTACAGTATTTACAATCCTTTGACCTAGTCAGGAACTAAGAATATATACAGTGGAGATAAAACGTGTAAAATGTCAGGTTCCTGTGCTGTACAAAAATGAGGCAAAGATAAATCATTTCAGAACATTTTTCACCTTTAATGTGACCTATAAACTGTACCACTCAATTGAAAAAGAAACTGAAATCTTTTAGGGGGTTAGTTTCTTTTGAATATCTGAATGAGAGATGTTTAATTTGTAAATCAAATTATCACATTTAATGATTTTTTTTAAAAAATATCACAGTTACTCTTTTTATCTTTTTGTATTGCATTATTATCTCTAGTAGCACTTTATAAAGGAAAGGGGGCAAGACATAACATATCAGATATAAACATTTACATTTTGCGAGGCCTATTTAATTGCATCCCAAGATTAGTTTATTTCCATTGCTGTTATTCAGTTAACTATTTCACTACAATCCATTTGCATATTCATGAGCTGCCCCATTAATTACTTGCATTATTACACTCAGTGCTTTGGCAAGGACTTGATGGCACAGGACTGATAAGTATGCAAGTCCCTCATACCTGCACTTCCTGTTCCGTATATTGTATGCTCTAGTGAGAATAGAGGGTTCGATTTCTTCATTTGTCTTTAGCCCTTCAGCCAGCACAATACCCCACCTGATACTATAACTGTGATAAGAATGTAATATATGAGTAAAGTTCATTATTATCTGGTCAGCTTACAGCTAGCTAAATATACTAAAAAGCTAGCATTGCAAGGATGGGGAAATCAGTGTGGATTTGTGAATCTCCAGTTCAATATTTCAAAGTTTAATTTCTTCTGTTTCTTTCTTTGTTTTCTTTCCTTTCTTTCTTTTTCATTCCTTTCTTTCCTTTCTTTCTTTCTTTCTTTCTTTCTTTCTCTTTCTTTCCTTTCTTTCTTTCTTTCTTTCTTTTTCATTCATCCCTTTCTTTCTTTTTCATTCATCCCTTTCTTTCTTTTTCATTCATCCCTTTCTTTCTTTTTCATTCCTTTCTTTCTTTCTTTCTTTTTCATTCCATTCTTTTTTTCTTTCCTTTTCATTTCTTTCTTTCGTTCTTTCTTCCTTCCTTTCGTTTTCTTTCCAGCTTAACCTTGTGCAGCTAAACAAAGATAAGAAAAAGACTTACTGGAAGCAGAACATATTTCCTTGTTTTTCCCACAGAATATAAATGTGCCAATGAGCTAAACTGCTGTACAAGCTTATTTCCAGAATGCCTGCCTGACACCATTAAGGCAATATGCTACACAAAGTTATTCTTAGGGGCATATTTATTATGTTGTGTAAAATGAAATCCACAGAAAAAAACAGTGTAAAAAGCTGTGTGAAGGGCGAGTTTATCAAGGTGTGTGTAATTTTATGCCATGCAGTGGCAGACTCTAAGAAAACACACAGTTGGAGAAGGGAAAAGACAATATGGCACATATGTTAATGATGGAAGAAGGATGTGTTGAAAGTATTACAATAAAAAATAGAGTATTATTATTATTATTATTATTATTAATAATAACATGTATTTCTATAGCGCCAACATATTTCGTAGCGCTATAGAAATACATGTTATTAATAATAATAATAATAAGTAGAGCAGATACAGTATCTTAAATTGTTGTGGAATCTTGGAAGCAATTGGTTAGAAAACCACCTTAAATGTGGCCATACAGGAGGCGATAAAAGCTTGCCTATTTGCCCTTGTAGGGGGCCCTCTGACGGGATTCCACCTTTATCCACCGATATCTGGCCGAAAGTTGTCCAGATGTCGATTAGATGGAACTGAAAATACTGTCGGATCCGACCGCCCGTTAACACTTTGTTATGATCCAATCGTTGGGCCCTAGGGCCCATGATCAGATCAGCCCAATATTGCTGACCTCAAGGTGGGCATATCGGGGAGAGATGTTTGGCGACATTGCCAATCGAGCGTATTTTTCTGTGTATGGCCACCTTAATGTTCAAAGAGTGCACAGTTTGGTACTGCAGATTAAATGTCCAAAGGACACATAAGACTTTATGCAGAGTAATGCTTGCCTGTTTCTAGAAATAGAAGTTTTTAAACTCTGGGTTTGAGTGTTTTGAATGCAAGTTGTGTGGACTCGCCATAATAGTATATCTTTGAAGCGGTTTGCTAAATAGCTATGACATTACTAAGTGCTTGGTTTATTTTATATTATTGACCTTTCATTTCACACAGTCTAACTTATCAATCAGCTTCCATAATGACATTCTGGTGGTTGCACATCGCAGAAAAGAGTTGGGAGCCAAGACTTGTCAGAATGAGAAGTGTGTATTACTGTAGTCATATAAAGATGACTTGGTGAAAACCAACTATGAGCATGCCTGCATGACTTTTGGATCATGTACTGTTAAAATGTTACATATTGATATAAATAGCCAAAAATAGAACAGAAATAGAATTGAATAGAAAAGAAAAGTAGAAAACGGGTAAAGTATCAGAAGAAGTGGGTCAACCCAGAATATGACAGTAGAAAGTTTATGCATTATTTTTGGGAAAAAGAAAAAAAGAAAAAATTTATGAAAAATGTAACTTGAGAATAAACTGACATGTAAAAAATCAAATGTTTATTTATTAAAAAATATGACTATAAAAACCTTGATTGAATATGATTGTGAAAAAAAAATTATTTGTTAGTTTACAAGCTCAAAATACTTGAAAAATCTGAATTAGTGTGAGTACAAGGTAAAAGAAACTTGAAACTTATATTTTGTAGTTTACAAGCTGAAAGAAAACTTGAAAATCTCGAATAAAAAGACAGATTGAATTTTGCATAGGACAATTCCCAAAAAAAAGCAGGGAGTAGTTTGAAAGTTATAATGAAAGATAAATCCAAAAGGAAAGATTAGCAATTAAAAAAAACAAACTGAAACAGTAATGCAAGGCTAATAATTCAAAAACATACAAAATAAATAATGAAATCAAAGGAATAACTACTTAGAACTGGCCCATGAATAGAATAGTACAGTCAGTTGAAAGGTGAATGTCCCCTTTAAGTTAATAAAGTTTAATAAGGGCATTAAAATTCATACCATCATACCAACACTACAGGAATCCTTTAGTTGACACTGTTGGAATTCAGGTGGCAAATCTCTAAAACATATCTTGAGTTTCTCCTCATTGAGAAAACTATCTTTTCTATTTATGGAGATGCACTCAGAAAAATACGTTTTCCTATCTGTCATATTTCATGAGAATTGGTTTAATCCATAATGGCTTGATTAGTATTTGATTGACTAAACCAGCTGAAGGCACTATGACCTCAATAAACAAATGGAACCCCATTGTGGCCACCCCTTTGCCATTGGACATACACCATTAGTACTTACTATACACAGGTCCTCCCGGTCACTCCCGCCACATGCGTCTATCTCCTTCTGCGCTGGCTTCCTCTATGGCGTGCGCACCGGCGCACTTCCGGGTTTATGCGCCGGCATGATGACGTCACGCGCAATGGCGCCAAATTCAAACTATATAAAAGGGAGATTCAGTCTGCAGCTTGTTGCCCGTTGTTAGGTTCTATCTGTAGTTCCTGGGTGTTTAATCCTAAACTATTTCCTGCCTGATCTATTGTGTTTGACCCTTGCTTCGCCTGTTTACTCTGATTCTCTCTTACTCTGACCCTTGCCTGTTTGTGACTACTCTATCTCCAATCCTGACCTCTGCCTTTCCATTGACTATTCTGTTCGCTCCAATCCTGATCCTGGCCTGTTTGACGATTCTATTCCGCTTGTACTGGTCCGGCCCGCCTGTTCCACTTGGTGGGATTCTTCAACCCAGTATCCTTGGTGAGATGATCATGCCCCTGTGCTAGCCAGAACTTCTCGATAAGTCCAGGTGGCATCTGAGTAAGCTGAGGGCTCCTCCTGAGGCCAAAGGCGGTCACTTAACTGGTGAAGCCGAGCTGAGACCAAGGTGCTTAGCAACTGTTCTGGTATTGGGTGCCGTTTGTGACTAGTATATACTGTAAATCATATTGTATGATTGTATATTGTATATTGTATCATTTCTGTTCTGCTTTAAAATGAAGGCAGAAAAGGAACCCCAAGTATAAGATAAAAACAATGGGACAGATTTCCTTGCAAATCAAACCTGCAAAGCAAGATGTGTGGATGAATGTCATAAGCTGCTTAGGATATGGCCAACTCAAGAGAAATCCTGTAAGTGAGAAAGAAATAAAAAGCAAGTTGCAAATGGCAGCTGCCCACCTTTCTGCACAAATCTGTGTTTCCCATTGAGGCATAGGGCAAATGTGGCCCATTTTAGGACTTGGGTTGATAGAACTGAGACTGCATGGGCCTTAGTTAAAATGTGGTTTAGTGATTCTTTAAGTTAGAGCAGGGAAAATCTATGATTTGTATTAACACTGAAGACATTTAAATACAAATTTAAAATGAGAATCAGTAGAAAACCTCAAACTTTGTAAACATCTGGCATTTTAATGGAATAATTGCATCTATTAATATTAATTTGCATAAGCCCAAACTCTCAGACATGATTTATAGGTCACGATTTTTAACAGAATGTAATAAAACAAAATGAAGTTGAATAATGGTTCTTGTTTATTTCCAAATAAATGATCACTCTTGTCAAATGTTAAAATGAATGGTTTCGATATGCAGATGAAAGGGTCGATCGTATGAGAATTGCACAGAGCTGACAGAGTGACAAATAGGAATCAATGGCATTCGCTTGAACTAGCGAGATAATTCCATAAAGAATTCATGTCAGTGCTGGCTGTAGACTAGTGTCATGTACAAAAACTGAATTTGATTCTCCTAACCAAATTGAAAAACATAATACACTTATTATACAGAGCAATCAGTAGTTTGCTGTTGACCTTTTGTATCAAATGTCAAATGGAGACACAAGCCCCCTTACCACCAGTTTATTAAACATGTTTTATCTTCTGTATGCCATTTGTGTAACTTTGTGTCTGTACTGAACTACAGCTACAAATCATTCATTCCCCCCATGGAATACCTGTATACCATTTTCACATTAGTTTTTAGCTATCATATAAAAACAGGTAATAATGCAATTATTTTAATTATTTTGTGTCTGTAGAATATGATGCATTCTTGTATTTAAAGGACAAGGACAGTTAAAGTCACAGGGGGTCCCAGGGTACTGTTTGAGGAGCAGCAGGTTGTAATCTTGTCCCTCTACATCAGACTAGTTAAGGCTAGGAATTATTGTACCTGCAGAGATAGGGCAGAGCTATGAGGGGACAGCGTTGTGATGCAAAGGGGTGATGATGTAGCATATAGAGGAGGAGTTGTGATGCAAAGGGGCAGAGTAATCACATCAAGGGCCAAATCATAAGGCCATTTGATGGAGCCTTTGAGAGCTGGAGTGAGATTATGGAGAATTTACTGGCAAGAACATAGCTAGTGAATTAGTAATATCAGCCCAAGGCCTTGCTGGTGAAATAGGGGGCTGGGTGATAACTCTAGTTAGGGCAAGAGAATTCAGTGTTCAGAATATTCCTGATATTTTATGAGCTAGACCAGAGGTGCCCAAGATCAGGATCTACCAGTAGATCTTTAGCTGGTGATCGGTAGATCTCAAGACACTGTCAACAAACAGCTTGCCTAAATCACCCTGATGTTTAATTCTTTTCATTCACATATTTATTCTGTTATGGTTACCTAAAAAATTGTTGTTTGTTAAATATAGCATTATAAATTCTCTCATAAATCATTGTAATATTCAAGTAATATTTTTCATGAAACAGAAAGCTAACAATGCTTTTATGGATTTAGATCAGAATAAGACAACATCACTAAATATAGACCTCGCTTTAGTAAAGTATGGCACTCCTGAACTAGACGTTTGCTCTACAGAATTTAGGAAGAGAGCACAGAAGAAGAAACCTTATAGAAGAAAGAAGATGACAGCAAGACATTCCATTTTTTAAAGAAGAGGTAACAAGCAAGCAATGATAATCACTGAGGCACTGAACTTTTTTTAAGGGTAATATGGCAGTGTGATTTGCTTGAAAACAAATCAAAAATTCTTCCATTAGTGTGACTATATATTGCCACCAGAAAATCATTTTAAACACAAACCTGCTGTAAATTGCCTTTCCCTGCATTTACTGGCTGGCAGTTATACAACTGAGATGTTTTACTAGTGCCAATTCACACTGATACCAATAGAAGTATCATTTTCCGACATGGGGGTTATTTATCAACACTGGGCAAATTTGCCCATGGGCAGTTACCCATAGCAACCAACCAGATTCCTGCATTCAATGTTCTACTTGCAGCTGGTTTCAAAAAGCTAATCACTGATTGGTTGCTATAGGGAACTGCCCATGGGCAAATTTGCCCAGTGTTGATAAATGAGCCCCAGTGTGTCACCTGTGCTGGAGCAGATTAAGTGCCCGCTATCACAAATTGTTGAATGTAAATATATAGTTTGTGCCAATGGCTTGGTTACAAAGCAGATGTAAAATCAACAGCTTACATGATATAAAAACTAAAAGAAAATAATGACATGATGGACCAGTACCAGTTAAAAACAGCCTTACTGCATTGTACATACTTTGAGATGATTGGGGCTGTGCAAAAACTACATAACACCAATAAGCAGAAAATAGATTTTACCCATAAATTTCAATGGGCAACCAAAGCCCAAATGACACTTTTCCAGTTAGCCTGAACCACAACTCATAATTATTTAGGGCACCCTAAACTTAAATATATTTTGAAACTGCTTATCACTTAAGAGCCCACTGAGCTTCCTATACTGCCAGGACCCCTAATAATTTACAGGGTCAGCTGCTTCAGTAGGTACATCCCTATTACATAGGCCATTCCTATTGCTTTGGCCATGCCCCTATAATTGTGTTTTGTTTCTGAGAGATGATAAGGAAGGTTGTGGCCAGCCAGCCAGTGAAAATGCAAACTGACGCAAGGCTTTCACTGCTAACTTAGGAGAGTAACACTTCACAGAAGCTAGAAAAAAGGCAATATAACTTTTTCTTTATATTATTATTTACTGCTAACAATAACATTGGATAGATCCTAAGTTTCCAGCACTGAAAGGGTTAATTTAGCTAATAACAGGAAAATAAAAAATCCTTTCCTAATACTGTACTTGGATGTCCTTTCCTCCAGTTACTTTCCCCCTGTACCTAATCCCAGCAATAAAAAGTTACTTAGAGAATTGCCTCTACTATTACTGCAGCTATTTAATTTTCAGATGTATTTTTTCAGATGAATCAAATCCCCACAGAGGTGCCCTTTCTGATGAAAACAAACGTAATTTTAAAAGCCTATTTTGAACTAATTGGTTAATGGCTCCATTAGTTTTCTATTAGAATCTGTATTAAGCTTGTTGGGATGTGTGTGTTAGCTTTGCAGCCATTACTCATCTGCATGAAATGCAGTGTCAGAGACCATTGTATGGCAATGTTAATAACATACACTAAAAACACATCCTGCAAAGTCTGTAGCACACTCATTAGAGAGCACACAGAGATGAATAAATTATAAGCAAACATCCTCATAGGCAAAGTAACAGTTTTCACACAAGCTGAATTATTTGTTGGACCCTGAGACAGGTTATTTTCTTCTCCCTAGTAGTGATGGACAAATTTATTTGCCTTTGGTGAATTCCCGCGGTTCGCAATTAAATTCACAAATCGGCAGTAAAAATTCGACTGGAGAAAATTCGCTGGCGTCTCGTTTTGGACGCCCGTGTCCAAAAACCGATGCCCGCATTTCACAAGTTTCTCTGGGAATTTGAGAAAAATTTGGAGAAGCGAAACGTCCCAGATTCGCCCATCACTACTCCCTGGTATTATCAAAAATGGAAGACAACGGAGTTCTAGGTATTGTAGATTTTATCCTACTGTTTTCCTCTCACTGGGAGTTATATAGTGGAATACAGAACAGGCCTTTGTGCTGTATGTCATTCTGCAAACAAATTATTCTGCAGCATAAACAGCAAAACTGCCTTTGCCACAGGATCGGAATTTAGTAGCAAAAATGTAATCTAACCAATTCTTGACTTACTGACATTACTGCTGACTTGCAATCATGCCCCTTTTTTCCAGAGCACAATAGATTTTTAACACATATAAACATGCTAAAGAGGCTTTACATGATCTCAGATTACTTGGAGGCTTGTCATTAACGTGAGAAGGTGTTTAAACCAAAATAATGTTTACCATCACAGCTGCTGCCTGGTATCATAAAAGCTAAATATAAATATTCTAAATATATTTTTTCAGCCATGGTCTTATATAGACATGGACATGCTGTTCTTCAGGGGTTTTTTTAATGAATGGGACTATTTTACACATAAAATGTGATGCAACTACTGCAGTGTTGAAATAGATCCTTCCGATCTTGCAGTATAACACTGCCCCCTGGAGCTTACATTCGATTTTGCCGTTATGCTGCCGCATAGACAAATTGTATAGTATTTATAAATGTTAATATATTGGAAAAAACACACAGTTCCTGAACAATTAATAGTGTAAACATGATCCAATCCCATACTTAATAACTGGACTTTCATTTCAGTTACACTCAGGGACACCCACAACAAAGTCTGTAAATCCAAAGTAAAGAAATATAGATTTAAGATCTTATTTGTTTGACTGATCCACTGTACCAGCATTTTTATATCCCTTACAAAAGGCACATAAAAACAACATTTTTCTTACCCAGGCATACAAGGAGAAAATAATTTGTAGATGATCCTGATAATAATTGGCCACATCATGTCACGTCAGAGTATGGAGGTCTCATGAGCTCACATACAACACACTAAACCTTAAGTCCAATCCAACTTGTGAGACCAAAACTACATTCCATTTATCTCTGTTGGCCTATCTTTATATTACTCTGTAGCCATTACCCCACTGGAAAATACTTCATCAGACTGCATGAAATTAGCAAGACCATGACACGACTGGCAGGTGGCAGTGATGCAAAAATTGTGAGGCTGCCCCCCTTGGGTGAGTGATGGGAGTGAGTCACTGCCTGACTGTCAGATTTGGGTAGAATGCCTACTTGCTCTTGCTGATACACATGAAAGCTCTGCTTAATAGCCTACTGCAAAATAACCAGATTCACAGATTTCCTTGTTTCCCTACACAAAGGTTACAGAACTTCCCTTCCATTAAGATCTGGAAAATGTTATAGTATAATGTAGAGAGTGACATTCTGAGACAATTTGCAATTGGTTTTCATTTTTTATTGTTTGTGGTTTTTGAGTTATTTAGCTTTTTATTCAGCAGCTCTCTGGTATGCTGTGTCAGCAATTTGGTTTCTAGGGTACAAATTACCCTAGCAACCATGCACTGATTTGAATAAGAGACTGGAATATGAATAGGCGAGGGACTGAATAGAATGATAAGTAATAAAAAGGGGTAATAACAATACAAGAAAATTGCAAATCATTAAAAAACTATGAAAAATAAATAATGAAGACCAATTGAAAAGTTTCTTAGAATTGGCCCTTCTACAATATACTAAAAGTTAACTTGAAGGTGAACCACCCCTTTAATTATTGGCACTTTTGGCTTAATATTTTGAGCTTTCTTTAGCCATGCAAGAGCTTTCTACATCTCTTTACTAAAGGTTGGATTACTCTTACTTTGCAAACTGCTTCAGATTTGAGGATGCCTTCTACCTAATGCAGTTTTCAGATCTCTCCGCAAGCCTTCAGGGGACTTTAGATCTGGACATCACATTTGCTTTGGCAATCTCCTGAGTTTATGATGCCATAAACAGACTTAAGACACTCATTATGTTCCAGGGGCAGCAAAGCAACTACCAAACAAAAAGCAAACCTCCTCCATGCTTTACTGTAGGGATAGCTTCCATGTTTTTGAAGGCATTGTTAAATAAAAAGAGGTGATGTGTTCTACTATCATCGTACTATCGTCTTATCTATTCATAGCATATTCTCCAAAAAGGATTTTAGTTTGTTCAAGTCAGACTCTCTTATGTTTCAGCAGTGGGATCTTCCTGGTTCTTCTAAAATGAAGCCTCTCTATTTGGCAATAAACAAAGGTCACCTTGACTCTGACAGTTGATTGAGTTTTTTTCACCACAATGTGAGCTTCTTCAATGTGAGATTCAAAGTGAAATCTTAATTTGAATGGACACAAAAAAGTTGCTGATTATCTTTCTACTTCCTCTTCTAGTAACAAGCAAGGAAGGACAAACAGTGCAAGATGATTCGGCTTGATTCTGGCAGTAGATTGAGGGTTTTTTTCACCACAATTTGAACTTCTTCAATGTGAAAATTAAATTCAATTTGAAAATTTAATTCCTTAAAAAAATTACTGATTTTCTTTCTACTTCCTCTTCTAATAAGCAAGCAAGGAAGAGCTAAGGAAGCAGAAGGTTCTCCACATGCCATTTCACTTCCTATCTCAGATGCATAGCATTAATCAAATTTGCAGGCCCTGCACCTAAAATAAGTATACACAGTAGTCCACCTTTATGTTAATTTTTGAATATTAAAGAATGGCCAATTCTTAAGTCTTCAAATGGTCTTCATCTTTCAGTGTTTGATTTATTTGCTATTCTCTTCGAACTCATTCCACCATTCAAATGGTGGTAACCGACCCCAGAAGCCAAAAAAATGTTTTGCTCTGTGAGAATAAAATTATATATATACATATATACAGTACACATAGAATAGAAATGTCCCAATATATGGCTGATTAGTAATGAATACAGATCATTAAAACACGGCAGCACAGATATTTATGCAGGGGAACCTAATCTTCTGTTTGATAATTTGCAACGACCCCTAAGCTTAGCTGCTCAGAGCCCACTGAGCATATGAGTGTCGAAGACTCTTTCCAAGATGGTGACCCCCTGTGACAAGTTTGAACTCCTGGATCATTGCTGCTATTGACAAGCTGAAAGTTTAAGCGAGTGCAATGAGTTCAGTATATAAAACGTGGCATATTTAGCCCTATTCATTTTTAGACTTTCCTTGTCCTTTAAGGTACTATTTTATTCATATTCTGTTCTGTCATTTAAACCACTACCTGATTCCTAGGTTAATTTGGACCCCTGCAGACAGACGGCTGCTGAAATTCCAAACAGAACGGCTGAACAAAAAGAACAATAATTAAAAAACCTTTATTAATATAAAGTGCAGATCGATTGTGAATTGTCTCTGAGTAGCACTCTCTTCATCATACTACATTACTTTAAAGGTAAGCAGCTCCTTTAAATGTGCAAAAATGTTCTGCTAGCTATTTACTTAGTATATGCTTCGAAGAAAGTTATCAGGGAAAGTAAAAGTGAACCAACAGCACAAGAACATCTGAGAGAATAGCTGTGATGTTTATTCAAAGCAAGACAAATGTTGCTCTTCTTGGGAAAAGTACATGAAATCTGAAGATTCCTCTTAAAGAACATACATTCTCTACTTCATGAATTGTTCCCATGAAGAGTAAAAGAAGTGTCAGATTAATGCCTGTTAATTTACACCCCTATAAATCTTCTATGACAAGCTGTGCTTTTGTTAGCACCTTGTAGGCAATGATTGTTCTTTGATGTGAGTTCATTTGCCCAGGCCTAAAACTCCAACAAGATACCGCTGCCATGTGAAGGAACAAAAGGATATATTTTATACGGCTTTTTCAGACCCCACCCATAAAAACAGATGAAGAATGGAATATTTCTGCCATTGATGAATTCAGTTGTCTCTGCTGTTGGTTAATTTATTTCTCAAAAAACTGCTCTTAATTTGGCCACAGACGCAGAGATCTGCTCATTTGGCGCAAAACGAGCAGATCTCTCCCCAATTTGCCCACATTGAAGTGGGTGATATCGGACTGATCATAATGCATCCGAAACGGGTGGTCGGATTGCAGCACCGCATACACTCACAGATGTGGCTGTGATCCAACGGGATTTTTTTAACCTGCCCGATCGAGGTGGCCAGATATCGATCAGGGAAGCCAGTTGGATGGCACTACACATGGGCCAATAAACTGCCAACTTGACCAAGCATCTTTTATTGGCACGTGTGTGGGGGCTATTACCGTCAGTTACTGGGGAAATTGTTAACTAGGCCCTTCTAAATATTTCAGGTGTTAGGGTCACTAACAAATGACTATGTAATAGGGGCATCATGAATACATACATAAATGTGAAGTACATTTTTATGCTTTTATTATGCACCCCTTTAAAAGAGAAGGAAAGACACATTAAATACTTATCTCCCAGTAGTATCCCCCAAGGCCTTCTCCATATTGCACATGCACGAAGAAAAAAACCCAACTTGACCCCAGAAGCACATCTCACTGTTGCCTACTATTTATAAATTTGTGTCACTTTGCAGCGCTTGATGCTGTTTGCAGTAAGAACAGTAATGAAAGTTAAAGATCGAGTGTCTCCTTAGTAACCCGACGCTTAGAATCTGATTGGGCAAGGGGCGCGATCTTCAGGGTCAATGATGACACTCGAAAATGCAAATTAGTATGCGCGTCATCTTGATATGGAGCAAGGAAACGCCCACAGCACTTGAGCAGTAGATGGCAATTACAACAAATGCACATCAAGGCTGCCTCTGGCAGCAGGACACAAGCAGACTGTGTAGAGCGTGATGTCACCAGAGTCCACCGCTGCAGTCTGCCTAGCAGCGCTACTGCTTCCACTACATTCCATGGAGAAAACATTTAAAAGGCTATGTAAGTTGCTTTGCCACAAGCCTTGGATTAGAGGCCTATTTATAATTTGACTTTCCTTCTCTTTTAAACTCAAGCAATAATTTCTCAGAATGAACCATTAAACACAATATTCTGAAGTTGTTTTCTAATTTTCATTATCTAACAGTTCCTAATAAACATGATTCCTTTTTTCTCTCTCTCCGAGGTTAGCGAGAAAAGGTTTCATGTTCACACACAAACCAAAAAACACACACAAATGGAAATAGAAGTGGTTCTATCAGCCAATGAACAGACAGATCTGTGTCTTTTACACTCAGTTTTACATTTAGAACAGCTCAAGGTAAAATGGAAATACCTCCAGACATGTACATTCCAATTGGATAAGATTCTTTAGTACAGGCATGGGATCCGATATACAGAAAGCTTTGGATTACGGGATGGTCGCTTCCCATAGACTCCATTTCATCCAAATAATCCTAATAAAAAATATTTCCTTTTTCTCTGTAATAATTTCACAGTACCTTGTATTCGATCCAGTCTAAAATATTAGATAAAAACCAGCATGATGGGTTCATTTCATGTTTAAAGGAGAATCCAACCTGTAATGAAAAAACCCTCCCCTGTGTAGACGTGGGCCCTGAGCAGCTGTTGAGAAGCTAAATTTAGGGTTGTTGCAAATTATTCAGCAGAAAATGAGGTTGGCCTGTAATATAAGCTGATGCTACAGGGCTGATTATTAAATTCTGATGCTAGTTACACTGGTTCCTGTGCTGCCACCTAGTAATTATCTGCATTAATGACTTATACTGTGACATTTCTATTCTATGTGTACTGTATATTGTGAGTTTGTCCCTAAGCTCAGTAAGCGACAGCAGCACAGAGCATGTGAATCAGTGAATCAGCAGAAAAGAAGATGGGGAGCTACTGGGGCATCTTTGGAGACACAGGTCTTTACTGCTAAAGGGCTGTGGTTGCCTTGGGCTGGTACAGAAGCCCAAAACAATGTACAACATTTCTAGCTACTTCTTTAGTTTAGCTTTCCTTGTCCTTTAAAGGCAGTTAAAATGCAGTGTTAATTATTGCTTACCAAGCAAACACATGTAATTTTTTGTTTCCTACATGGGGAATGAAAGCTGGGGGAACCTTTCCAGCTGTTCACTGGGCATCTTATTTTATTCAGTTTATGTTACACAAGGAAGAGTAACCCACAGCCTTACACTTATTTCTAGCTATCAATCCCAGCCACAGCCCAAGGTTGAATGGGGCTGCTAAAACTTGCACACAAATAAAATATGACACATAAAACCAAAAATAGAAAAAAAAATGTTTAATTGTATTTCTTATGTTCTGTTTCCTTGAAAGTTTCTCCAGTCCATATCCAGCAAATCTGAAGTCCTGATTATAGTAATAATATAGTGCTAAGAAAAAATTGTTCAGAACACCCCCTCCCCAAAAAAAACCCAAATATTAAATAACTTATTACATTGCATCATAATCTTCATCATCCTCATGTTTGCGCTTTACAGAGTTGGATTCATTAGCTGTATTCTGTGATGACACCATGTTTGTTGTAATGAGAATATTCTTTGAACCAATTAGGGAGGGGTTAATGAGAACATTCTGAACTGTGGTAGTTGTTGGAGTAGCTAGAAAAGAACAAACACATATGAATAATTAAGATTTTACAAGAAGTTAGAAATAAAGAGTACTAGAAACTAGTCTTTATTTTTGTTTCTGTAGCGTTTCACTTTAAAAGGGGTTGTTCACCTTTAAATAAACTTTTAGAATTTTATGGTGTAGACCAACGCTGTCCAACTGCTGTGGTACCAACGGCTGGAATTTTTGATGGCCTACATGGAGGAGAGTAAATAATGGAAGCTAGTGTTGATCACTCAACTCTTTTAGAACACACCCATTTAAATGATGCCCGTTTAACCCACACAGGGAGCATAGGGCAAGCGGAGTATGGCATACACAGGGAGCACCATACGATTAGCAAAAGGGCTTTTAGTCAGACAGAAATACAGTGATATTTTAGGCCAGCAACAGCCTTTCTGCTGGAGGAGAGGCTGTTGCTGTCCTGAAACTTTGCTATATTTCTGTTTGACTAAAAGCCCTTTTGCTAATAAAGGCTTTTTAAGAAAAATCCTTGGTATGGTGCTGTCTATCTGCATAAACTGGCTCTACAGTTCAGGTGGAAGTGGTTGCCAGAGACCTGCACCTAACAACACTGTATTCCGTGAGTGAGTGCTGCCTCCTATTCTTTCTTAGACTTTCATGTGGGGGCCACACAAGGAGGGGGGGAGGGGGGTTGCAGGTCACCAGTTGGACAGCACAGGTTTAGACAGTGATATTCTGAGTCAATTTGTAATTCAACTTAATTTATTATTGTGTTTTTTTTAATTACTTAACTTTTTGTTCAGAAGCTCTCAATTAGGGAATTTCAGCAACATTCTGGTTTCTAGGGTGCAATTTAGCCTAACAACAAGGCAGTGGTTTAAATAAGGGATCAACCGAATCCAGGATATTTCAGCAGGATTCGGCCAAATCCTTCTGCCTGGTTGAACTGAAACATAATTTGCATATGCAAATTAGGGTCGGGGAGGGAAATATTGTCACTTTTCATCATAAAACAACTTTTTCCTTTCCTGCCCCCAATTGGCATATGCAAATTAAGATTTGGTTCGATATTCAGCAGAATCTTTCACAAAAGACAATTAGTCCATATAAAGTCTGTATTATTTCCTGTAAGTGAAGAAGAAAAAAAATAAAAATGTTACTAACCTGTTTTAACTGATGTCTGTGAGGTTGGGATCTGTACGGTAAACCTCTGACTAGTTAGTGACACAGGTGTGCCCACTTTAGAAACAGAAACTGTTTGTGCAGATGGTGTTCCTAGATAAATATACAAATTATAGTGCTGAATACGTGCTGTACTTCATATAAGCCTATACAACCAAGGTACATCTAAAATGTAACATAATATGTTAGGTTGAAAAAGACACACGTCCATCAAGTTCAACCTTTTAACTCTAT
>CM044446.1:45165567-45182601 GCA_024363595.1 Xenopus borealis | reverse complement strand
AGAGTTTCATGATGCTTCATGTTCCAAGTGTAGGGAGGATTATGCTAATCCTGCCTCTCAATGAGTAAGCAGCAACAATGGAAATGCACTTATATATAATACAATCATTTCCATCAATAAGTTTAATAAGAGTCATTAATCCCTTGGGCTCCAGAGAGGTTTGCAATGCACGGTTGCTGGAAACCTCTGTGGCACTCAAGGCATTAAAAGATAAATATAAGGGGAGGGGAGAATATTTGCATGGAGTGTGGCTATTTGATTACAAAGTACTGAATGACAACAGCAAACAGGAAAGCCACAATGGCAAAAACCAGAAGGAGCAGCACCGCAAACTGCTCATCACTTAAAGGCTTCCTCTTGGTCTTTGTGGTTTCTGTGGTAGCGTTGGCACAATTTAGAACCAATTCTTGTTTTTGAGATGAGAATGTGGTGCTTGGACTGTAAGGCCCATACAACTCCTGCACCCCAGCAAGTTCTTGGTACTGCCGACCCGCACAAACTCGAAACCGGTATTCACAGTTTGTTTGAAAGTTTGTAAAACTGAACGAGGTGTCGGGTCCTTTGTAAACCTGTTCCATGAAAAGGAAAATTGAGGTTACGGAGCTGCATTATGTACAACAATACGCATATTCATCTCAGACTGAAGCTGGCCATAGACACCGAGATCTGATTGTATGAATCCTCGAACAATCGGACGTCCCCATCTCCCAAGATGCCACTAATCTTCAGTTTAAATAAAGTAGTAAAAGAACAGATCACACGATGTTCTGCCCTGACAGCAATCACATGAAAGTTTATGTCCGACAAAGCTGGTAACAGTCTCCCACTGAAAATCGTCAGATCGGCAATAAATGCAGAGATATAATCGGCAGTCGACAGAAATCTTTTTTCTGTCTGATCAACTGAATGACCGATCGGTATGGCAAGACAAATGTCGGAGCACTCCACATACGATCTGAAAATCGTATGAATTGAGGATTCGTATGAGCAGATCTTTGAGTCTATGGCCAGCTTTATTATAACCCTGAACGGTTAAGATTTTAAAGCTCAGAAACAGCTACCACAGAAGGAATGCACATGCTGAAACATCTATAAACGTGTTTCAGTCCCAACTTCCTTGCCAGGATTTTAAAAGGTGCAGAAAGAGAAAACCTGTTAAACAGCTGGATTTAAAGAAAATGTAACTGTGATGGGTATATTAGGGTATATCAACATTTGCTTTGGAAGTCGAGTTCCCCTTTAAATTTGGAGTTGGTGTGAGGAAGTGTTTTTCCTCTTTGGTAGTTGTGACTCCTAACTCCTTTTTGGTAAGACAGAGTCATGTCTGGCTTCATTACTAGGCATCTAGACACTTAGGGGCAGATTTATCAACAATTGGATGTAATTTTTTTTCCAAGTTATATTTTTGAAAACTAGAATGTTAGCGAGTTAATAATAAAAAAACTCTAATGCAAAAAAATTGGCAATAAACTCCAACAGGAGATGTCCTAGGCAAAGCTCAAGTTTTTGTGGTTGATTTGAGGGTTTTTATATGAAAACACGATCTATTCAAGTTTTCAAGACATACATTTGATCAATTTGAGTTTTTTCAGGACATGAATTTGATCATTAGATTTTTTGAAAATTCAGATTTTTCTGTAATCATGCCAACATTTGAAATTTGCCTTTATCCAAGGTAGTAACCCCTCATACAACTCACAAATTCAATTCTTGATAAACATGCCCCTTAGAATGAGAGAAAATGTAACTTACATGGTATAAGAAATTTAATTTATTTTTACGAAACTACTGCTTTTGGGAGATGTCTAATATATAAAGGGGACCCGCCACCCAAAATAAATATTCAAAATCCTATTTTATCACATTAGTCAAGCAAAATTAACTTTATTTACACTATATAAATTATTTTAATCTTGTTTCCTTCAGTCTGGGAATTCAAAATTATAGCAAGCAGGCAGGAGCCATTTTGTGGACACTGTTATTAAATGAAGCATTATATCATCTTAGAATCTTGTTTGTGCACCAGAATGGGGGACCCAATGCCTATTCCCATGCCCTGTCTACACAATTAAATGGTTAAGAGAACTGGGGGAATGTGTGGGGAGAGCAGTGACATCTAGGAAGTGCTGAATGGAAAGTGAAAGTAATTGTCTGCCCCGCCTCTATGCCTAAGGCATAGAGGAGTGGCAGACAGTATTTGATTGGCAGCTGATATTTTTAAATGAGCTTAAAACAGCTATGAATGCTTTAATAAAAAAATAGAAATTGTATTTCATGTTTAATTTGAAAAGGACAGATTTGTGTGTCTGGTTGACAGGTCCACTTTAAGCAATGGGACTGAGGAAGATAAATATAAATGTAATATTTCTGAATGTACCTGCTCAAACTCTCTCCCGTTGGTAAGTTGAAGTATGTAAACAATGGCATCTCCTCTCATGGGCTGCAAGGGCTCCCAAGTAACTTCACATAAATGACTTTCAATCTGCTGCACTTTGGGTGCTAAAAATGATCAAATAGAACAATAGTTAACATATTATATCATAAGCTATGATAACAGTTTCTACTGCCAAGCTGACCCACATTATAAATAAAGCTTAAAGGAAGAAAAACAAGACATACAATGTGTTAAAGGGGCTGTTCACCTTCCAAACACTTTTTTCTGTTCAGTTGTTTTCAAATTGTTCCCCAGAAATAAAGACTTTTTTCAATTACTTTCCATTATTTATCTTTTACAGTTTTTCCAAAATCTAAGTTTAAAGTTGAATGTTGGTGTCTGTGGTGTTTGAGTCTGGCAGCTCAGTAATTCAGGTGCAGACTCTAAACTGATACAATTTTGCAACATTTAATTGATTTTAATTAAAAAAATTTTGATTTTGAACATTTAATTGATACATACACAGCAACATCTCTGGAGTATTAGCAAATTTTGTATCAATTCTAACAGCTGCCTGTAATGAAACCCAGAGATTCTGCTCAGCAGGGACAAAGATAAGAAATATATCCATTAAATGTATCAGTTTAGAACAGTTGGGGGCGACCCATGACGTGTTTTGTCAGTTTTACTTCTGCCTATGTGTAAAAATCAAAATGCACCTACCTCTTAATGCCGCCGGCGGAGATTTGGTTGTAGCAAAACTGTAAACTTGAGAGAAAGGCCCTTCTCCTGCATCATTATATGCCTGGATCCTGAATTTGTAAGTAGTGGACTCATTTAGTCTCTGCATCTTGTACGTGTGGCAGGGCCCATTGTAGATTGTAAAAAACCTAAACAAAGCAGGATCCTGTATTTATTGTGCTTTGAACAAAAATTAGTTAAAGGAGAAGAAAAGCTACAGAGGCATTTTATTGCCAATAGATTCGCTGCAATAATGCAAGCTAGAATGCTATATTAATTCTGTAGAATGTTTTACCATACCTGATTAAAAAGCTCTATAAACTCTGTTTGTTTAGAATAGTAGCTTCAGTATTAGCTTGGTGTGACATCACTTCCTGTCTGAGCCTCTCCCTGCTCACTTATAGCTTTGGGCTCATATGACAGCGAGGGGGGTGGGGGAAGAGGAGCAAACTGAGCATGCTCACGCCCAGCTTACAACTTTGAGGGTTCACTGGTATATTAATATAGACCTTTCTCATAAGGCATACTTAGTTTTAACCTCTCCTTCTAAGTCTGAAAATAATGTTATTCCAAAAACTTAGCCTTAATGTGTGTGCCAGCTTTGCCTTCCCTCTGTGTGTTTGCCTTCATGCTGTGCCTTCACTCTGTGCCTGCCCTTACACAATTGGCGCCCAAGCCACTTGTACTGCTCTAGGCCATACTCACTCACTGGGATGCGTAGGGTGATGTACTGCTCTGGGAAGCGTTTTCATGCCAGCAGCTATGCTGATAAGTCGGGGTCAAGCGTCAAGGGAAAAAAATTTGTGCATGCGCAATGTGCAGGAGCCATGGGGGAAGTGACGTCAGCACTGTTAAAATGGCGCCGGCAAACTCCCGAAGATAGAGGGAACTTGCCAGGCGAATTACTTCATTATAGATGCAAATTCAGAAATGATAATATAGCGTTTCAGGAGGCGCATGCGTCTATTTCAAACTTTTCCTTATCCTTTAAGCCCTCCAGTATATGTTTGTAGTGAATAGCCTTGCCAACTGGTTTCATTCACTTTAATATTCACAGTTAATATATTCTAGACCACAATTTTGAGGCCTATAAAATATTCAGAAAAATGTAGATATCACTCTATAGATTGAAGTAAACAGTTGGCAAGTCCCAGTTATGGTTTCTGCTGCAGTGAATTGGTAAAGGTTTCAGTGCCAGAAAACAACAAGCAGGTAGTGGAAACAAGGATATGCCTGCATGAATCATTTGAACAAACAAAGATACAAGTTGAGAATTTACCATTTACAAGAAAGTTGGATTGAGGTTGTAGTTAAAAAGAAAATCCACATAGCGCCTATTTAAATGACGATAAGTAGAGGATAAACTGTATATCATATAAAATCTCTTTAATTGCCTATTTGATTTGAAAGAGCTCAAACCACTCAGCTGGGAGCCAGATTTAAAAATGTATCTTTCTTATTAATCATGAAAATGCCTCATGTAATTATGTTGTAGCTAATGGGCCAACAGAGGTACAGATTGTTACAAGATTAATTAGTTCATTGTATTATACTTATTAACTGGAAATGGCTCTTATGTAAGCCCAAAAATGTAAGCTGATGGGCCATTAAAGCTCTGGATAAATACTGATCAGTCATTGCTGACATGCGCTGCGATGCTTACCTGCTGGACTTATCCTCCATTTGTAAATTGAATTGGGAGGTCTCAGATGCTAATGCTTTACTGGAACCATCACCCCATTTCAACTTAAGGCTCTGGTGACTGAAGACCACACATTCCAGATGGGGAGGGTTTGGAGGTGGAGGCTTGGTTCTGGCCTTGATTGAAGTACTGAATGGCCCAACACCCAAGCTGTTTATGGCCTGAATTCTTATTCTGGAAAAAAAAAGAATACATTTTTCAAAGTTCCAAGGCCTGATGAACAAGACAGACTGACATATAATGATATCTGTCAGAGGTGTTCAAATAGTTGGGCTCAGGCCACATTTTTGACAAGTCTAGCTTTTGCAACACCTTTTCTAAAGTAAGTACGCTGTAGACTAAATATATTGACCCGTTGCAATGGGGCAAAAGTCAGCCCAGACATGCTGTCAAGAGACGTGTTCAGTTGCTGATAATTTATAGGCTCAGCACATTTAAGGAAACTTTGTCAGATAATCCCAAATTCATTTCTAGATACTGATTGTTCTCAGTAGTCCTTTAAAGGACAAGGAAAGTTAAACTAAAGAAGTCTTTAAAATGTTGAACATTATGTTTTGTGCTTCTGTACCAGCCCAAGGCAACCAAAGACCAGCAGCAGGGAAGATCTGTGTGTCCAAAGATGCCCCAGTAGCTCCCCATCTTCTTTTCTGCTGATTCACTGATTCACATGCTCTGTGCTGCTGTCACTTACTGAGCTTAGGGACCCACTCACAATATACTGAACATATAGACAATAGAAAGTCTATTAGTAATTAATGCAGATATTTACTATATGGCAGCACAGAAACCAGTGCAACTAGCATCAGAATTTAATCATCAGCCCTGTAGCATCAACCTTATATTACAGCCCAATGTAATTTTCTGCTTGATAATGAGTGACGACCCCTAAGCTTAGCTGCTCAGAGCCCACTGAGCATGCGAGTGTCACAGACACTTTCCAAGATGGTGACCCTCTGTGACAAGAACTCCTGGATCATTGCTGCTATTGACAAGCTGAAACTTTAGGCTGGTGCAATAAGTTCAGTATAAAAAAAATTACATCAATGATACAATGTCAACGAGATCTTCTAGGTGGCTTTTGACTTCCTGAACAGGGGGCAAATTATATATTATAGCACCCAAGTTTTATTTATGTCAAGTGACAAATAATAAATCACTAAGTAATGTTAATAATAATAATAAAAATCCGAGGATCCTGCTGAAGGCACAAGGAGAACTGAAATGCATTGATGGCGGTAATTATATGAAGCTACAATAAATTCACTTGCCAATCTGCCCGTGGATGCCTCCAGTTCGTTTTGCTATTTGATTTATTGGGAAGAACCGGGATTAGTTAAAATATGGCGACTGCTGGTATATACATACAAACATGCATACAAAGTTCTGTTCAGAATAACAGCAGTGTGTTAAAGCTCAAAAAGATTTTTTTTCAGCAATGGGACTTTGCGGGGGCTTCTTGCCGATAGCTTGACTTCTAATTGTAACAATACTCACAGGGAACTTTAAACCTTCTCTTATCTTCCTGGAGCTGATCATTGGCGAGTCTTTGCCACTTTGGCTATTTTCCCCATCTATTAATATGGTAGTTTTCCAATTGCTTCCACATCTTTCAGGTTTTGGTTGCCATTTTAGCTGAGCAGCCTATCATTTTCTGCACTTCTTCATATGTTTTCCCCTCTCCAATCAACTTTTTCATCAAAGTACACTATTACTCTGAACAATGTCTGAAACTAACCGATTTTATCAGATTTTCAGAGAAATGCACTATAAACAGCATGCATAACATGCGTTGCTTTCCTTCTTTAAATAAGGGCAGTAATTGACACCTGTTTTTTCTTCACAGAATGAATGACCTCATTAATTGATCTCCCCACTGCATTTATTTGGAACAAGCTTTTATTATTATATTGAGCACTGCTATTATTTTGAACAAGCCTCAATTAACGACTCAGTAACAAAGAATCAGCATGCATGTACTGACTGTTGGTTTTCTTAATCATCTACTACACCTACTAGCAAATTATTTGCCATGTAGAAATATAATTTCTACCAAAGAATAATTATTTTAGTCATCCGCACTCACTTACTCCACATCCAAGTTGCGTAAACTTGCAATGCCAGTATCAATGTTTCAAAGATTAAGAATGTCTTTTAAGACCCAGTGAGTGTGCTCATGTACTGCTGTGATTTTATACTGTATATGTATTTACATATAACTGGGTATTCCATTTAAATGGATGGGGGGAAAAAAAATAAAAAAATGTATATCTTTAAAAAATGAATTGTGTTTGAGAACATGCAACGTTAAGTTTATTACCTGTAGGTCCGATCAGGGACCAGATTTTGAAGAATACAACTGGTTACACAGTCAACGGTTAGCTGATGCTTCTCCCCATATTCTACATTGTAGCCAGTGATGTCTGACCCATTGCAACATGGCTCTTTCCACTGGATAGCAAGGCACTGTGATGGCGGGGCTTCCAATAGCTCTTCATCTACTACTTGCACAAATGGAACAGCAGCAGGTACAGATGCTGGAGTTGTTATCATGGCCGTGTCACCAAACAGTCCAGAACCAGCTAAGTTGATAGCCTGAAAGAAATTATACTATGTATGATTACATGTTAAAGGCATAGATTCCGTTATTCATAACATGCAATGTATACCAGTACAACCTGCTGTGTAATGTGCCTAGAGCCTTCCAAGACCGTGTAATTTTATATAACAATATACTACAGGTATATCCAGAAATCTCCAAATGAGAGAAAGGCCATGGACTCTATTTTATTAAAATAATCCAAATTTTGAAAAAGGATTTCCTTTTTTTTCTGTAATAATAAACAGTGTTTTGTACTTGATCCAAACTAAGATATAATTAATCCTTATTGGAAGCAAAACCAGCCTATTGAGGTTATTTAATGTTTACATGATTTTCTAGTAGGCTTTAGGTATAAAGATCCAAATTATGGACAGATCCGTTATTCAGAAAAGCCCAGACCCCAAGCATTCTGGATACCAGGTCTCATACCTGTAATGCTTAAGAATAGTAATAATGCAATAGATAATAGTAATAAAAAGTAATAGTGCAATAAATACAAAATACAGTAACTGTGCATTGCATTAAATAATACAAACTAAAAAACATGCTAAAATAAATCTGTTATCCAGAAACCCATTATCCAGAAAGCTCAGAATTACAAAAAGTCCATCTCCCATAACTCCATTTAATTAAATAATTCGCATTTTTAAAAATAATAATAGAGTAACTTGAGCTTGAGCCAAGCTAAGATACAATTAATCATAATGAGAGGGAAACAATCCTATTGGGTTTAATTAATGTTTAAATAATTTTTTTGCAGATTTAAAGTATGGAGATCCAAATTACAGAAAGATCCCTTGTCATAAAATCCTCTGTCCATAGCTTTCTGGATAACTGTTCCACTACCTGTAGTGCCATACTTTTCACAGACACAGATTCCAAATGACCGCTAATATACATACATTTTTTAATGCCCCGTGTTTAGAATATGAAAATACATACTACATTTCCCTGCTGTGAAACAGCTGACATTATCAAGTTTGAATGCCATGTGTATATGTTATAAACAATAAGTACTATAGAGCAAAGTGTACAGCAACCAAAGGGTAACAACATGTAAAGTATTAGGTTCTATATATTTTCATATGGATACTGAAAAGACTCATCCAAAGCTATGCAAGAATGATTACAAGGTGTTATTTTTACATACAGCTATCATAGGTAAGGGGAAAACATCTGTGTGCGGTGACTCATACCTGAACTCTGCAGTAATAAGTGGTAGCAGGTGTCAATCCCTTGATTTCGTAACTCGGACATGCGCCGTTGTAAACGATTTGCATACAACCTTCTATTCTCCCCCATTCTAGCCTGTATTCTGTTATATCTGTACCATTACACATAGGGATCTGAAAATATGAAAGACAGCAAATATAGTTGAGTGTCTAAAACTACACAGTTGCTTCCATTACAGTATGTAACTTGAAGGAGCTATTGTGCTGCCACAAAAAACAAAAGATACAATAAATTCTAGGGATGCACCGAATCCAGGATTCGGTTCGGGATTCAGCTAGGATTCGGCCTTTTTCAGCAGGATTCAAATTCGGCCAAATCCTTCTGCCTGGCCGAAACGAATCCTAATTTGCACATGCAAATTAGGGCCAGGGAGGAAAATCACGTGACTTTTTGGCAAGAAACAAGTAAAAAAAAATTTCCCCTTCCCACCCCTAATTTGCATATGCAAATTAGGGTTCGGATTCGGTTCGGTATTCGGCTGAATCTTTCGGGAAGGATTTGGGGGTTCGGCCGAATCCAAAATAGTGGATTTGGTGCATCTCTAATAAATTCCCCCTTTTTTGTTTCTGTATCCTATCCCAGTTATACCTAAAACAATAAAAAGAACACCTGTTAAAAAAAAAGATACAATAAATATGAATGCATGATTTTACAAAAAAAACATTACTCCAATCTGGTTTTATAGGCTCAGTGGAAAAGTATTTTCTTCTGCTCAGTCTACTGTGTCGTGAATGGAATGGACAGAATTCAGTAGATTACCATAAAACAACAATGATATTAGACTTGAGTCCCCACATGACAAATGCACCTCAACAGCCCCTGGTGAGGTCAAGCTTTGTGTGCTTACAGGGGCTCCTTCAATTTGAATGCAACTCGGCAGCTTGATTTATAGATGGGGCCTTCTCTGTGGCATAATCATTTGGGTGAATCAAAGTAATTTGAATTTTAAAAATGGAAGATTGGGGTCAGCAAGGGGCAGCAACCACCACCCTGTTTTTTAGGGGTTCAGGAAGCAGATAAACAATAGGAGTCAATATCATGGGGTGGTCTCTAATCGCTACCAAGCACAGGTCATAGAAAGCAAATACCAGAGGGCAAAGCTGAACTGAGAAAAAGAAATATACCAGCTACCAGGCCAAAAGTCTAGGGTGAGTGTTTCTCTGCCTTTAAAACTCTGGTTATAGCCTTTTAAATAGCAGGACCCCGGGATCCATTTCTACTCCGCTTCCTATCTCTCCCAACAAGCATGTTCACACCAGAAAAGGTACATGACCATACAAGCCTGGAGAAGACAAAGCCACAGTACTGGTGGGGTGAAATGGGTGCAGTACCTTCACAGTCTGAATACCAAGGTACCCAAGTATGTGTATGCTTTTTTCTATAATCAAGCAAACAAACTGCTTAGGGGTCATGACATTAGCCTAAAGTACAATATCAACAATCAATTCACAGCATGTAGAAAAGATTAAAACAGAATATGTACACACATGGTATCAGCATTTATATTTCCAATACACCAGCAATAACTCTTATGTATCTTTCCATGTGACTAGCAATCTATACCAAAGATCGTCATCCTGTCGCTTGCCTATTTCCAACCAATGCATGTGTGTTTATATATGTCTCTGCTTATGTGTTTTAGTGTTGATAGAAGGTTTTCCAATGTAGTAAATGAGTAAGTGTTCAAAATACAGTGTTCACAGACATAGTTTTACGCATTCTCACCTCCCAGCTGGCTAGGACACAGTTTGCACTCTTACAGATCAGCATTGGCATTTTGCAGCTTTCAGGAGGGTCTGGAGCTGTGCAGAATTCTGATTTAGGTGAATAAGGTCCACACTAAAAGGTAACAAACAAACAAACAGGCAGTGAAGGATTGGTCACAGCTAGTAACACAGAGAGCAAACCATGTTTATAATATCTGAATTCATTACCCCAGCTTTATTTGTGGCTTTGATCCAGAAGCAATAGGACTGTCCTGGCAGGAGGTTGCTTACTGTGCATTCAAGCTCTGGGCCCTGGTACACTGCTGCTCGATCTTCTTCTTCAGGTTTTTCCATCTCTACAGTGTAAGCGGTCACTTCTGAGCCACCGTCTGAAGAAGGAGGAGCTGGAAAGCAACAAAGTGTTTTTACAAGTCTTATAAATCAAGGTCTATGGCCTTCTGCGACACATTCTTTTCCTGAACTTACATTTTACTACTCATTACTCTTAAAGGGGTGGTTCACCTTCAAGTTAACGTTTAGTATATTGTAGAAGGGCCAATTCTAAGAAACTTTTCAATTGGTCTTCATTATTTATTTTTCATAGTTTTCTAATGATTTGCAATTTTCTTCTGTTTCTTTGCTGCTTTCAAATATGGGTCACTGACACCATCTAAAAACAAATGCTCTGTAAGGCTACAAATGTATTGTTATTGCCACTTTTTATTACTTATCATTCTATTGAATCCCTCTCCTATTCATATTTCAGTCTCTTAGTCAAATCAATGCAGGGTTGCTATGGTAATTTGTACCCTAGAAACCAAATTGCTGACACTGCAAACTAGAGAGCTGCTGAATAAAATGCTAAATAACTATAAAACCACAAACAATAAAAAATGAAAACCAATTGCAAATTGTCTCAGATTATCACTCTCTACATTATACTAAAAGTTAACTCAAAGGTGAACAACCCCTTTAAAAGAGAAGAAAAGTTACTGAGGCAACTCTAGAAGCTCTCTGTTTAGGATAGCAGCTGCAGTATTAGCTTGGTGTGACATCACTTCCTGCTGGAGTCTCTCCCTGCTCACTTATAGCTTAAGGCTCAGATTACAGGAGGGAAGCGGAGAGGAGCAAACTGAGCATGCTCACACCCGGGGCAAGGAGGTTTAAGCTAAAGGCAGGAATGGCATGTGTACACAATAGAAGGAAAGAAATGCTGTGTTTCTTTTGAACTCAGAACTTGAACTTTCTTTTAAGAGCAGCACTACTATGAGGGTATACTGGTGTATTTAAGTGGACCTTTCTGATAAGGCTTAGTTAGTTTTAACCTTTCCATCTCCTATGAGCAAAAAGAGTAGAAAAAGAGGAAAGACACTTATTTTAGAACACAAAATGAGGCACAAATTGAACAGCTACACTTATAGATAGATAGTCTTGCACATATGGTTATTGGTCTTGCCAGCTGTCCGGATAGCTGCCTAGGGCTGTGTTATCTTCTCTACAATACTAATTGCAAGCACTGACTAAGCTTTTGGCAAAGCTGGTTAAACATATGTTTCTGACATTGATATATTCACTTTAAATATTTCCTGAGGTTCTCTGGTATGTAATAATCTTGGGTTTTGTAGTTTACAAAGTCAGCCCTTTGAGCTTCTTCTGCCTGAAAACAGCTGTGATAAAAATAAATACATGTTGCCAGTATTTACTTTCCCAAGAACAACAGAGCAGGGCAAGTTCTACAGTAAAGTTCAGCCTTCAGCCCAAAAATTCCCAGCATCCCAAACAACAGAAAACCCTAAGCTGTGTTTATAGTAAAATAAATCAACACAAGAGAAGGATGTGGAACTTACTCCACTGCAGACTCAGTTCCTTGGGTTTGGCTTTCCCACACAATCTTACGGGTTGGCAAAGACCTGGAGGTGCAATAGCTGTCTGGACCGTTAATACATCAGAAGCCTAGAAAAAATGGGAAAGTAAGGGGTGATAAGTGCCTGAAGCAGGTCTGAAACTATAATAGGTGAGAACCTACCTAATTGTTTTTAAAATGGTAGCGTTATATTAAAACGGTAAAGT
The DNA here is from genome assembly GCA_024363595.1 of Xenopus borealis. NCBI lineage: Eukaryota > Metazoa > Chordata > Amphibia > Anura > Pipidae > Xenopus > Xenopus borealis. Next base: position 45,170,176 of record CM044446.1, on the reverse strand, counting down.
TGTATTCTTAACCACTCATACCCATTTTTTTGCTGACAGAGCTACTTTCATAAGAATAGGTTTTGAATATTTGAAGACATCTGAGTACTGTAATAATTTTTAACCCTATAATTACAGGGTCATTACAACTTCATTAAAGGGGTGGTTCACCTTCAAGTAAACTTTTAGTATATTGTAGAAGGGACAATTCTAAGAAACTTTTCAATTGGTCTTCATTATTTATTTTTCATAGTTTTTTAATGATTTGCAGTTTCTTTCCAGCTTTAAAATGGGGGTCACTGACACCATCTAAAAACAAATGCTGTGTAAGGCTACAAATGTATTGTTATTGCCAATTTTTATTACTTATCATTCTATTCAGTCCCTCTCCTATTCATATCCCAGTCTCTTATTCAAATCAATGCAGGGTTGCTAGGGTAATTTGCACCCTAGAAACCAAATTGCTGACACTGCAAATTAGAGAGCTGCTGAATTAAAAGCTAAATAACTATAAAACTACAAACAATAAAAAATGAAAACCAATTGCAAATTGTCTCAGAATATCACTCCCTACATTATACTAAAAGTTAACTCAAAGGTGAACAACCCCTTTAAATTGTAGCTGGCATTAATAATCATGAAAAAACAATCGACAATGTAAATAGAAACTAAGATGATAATGATGAACTGAACCTGATGCAACTTTATTAGAACTGGTATTTTTGTGATATCTGAATAATGTCCTAATAAGCTTTGCAGTGGCTGTCCAATAATAGGCCAGCAGAGATGGAATGTTCTATAGAGCAATAGGGAATATTTAACACAGGATTGCTGTGTGGGTATTATACGGAAGCAGTTTCTATTTTATACAGTTTCCAGCTATATTTAAGAACAATGCATCGCTACGTGCCCCATATTGCTTCCCATTGACTTAGGTAATAGATGCGGAAGGGCATGGGGTTATTCTCAGGCAGCATAACATGGCTAGAAGTCAAGACTGACTTCTTTAAGGAAAGCTTCATAAACAGATGTAGCAGACTTCCAGAACATACAATAGGAACCAATTCAGGAAAGGAATGCAGATATGTAACATTTATAAAGATACTTTGAAGATTTAAATATATAATAAGTTATATGTTCTTTTGTGTGTTTTAGGGCCATATTGATCAAGGGATTAAAGTGAAAATAAAACCCTAAAAAATATCCTAAATAAGTGAAGAGATGTGACATTTTCCATGGCCGGCTCAATTTTTACCCCTTGATAAATATGCCCTTGAAATTTAAATAGCACTATTTAACTGGCACTAACCTCTTCTGAGCATTATATAGTGCAACCTTAAATGACAGCATTATGTTATCTGTGTTACTGCTATTTGTGGCTATATGCGAATTAAAAGCTTTAATTTCACTGGAACATGTAAGGCAAGAAGAAACAGCTTCAATGGAAACACAACTTACTGGACTAGAGCCCATGATATTCATGCAGTACATTCTTAATTTATAGCAGGTGCCAGGTTTCAGGTGATCACACACATGTTCTTTAGAAGACCCACTGTATATCACTTCCCATTTGTTTCCTAAAAGAAAATGGATCACAGTATAGATTAATCTGTGAGGTTATGATTAATTCATTTTTCCTGCGCCAAAAACCCAGTTCTCAAGAAGAGAAATGTGAGTCAAATAAGTCTGAGATATACTATGTCAAGACAACACATCATAACCCATTAATATATGTATGGAAATTTGCTGGCTTCTATCAGGAGGGTCTAGATTTGGTAAACAAACAGAGGAATTCTGGGAACTCAGGGTTGTGGCTATGGAAGGTGCAGGCTTACTTTCCTCATACCCAGCCAGGCCCGGACTGGCAATCTGTGGGTTAGGGCAAATGCCAGATGGGCTGCTATAAGGTCCCATAGAAAGTCAGTATTTAGTGGGCTGGTGGGGACTGTTTGGGCCTCTATGTGGGCTGATTGGGCCTCTGTGTACCCAAAATGCCAGGGCCTATTTTGATTCTCAGTCCAGTCCTGTACCCAGCCATATAATATTAGAATCCCTTTTACTACTGTCATGTCTTGGTAAACTATACATGGAATTATGAATCCCCACTTTCTGATGGAAACAAGGTTTTTCTCCAGGATACAAAATAACAAGTAGCTTCAGTTATACCTATTTCTGGGCTCTCACATACTGCTTACTAAATGTGCCGATCACAGTCCTTAATCCCAAATAATTATGAAAAATGACCATGCTACGCAAGGGTGGCTTAAAAAGGGTAATTATACTGTGCTACTGCCACATCTTAGTTATAAACTCACACACGGAATAGTTTTACAAGATAAATTAACACTACAGTGCAAAAAGTGACTCCTTAAGTATATGACATTTTACTACACTAATCAACATTATACATGGTCTTACAGCACAAATAATCTGGTGATTGCACTTGCTGAATGCAAAAATGTACTTGCTAACCATTTGGTGTTTCTGAGATTTCAAGGAAATATTTGGTTACATCGGATCCTCCATTATCTTTAGGATTATCTGTGGGGAGAAATAATAAGAAATTACACATCACAAAAATATCTACATGTCTAGGTAAGCAGTGCTATATGCAGATGTTCAATGACTTACCCCAAGTGACTTTTATACTGTGCGCATTAATTTTTCCCTTTATACTTGGTTTGCTAGGAGGGCCAGGTTTGTCAGGAGAAGTTGTGAATTCGACAATATCACTAGGATTACTTTTGCCTTCATTGTTAACTGCAAAAACCTGCACAATACAAAATATACTTTCAGCAATCACAAAAAGTTGCTGGAACACAGGATACTTAAAGGGGAACTAAAGTCTAAAATAGAATAATGCTAGAAATGCTGTATTTTGTATACTAAACATGAACTTACTGCACCAGAAGCCTAATTAAACAAATGATTTATGCTTTCAAAGATGGCCCAGGGGACTGTCACCTTGTAACTTTGTTAAACATCTTTGCAAGACCAAGACATGCTCAGTGTGATCTGTGCTTCATTTGGGAGCTTTATCTTAGGGATCGTCATGATGGATCAAAACAGCACAAGTCAAATAATATCTGCCATAGAAGCAAATACAGCAAGACTGATTAATAATCAGAATATACAGACTGCACTGGGTCTGTGGATAATAATCTCTACACGGTCACCGGCTGCTGTACAGGGAAACAAAAAAAGCTGCTTGAGTTCTGGGAAGTAAGATGGGCTGCCATTTCAAAGTATGATCGTTTCCCTCCAGAGCAGTTAGGGACTGTCTGATGTATTCATATCTGTAGAGGTCAGAGCAAGTAAAACAAAGGGGGTATTTCACTGTATAGAGTTAGGTCAGTACTTATTTTTTAATAAAAGTATAATGGAGATAGATTTATTTTTCATTAAAGAAAGTAAAAATTATTTTTTTTTTGCCTTTACATCTTCTTTAAGTGTTCTTTAACAAGGCATTGTGTAACAAGCAAAAGTTTAATAGCAAAGAGAAAAAATAAAAATGTAAAATATAAAAGGGCTCCTGAAGTGCTGTAAAATACCCCTGGCACTATGCAACAAATAGGCAAAATGCTATGCATCTCATGCTGAGCTTTATGCTGAGCAAGTTAAGCAGGTAGCAGATGAGCCGAGAGACAGAACAAGCCAGTAATCACAGCCACAAGTATAACTTTGCGTCACTCAAAGAGACCAACTGCAGAAACTGTAGCTCAAAGTTACAGTAATTGTCAAGCCCCACTTTATTACACAGCAGGCCAGTAATCAACATTACTTGTCACCTGCTTTGATTTTGCTTTCACCGCTACAAAGCAGGTGCTCATTTACTACTTCCTTGCCTGGAGGCAAATCTTGGAACCAAAAAGTAACAAGTTTATTGCCGAACATGGTCTGCTACAGTCTAGTAGAGCACATAGGCCTAATAACAGTCAATCACAACCATTATTTAGCAGCTACCACCACCTTTCTTGACAGTTGTGATGCTCACAACTACAAAAACTTGGGAAGCACTGCAGTGGAGCCTTAGAGCTAGCTACACAAAAAAATACCAGGTACAAATGCTGACTTATATGAACATGTGTTTAGTGTTACACAGCCTCACAATTTGCTGTGTTTTGCAAATGCAGATTACAACTAACTGCAATATCAGATGGTGCCTTTCAACATCATGAGAAATATTTCCCTTGCTTGCAGAAAAACAGCATATTCAGTATAGAAACACCCAAATGAATCAGTGCTTTCCATGACGCATACAAACAGAACGTATTGCTGTTTCCTTAAATGCCTCCATTGTTTATGTGTGAAACACACAATGCCAATATAGAGGTGTTGAGGGGAGTACAGAAGAAAATATATAAGGTAGTAACTAAGAGCCAACTTCTAGAAGTGGAACATAAGAGCACTTCATCCTTGAGTTATACGGTTTTCCAATAGTGCACTCAGTGAACACACAAGGTAATTCCTTTTCAGTACTCCTTCCCCACAGTGCCATCCATCTACTAACTAGATTATTACTCCACATATTTCTGCATTTCCTTTAAAAACAGCTATAGTAGCTTCCCATAAATAAGGAGATTTTGTGTACTCACCGTTAAATCTCTTTCTCTTCAGTCGCTTGGGGGAC